>CM072540.1:21645000-22117500 GCA_036898165.1 Silybum marianum
GTATTGGTACATGATATTATCTAACCTACCCTTATTATCCCATGCACGACAACAAAATTAGATTTTATAGGATGCCAACAATTTTTGTGTGTTCAAATAGACCACTTTATAGAGTGTAAGAGTTATAGAACGAAACAATAAAGCGTCCTATCTAAAGATGTAGTAATAAGTTTATATAACGTTTTTATGTCTTAATAAGTTTTTTAGACATTTTTGAAACAAAAATCTCCAATAACCCTTTTATAGGACAATTTTAAAAATGACTTATAAACACATCTGTTTATAGGACACATATTTTATAAATCATTTTTTTAAATAATGTGTTATAAAAGGGTTAATAGGACACATTTTAAAAGTGTCTTAAATGGTTTTTAAGACGCCAAAAAATGTGCATCATATGAACTTATTACAACACTTTAGATAAAACATACAAATGTTTGGTCTTGTAAACTTAAATCCTATGAAGTTCTATATTAGGATACTCGAACATTTTTGGTGTCTTATAAACCCAATTTTGTTGTAGCGAGTTACCGCCTTGGATGTGTGTTATGTATTTTGACGACAATGATGGGGTCCCTAGAAAGAAGTCAGAACGCTAAAGGGCAACAATTCTATGTAATCTACCGTCCGATAGACTGACTTTAATACAAATCTTAAAAAAAAAAACAAATATAAATTTTTTGTTGTTAGTTAAAGAAAACATAACAAACTATTAAATAATTTAATAACAAAAAACTATTAATCAACCAAATCAACACCTAAAGAATTGAATGTGAATTTGGAATTAAAAAAAGAGAACTAGGATGAGTGAGTGGTATCGATTTGTTGAATGATGACACACAACAAATCGATACCGTTGCACCTTTCACAAACCTAAAGTTTCTTACACTACGACGGAGGAATGAAACGATACTAGATTCGTCCCTGCCATAGATCAAGTCATCGATCGCCTAGCGTATTGTGAGACCTTATAGACGTCTCTAAGCCACACATCTGGGCCTAGCTCAAATCCAGCTCACCCATCCAAAGCTTGGTTATATTCGACAAACTAGTTGATAAGTTGGGTGTTGACTAAAAAGTTAGCTAATAAACTAATCTCTTTTGGTAAAAAATAGTTGATAAGCAAGATGACGAAATATAAAATGACCTAAAAAGGTATTGTTGAAAATTTAATTAATTCTAATCGTTGGTCTTGGAATGTAATGATTTACACATGATGTGTTTCTAGAGGAGGGTGAATACAAACACAACAAATTTTACTTTTAATCCTATATTTTGTATTAAAACAAAAGATTACAAATTTGTTGTTAAAGCTAGGAAGATAAGACATGATCCTAAACAATCTCACCGGTGACGAATTTCTAACTACTGAAAGAGTGAGAGAACGTTACTCTTTCATATCTTAAGTATTTAGATAGTTCTTAAGGTTGTGACACCAATTTTGCCTAAGAAACTCACTTAGAAGTTCATTTTAAAATGAGTGAGTAGCAATTAATGACAATGGTGACCTTCTATAGCCATTGTTGCATTAAATGTTATTGTCCAACTTTAATGTGTGTCTTCATTTGATTGGTTGATCCATGCATGCTTGTACTTTTTCATTTCAACCTTTGAGGTTGATGTAGACGTTTGTTAACCCATCTCATCCTCTTGTATGCAGAGGGAACATTAAAGAAATTATGACACAAATAGAATAGTGCTTTAGAATTTAATTTGACTCACATGTTGGACATGTTACCATACTAAAATAGGAGTTGGTAGAGTTGGTGAGCCAAACCTTGTTGGAGTAGTTTGCACACCAAAATTCGCTTTGCCAGTAATAGAATTTGTCACACTAGTAGTTAACTTTATCTTGTATTGATCTTTTTCTTTACTAGATGACAAACCAATCTACTTTAATAACGATCTTAACATCATTTTAACTAATCTTCTATTAAGTAAATAACAATTAACAAATAAAATAAAGACAATTAGGTCCTTACCTTTGTTGGGGGTTGGGGGGGGGGGGGGGTGGTTGGGGGTTGTCCATTTCCACGTGGAGTCATGCACATGTCCAATTTGAGAGGGCTAATGGGATATCCATTTTAAAAGAAGTTAGAGGCATTTGACTATTTGAGAAGAATGAATGATTGGAATGGGGTCCGTCCAAAATATTAATGTGATCTTATAGGTTAAAAAATTTAAATAAAAATAATCTATAGGCAAAATTTCTTGTTGTTCAATATGACAATATTGACCGGGTCAATGATCCCCTACTTAATGTTGTAACTCTGCCATTGAGTAGGAATATCATATGCTAAAAATAATTTAAAGTAACTTATGGTTTTCAGCTTAAAAATCAAGACTGAATGATCATATTAACAGATCAATTAGATTCTTTATATCAGATTCAAGGTTTGATTCCAAGAATTATAAATCTGATTGTGACTAAGATCTTAAACCTTGAATCAATAAATTTCATTTGTTATGTAAGGTTTGGATGTTAATACACTTTTGTATCAGATCCGATATTTGTTGTATATCGGGTATGATTATTACATGACACGTGTTTAAGATTTTTTTTTCTAAGTGTTAAATCGGATGCTAGTTATATTAATTTACAAATTCGATGGTTGTGACCAACACCAATATCATATAATATAGCTAAAACAAATAACCAATACATTTCATTATATTAAAATAAGTAATAAAAAAAAAGATGTTTCTAGTTAATATTGCATTCCATATCAATTTGCAATATCATTAAGAAATTTCTCACATCTTAGTCACGACCTCTAACCTCTCCATGTTAGGGAATGTAACGAACTTTCTAAAATTATCAATTAATATGACTAAAACAATATTTCAAGATAATAAATAATAATTAGGGGGAGTAATATAATTGTAAGAAAAGTAGAAAAATCTCTAAATAAATATTAAAATTTGTTTCAGAAAGCTAGCCAAACGGAATTTTCTCAACAATCTCAAAAAAGATAAACCATGTTTGGCAAAATCTTTATATTTTTATGAGTATTTTTTTTGGAAAGGGTATCCTAGGCATTTGCCTAAACTAATCTCTGGCAATTTTAAAACTGCTAAAGCATGTAGCCCTAAGATAATTCCATAGTGGCCACAAGTTGTTTGCATCTGGATTCGAACCTGGAGTAGATGGATTATCTAGCATCATCCCCACAAACTTTAACCAGTACACCACAAGCCTTGAGGTTTGTTTTTATGAGTATTGTAGCTAGGTAGGGTTAAAAGAAAGAAAAAAATAGTATAGAACACAATTGATGTGGCAAGAGCAATAAGAATTATGGGACCACAGAAAAAGAAAAAGAAAAAGAATTAAAATAGAAGAATTAAAAGGTTCATGTTGATTTGGATTAAGTTGAAATGTTGGGTCAACCAAGAGGAGGTGGATGCAACTATCTATCTTTCAATGGTAAGTGCTTGATATAGACTTCATCGAAAAAACACCAAGTCATTGTTTCTATCCATATTGCAAAGCTTGTTTCATGCCACCAAAAATAACACATTTTTCTCAAGGATAGGAAATCCATACACTTTTTTGATATCATTTTTAGCAATTTAGTGTCATCAATCAATTTTGATGCAATTGTGATTTACTTGAGATCTGTAAAGTCATAAAACAAACAATGAGAGTTAGCAGGTGCAACGTGCACAATCACTAATGTTGTCTTTATCACCTTAGATCATCATTAGGTGATGGTCAAGGGGTCGCGTGCCCTTGCAAGATTCTAGGGGAAGCGCCCTAGCAGTGGTCCCGCTGACCGTGCAATACACCATGCCATACTCTTACTAGCTTGGGAAATTAAGGGTAGCGGGTCCATCTAGAAAAAGTTTTTGACTAACATAGGATGCTCATGACCATGGATAGTATATAGTGCAGATGGCCAAAAACAATTCAGGTAAAATGTAATTAGGGTGTGATCTAAAAAGAGGTTAAAAGTGGGAATTCTATTTTCACATTATTCGAAGTCAAACTGAGGAAACGTATAACAAAATTTAAAGGTTGTTCCTGGCGAGTATGCAAAAATAGTCGATATAATCCATTGAGTTAGCAGTCAATCACGGCACTATAGTGGTGGTTTAGCGGCCCTATAGCGGTTTGATGGTGGTCGAGGAAATAATGGTCCCAAGATTAGCAACACGATTTACTGCTATTTATAGCTAGTGCAATTAGCTTGTTGATTATGACCTTTACAAACTCTATTACTATGTTGCTTGTATGAGATTTAATTTGTTTGATTGTACTTATGTAATAGATATATTTACATGTACAATATATATAGGGGATCTTCTTTTAAGAACTTGCTAATTTGTGAGATCCGTAAGATCCAATTTAAACCATAAAAAACCAGTTAGAAAAAAATTCTAATATAAATTAATAATACTTTTCTCTCTCTCCTCTCCTATTTTTTCTCTCATGTCTTCTTCTTTTCTCTTCTCTCTCATTCTCTCTCTCATCTCCCTTCTCTCCGTAACATATGCATACAAATAAATTGCATATGAATAGTAAACACTTTATAATAAATATTATTATAGTTTATGAACGCATTTTAAATCGAACTTTCATGCCAACCTCTAGTCGGTATAGTGGCACCCAAGGGCGGACGCACATAACTAAGATACCACTAACTATCAACAAAGTTGTAAATTTTATGAGTTGTAGCATTGCAACCAATTCTTTTTAATTACGTCCCACCACCTTTTTTTTTCCTTTATCTCGATTTGAGATTGTTATAAGATACCATAAACCTAATATTAAGCCAAATAAATATTTGGTTTAACATTAAGGTTAATTTGTTTATATTTTTGTTAATACTTAAATTTTGGGGTTAATTTGTTTATAGTTTCGGTAATACTTAAATTTTGGGGTTAATTTGTTTGTATATTTCTTAATACTTATACTAGGGTTAAAAAAATTTATTTTGAGGTCAATTTGTTTATATTATGTTAATATTTATATTTATGTTAATTTTGTGATGAATTTTTGAACGTCTTGGTCATTTATGTCATAAAAAGTAAGCGTTTATCAGTGTCATGACAAAAATTCAAGTAACCGAGTTCCAGAAAATGAAGAACAGTAAAGAATAATTGCAAGAAATAATATTTATAAATTTTTAATGAAATCATACTTATTAATTATAGGGAGAATTTCATACACGTCCTTAAAAACTCTTAATATTACGCATATATCTTTGTAAACTTTTAAATTACGTATATATCCTTTTAAATATGAAAAACTCACGATAATTAAAGGGTATATAAGTAATTTCTAAAATATATTTACTTTAGTTGTATTTTTAAAATATTTAATAATAATTAAATTAGCGAAAATGATATATACGTGAGTTTTTCATATTTAAAAGGATATATACGTAATTTAAAAGTTTACAAAGATATATGCGTAATATTAAGAGTTTTTAAGAACGTGTATTATATTAGATTATTTGGGCCAAACAAATAAACCAAAATAAAGGCGAAGTAAATAGCCCAAGACCTGGTCCAATAGCATAAACAAAGATCCAAATAACATGATCCAATGATTGTCTTGTCCAACAAACAAATGAATTCTTATAAGGATAAGGTGGCCCATAAGGTAGAGAAAAGAGGTTTCTAAATATAATATAATATAATTATATTGTGCTATAGAAGGAAATTAGTCCGGTATATCTTGGTGCATTTCATCTCGATATATTTCATCCTACCGTGCATCCAAGGGTGATGAGAACTCAAATTTGGTTGCAAATGAGTACAAAGGAGAACGCGACGTATGTCCTATGTGTTATTCACTATGAATTTGTGTTATTCACTATGAATGCGTGCTATTCATACTAAATAATGTATGAACTTCACATTTATTATTCACTCTGAATGAAGTGCACCGGAGCTACTCCCTTCTAAAACGCAAGTTATGGATGGGTATGAGATTAAAAATGATCAAGGGTGCAAATAGTCATGGGTGGGTATGAGATTAAAAGTGATAAAGGGTGCAGATAGTCATGGGTGGGTATGAGATTAAAAGTGATCAAGGGTGCAGATCTTTTCTTACACTTCTTACGTTAACTCTACTCACATGATCCCAAGCCTATAGGAGAAAGCGCGCGGTATCGTGTGAAAATAAGAGTTAATGTGAGAACCGTAAGAAAAGATCTAGACCTTTGATCACCTTTAATCTCAAACTCACCCACATATTGCACTTCATACTAGGGGTGCTCATGGGTTGGGTTGGCCGGGTTGAAGACACTTGAGCAACCCAACCCAATGTTTACGGTTTGAAAAAATCTCAACCCAATCCAACCCAAACAAAACTACAACCCAACCCAACCCAAACCATGCGGGTTGGCCAGGTTGGTTGGGTTGATCGGGTTGACACTTTGGTACATCATTTCACGATCTTAATAAGCGTTTTGTATAAACGAAATATAATTAAAATGAGAACATATAATAAGAAAGTAAATTATGGTTGAAATTGTAATATAATTTTAAATATACATAACTACGTGTTGGTTTAACGTACATATATTATTCAAAGACTTAATATTTGTAATAAATCCGTAATATATAAAGTCATAGGTTTCATCGGGTTGGGTTGGGTTCAAATTATCTCAACCCGTTTCCAACACAATAGATGCGATTTGACCTATTTTTGTATCAACCATGCATCGGGTTACCTCGATTTGAGTTTTTTTTTGGTTTTTTCGGGTTAAGTTGGCCGGGTTCGTCGGGTTGGTCGGTATTTTGAGCACCCCTACTTCATACAAGGATTGATCTGATGCATCTTATCTTAGTCTCATCCTAATATTTATCCAATGGTGAAGATCATTTATTATGCTTCCTCACGTCAACTCTCCTTCTCACCGGAACTTAACCCTATAAGAAAAATAGTTTAAGTTTAACTGGATTACTAACACACCCTCTCCAACGGAAGCTAGACGGGCACATATTTTACCAATGTCAAGAGGGGGCTAGACAAGTATATATTGTCCAACCTTGACTCTGATACCATGTAAAAATATATGAAACGCCTAATTATAACTCTGCAAAAGTGCCCCAAAGGAGAGAAAAAAGGTTTCAACACACATAAAAGAAAAAAGATCCAAACTCTAGTACATGTAAGACTCTAACGGTCAACACACATAGCCACCACGAACCCTTTCAGGCCGACCCCTTGTGGCCTTGTTTCAAGCAAATCTACCATGTGATGTCTAAATAAAATGAAAAACCACATCAAGATGGGGGAAAGTTTGAATCATAAAGGCGAAAGAAGGAAGAAAATGTGACAAAATGCAAACTTATTTGAAGCAAATCTCATATACCGATCAACAACAAAACAAGATCGGTGTATATGCCTACATATATATGCTTGATTTTAAATGATCATTGGCAAAATATCAATCTAGTGACAAAAAGACACCAACAAGAATGGTAAAAAAGAGATTTAGAGTAGAAAGTATAACGAAACACGAAAAGTTCCTCCTATGCAGCAACTGCTTCTTTTTCGATCTTTGCAGCAGCCTTTTTGACGTTTGCAGGTATTGGCGTTGGCATTTCTGGCTTTTCGATTCCTTGGATATCAGTTATCCTTAGTTTTGTCAATTCCTAAAAACATAAGAATATGAATAAACAATCTTGGTATTTCCAAAATGCAGAAAAAAAAATCATATTTCTTACATTCTCGTCAATTTTATATACTTCATTTGCAAGAAAAAGAAAGAAAAAAGTTACCGAATGAAAGTTTTTGTTACTTATTTCTTTACCCCATAAAAAAATATTGAATAGAAGCGGGTATTCTTTTTTCCACTGAAATTTTGAAAATGATAAATCATTTACCCCTTTTGAGTTATGGATGAGATTCTAGCATCATCATATTTACGAACCAGAAAACTGTAAGTTGATCCAACTTTACCTGTCTATGACCCTTTTTTCGCCGATAATTCTTTCGCCTCTTTTTCTTAAATATGATTACTTTTGCATCCAAGGCCTGCAAACAACAGTAAGCAAAATGAGATCTAATTTTCCAAAACCCTTTTTTTCTCATCATTTCAATAAAAATTAAAAAAGATTCATTCTCTTCATAAAAAATAGGATAAAGATGTTGTTTTGCATTCATATCCTATTCAAGAATTGTTTTGGATCCAAGATGAAAATACAAACTATTCCAGTAAGAATTGAAATAAGAACAACTTTTACCCAACTCTCTAACCCTACACAAGATATCATACAAATTATTCCATCCATCAAAAGAAGGCATACAAATTAACCATAACTTCTATTTAACATAAGAAGCTACTTGTATGATTAAAGGTATGGCTGATAGCAGGCATAAAAAATTACTGGTATCCAGATTTGCAACAAGTATAACCCATTTTTGAGTTATCTTCCTGACTACAAATTTAAAGTTTAACAAAAAAATCAACTGTTAATATACGTGTGACACCGATGGCAATGAATTGTCTACCTCAAAGCAAATCTAAACTTAACAAAAAAAATCAACTGTCAATATGCATGTGACACCGATAGCAATGAATTGTCTACCTCAAAACAAATCTAGTTCCATATTGTCGGTTTCATAGTTCGAGTTGTGTGTGTGCCAAGTTTAACTACCAAAAAGAGAAATTAGAAGCAACGGACACAAGACGAAGGATCGTGTGAGAATAGGGGGTTAAAATGAGGAGTGTAAGAAGGGATTTGGACCCTTTATCACTTTTAATCAAACCCCCACTCCATGAATTGCACTTGATACGGGAACTGATCCGGTGCATCTCATTAGTGTTGATCTTCAATTAGGATTGATCCAAGGGTGGAGATCCGTTCTTACCCTTCTCACCATAACTTCCATTCTCACTAGAACCCAACCCACAGAGACAATTCTTAAAAAGATTTAAAAGTCTTGGTCAATATCTTTATAATTCCTAAAGATAACATGATCAAAGGTTCATTCAATTTGGGTTCTTAGTCTCGTTGTGAATTCATTTAAACATATGCTGCTTTCCAGGTTGATGATCTAAAAGTACGCTCCAATTCCATTCGTTCCCCATTGATACTTAATGTTTATGGATACTCAAATAAAAAAGGAGCAATTAAATTCTAATAAACCTTGGATATATATATAGGGAAAGAAAGCGCATTTTATAATCATTCTTACATGCTCTTCCACGACTGCATGAACAGCTGCCTCAAGCAATACAGGTCGGCCAATCATTGTCTGAGTCTTAGAACCAAGCATGAGAACTTTATTTAGAATTATCTGCAATAAATTAAAAAATGGCATACATCAACTGATATTCTATTTATTCAGAGAAGATATGTTTCTGGCATGAAAAGGTAAAGAAAATGAATTTGAGCATATATCTCAATATAACTGAACACATTGCAACAAATATTTCTTCCATCCTTTGTTGTAGTTGGTTGGTATTTATTAATATATATATATATATACATACACGATGTATGTTTATGAGTTCAGTACTGAGAAATACATATTTCTTCCATCCTTTGTTGCCTTGTAATGCTCTGTTTCTGGTGTAACCCGTGACACAAATTTGTAACATGGGTTCATAATGTTTCGTGACGTTTCTTAATGCAACATTGAGTAATAATCTTTCGTGGTGTGCTTGCATCAACAGGTATATTACCAAAAACAAAACTAAACTGTCCTACTTCATTGCTTCAGACGTTCATTTAAGGCCAAAAAAGTGAGACTCGTGATTCACTTTTTATCCAAATACATCTTTAAGTGAATTCAACAACAAAGTAATTTAGCCTCTGAAAAATAAATGATACAATTAATCAGATGGTACACCAAAGGTTGGCATCTGTTAATACTTTGCCATCTAGTGCCATTGGGCCAGTAATGCAATGCAAATTCTTCTGTGACATAAATGTACGAACAAAATGAATATAAAAGCTTAGCTAACCTTGTCGTTCACTTCACAGAACTTCAATTTCTCGGTGTATATGCAATCCCCATTGCTCACCTTGAATTGGTGTGCTCCAATCTATAGGAATATAAACAAATCATTACACTGGAGATGGCATCATTTTATACCATAATCTGAATTGTGAATTTATACGAATTATTATATGGATGGTTACAAGAGTGATATAGTGACTAAATACTGTTTACTGTTTGGCCAAATTTATCACTGGGAACCAAAAATAAAGATTAAAAAACAATATTAAACATACTGGATCATCAAATATTCAAAACTGAGAGCTGAATAGAACCTGAATAACAGCAAAAACAGGTTCATATGGGTTAAAAACCCGATCTGACCGCTGGAGTTGACCAATCACCTTGTACCCAATAGCAGCAGCCTCGGTTTCTCTCTCTTCCGGTGAATACTCTCTCTTTAAAACAGAATTCCCCACACCATCCTCTATATCATCATCATCATCATCATCATCATAATCATCATCATCATCATCTTCTTCTTCACTTTCATCATCGTTATCACTGTTATCGTGTCGATCAGATGAGAAATGGCGATGCAATGTGAAATGAGTCGATGAAGAATTGAGATTAGGTGTCAAAAAAGTTTCACGAGATGTAGGGTGCAAGGATTTTTGAGGGAAAATTGGGATTTGGGACAGGGTTCTTAGGAGTTGGAGAGATGACGATGGCTTTGGATGAAGTGTTGTCTTGTAGAGTTGTTGGGTTAGTGTTTGAAAAGATCGTCGATTAGCCATTGTTGATTTGAAGCTTTATTTCTCTCTGGTTTTAATTGAGCTTCTGCAATTCGAGCCTCACAACATCAACAGGAATTTAGAAGCGAATTGACAATACAAATTATTTCTCTCTGGAGTAGGCTATATTGATCTTTGAGTCTTTTACTAGTTTGATTGATGATTAGTTACTTACTTAAAAATCTTCCACAACTTATAGACAACCAATAAAATCCATACATTATCAAGTAAAACCTTTTGCAAAAACATTATCAATTGCATTCATAAATATTAACTTCATTAAAAAAAACTGGAATCTCCCTAAAAGGCTCGGATAATGAAGTCATTGTCCTTCTTACAAAACAATATGTATATCATCAAGCACGATTCATGGGTGGGTTTAAGATTAAAAATGTTCAAGGGTCAAGATCCCTTCTTACGCTTCTAACATTAAAAACTTCACTTCTCACATGATCTCATGTCATATTCCAATACCATATTCATACAAGAAGTCACAGTTTGGTAAATTCAAAAGGTAAAAAAAAAAGATTAAGCTACAATGGAACAGTTTGAAATAAAATTCAGGCAAAAAGGTAAAGAGACAAAAAGAGCTTAACCTAATCAAATTAAACAGTAAACATAAAACAATATAAGTAAATAATAAGATAACCCTAATCTAAACAGACTAAACACTAAAACATAAAACATAAAACAAATAAGAAATCAAAATTCAGAATTTAGAATTTAGAATTTTACCAAAAAACAAAGAGAGTTTCAGTGAGAACTCATAAACAGAAACAGAAACTCAGGAAGTCAGAAATGAGAAGCGATACCCTTAGGCGTATACAAAGAATGGGTGAAAATGAACCTACCTATGCATAAATGGGCTTCAAAAAGTACATAGGACTTTATGAATCGAATTTATAATTACCCTAGAGAATTACCGATTCAAAGGTTAAGAAAATGACTTTTTTTTTTCTTTCTGATTTTGGGTAATTAATAACTTCTTACACAATTTTTTTGACATAAAGCATAGGACTTTGTGTTAGTGGTTAAGAAGAAGATGAATCAATCCAAGAACCCTAGTCATGTTCTTGCATCACCCATACTTGAGTCAAGTGAATAAAAACACAATTGTCTTTCAAAAAAAATACCAAATTCAAACATAGAGGGAGTGCACTAGTGAACTAGGTTTTGAGATTTCTTTGATATGATGAAAATATCATATTCACCAAGATGATCCCCAAAACATCACCCCAATGTGGAACTCCATTTACAATTAATGAAGATTACATATGAATAAATCTTCATTCTCCTTTCATTTACAATTAATGAGAGGGAAAAGAGAAGGTACCTGAGAATGATGGGGGCGGGGGCGCCGGCGCCGGAGTGGCTGTGCAAAGTCGACGGTAATGGAGGCGGCGATGGGGTATGTCAGTCTATGTATGAATGGGGGATAGGGTTTAGCGATTTTTGTTTCCTGTTTTTTGTTTGGATTTTTCTTTTTTATTTAAAAATGAAGAATAAAACTTTTCTTTACTTGCAAACTTAATTGCAAAATATTCCTAGATGCCACTTAGGATTTGGGTTTCAAATCTGGAAAATTGGCTCAGATAACCAATCCATAAAATTATTGTTATCAGTAACCATTTCTTTTCTTTTTTGACAAAAATAGCCAAACCTTCTCTAAATACTATTTCAAACCTTCTCTAAATTAACGGAGATACCAAAACGACGTCGTTTTGGTCATTTCTAATAGTCAAACCTCCTCTAAATACATCCAAACATCCTCTAAATACCCTAAACCTCCGCTAAATAAATCCATCCCTCACATTCCATTTTATTTTGTTGATTTTTTATTAAAATATTTACAATTTTGACCCCTATAATTATTTAATAAGTTACTTTAGGTCCTTACTTTTTAATGTTTCGTTTTACACTCTTATTACATTAACGTACATAATCGTATATCAATTAAAATACGTCTAAAAAATACGTTTTTATTTTAAAAAGTTACACTATTATAATCATCCCGTCAATACCTTCGAAATGAGCCCAATATTAAATATTTTTTGATTTAATTATATTATTATATATTATATATACTACGAAAAAATGTTTTTTAATATTTACACGAAAATACAACAAACATGTGATACATCTCGATTATGTATAGGATTTATGTATTTTAATATGATAAGGGTATAACACGAAAATTGAAAAATCAAAAGATGTACCACAAATTAAATAAATAACTACTAGAAATGTACTCACACAATGCAGCGATACATCTCGATTTCTATTTTTCACGGTGTTTTAATACGGTTTTGTAAGGTTTTAAGAAAACTACATTTTTATATTTGAGGCAATTCTCGGTGGGGTCGGCTTTAGAAGGTATCAATAATTCTTAGGGTTCTAAGGCATTCAAAACGGGTGTTGAGGCAATTTTCATGATCACGTGTTTCTCCCTATGGATAAGAGTATAAATTGTAAATATTAAAAACACCGTAGTATATATAATATATAATAATATAATTAAATAAAAAAATATTTAATATTGGGCTCATTTCGAAGGTATTGACAAGACCACTATAATGGTGTAACTTTTAAAAATAAAAACTTATTTTTTAGACGTATTTTAATTGATATACGATTATGTACGTTAATGTAATAAGGGTGTAAAACGAAACATTAAAAAATAAAGGCCTAAAGTAACTTATTAAATAATTATAGGGGTCAAAATTGTAAATATTTAATAAAAAATTCAACAAAATAAAATGGAATGTGAGGGATGGATGTATTTAGCGGAGCTTTAGGGTATTTAGAGAAGATTTGGATGTATTTAGAGGAGGTTTAAAGTATTTAGAGGAGGTTTAGGGTATTTAGAGGAGGCAGGGCCGTTCCTTAACATGTTAAATGTGAGATTTTGAATAGGGCCCTATAAAATTTTGGGCCCAATTTTACATGTGTTTAGGGTGTTTCATCGATCCATGTAAAGCTATAACAGAAATCATTTAGGTTCAAATTATTAATAGTTTAGGTTCGGATTGTTAATCGTTTAGATTTAATCCGTTTTTGTGCTTAATATATATCTTTTTTATCTCATTTATGTAAAGAAATCAAAAGATTTGGATGTAACGAGGCCTACAAAAAGATTGGAATGGCCCTGAGAGAAGGTTTGGCTATTAGAAATGACTAAAACGACGTCGTTTTGGTATCTCCGTTAATTTAGAGGAGGTTTGAATAGTATTTAGAGGAGGTTTGGCTATTTTAGTCAAAAGAGGAAAAAAATGGTTACTGATAATAATAGTTTTTATGAATTGGTTATCTAAGCCAATTTTCCTTTAAATCTTGCAATTGCAAGCCATGTGGCCCTTACCTTTTCTTTTTCTTTTTTAATTGTTTACATAAATTAATTCATGTATAAAACAATATATTTCATGAATTAATAATGTTAATGTTTCTTTATTAAATTAATTTTTTTTATTTAAAAAATGTTTTATGTATATATATATTATATATAAAATACAGTTAAATTAATTTAGACACTAAATTTTATAATTACCCAAATTTATATATCAAAACATATAATATAGATAAAATTACATATAATACAATCTAATACACATTATTAATGAAACAACACAAATAAAATTACATCTTTATTTATCTAAAAATTGTTGATTTTTCTTATACAATTTTGCTTCTTGTTTTGTCCTAGTTGATGTTTATTGTACAATATTTTTAATTATTTATTTAAAATTAATGGTTATGTTTTAATTAATAATAAATTAAAATAAATAAACATATAAAATGTATTTATTAACTAAAAAATAATTAGAATGTATATAATTTATAAAGTAACTGATAAATATTGCAGTAGGGACCACTTTTGAAAGTGTAGGTGAATTACACGTGTATAGATGGTAATTGCAAAAGCTGATGCGGCGTAATTGAAAAAATAAATGAATTGCAGGGATGTGAATGGTCTTGGTAGCTCTTGTTGGGTAAGAAGCTTTTACAATAATAAGAGATGAGGAGTTTACTATAAGGCTATCATCAAAAGAGCCTCTAGGCTCTTACCAGATAACACTCGGCTAGCAGTGGTTGGGTCGGCGATTTGATGATGGAATTTTTAACTTTGGGTCAGAAAACCTAACCCTATTCTGAATTAAATAATGTTGATGATAAAAATATTTATTTTATATTAAATACTTAATATATTAGAATGATAATACTTTATTGACTGAATTGTGGATTTGGTCCTTGTGGTTTGATAGTTTTTTTACTAGGATTCTTATACTATGTTTATTGTAGATTTGGTCCTTGTGGTATTCAATTTGTTTTGACCATGTCCCTCTGACTAACGATTTTGTTAACTTTGTTAAATCAGGAATCATTTTAGCCTTTTGCTCTTTTATTGTCTTTAAAAACAATTAGATTACACACACACATATATATATATATACATGTATTACTATATTAAAGATTCAAAGTAAATAAAATATGATATCATTGCAGATTTAATTTGTTTAATTTTTTCTAAAAATTAATAATATTAAATACGGTTTAATTTTATTATTTTTGTTTATTTAGATATGAAAATCTGGTTGAAGTTTGTGCAAAGATTTATTTAATTTGAAGTTACAAAGATTGGAGTATTTATTAATCTTTCGTTTTGTTAAAATTTAAATGGTCGATTTTAAGTTTTTGAATGAAAAATAATATGAGAACAGCAAACCTTAATATTAGGATAATAACGTTGAGTTCATTTCTTAATGGTTGTAAATGATTTTGGTGTTTAAATATCGATAATAAGTTTGTCTATTGCAATGATAGAAACAGAGTAATAGCGTTAAATCATCATTAACATAATTATTTTTTTAAGTTAAACAAATCAATCTTAAAACTATATCTTATTTTATTCGTTATAAACAAAATAAGATATGATTTATGATTTAATTTGTTCAATTTAAAGTTTTAATTGTATCAAACATTAAAATTTATTTGATATAATTAATATTTTGAAAATTTTAATATATTTAATATAATTAAATCGTATTTAATATAATTTTTTTTTAAATTTATACAAATCAAATCTACAATAATATCTCATTTTATTTATTTTAAATTTTTAATATCGTATGTATATATATATATATATTGTTTTTATATTTTTGATAGAACAAAGATAAAAGAATAGACAAACGGTTAAAATGGCCTTTGATTTAAATATCACAAAGACCAAATCCACAATAAACATAATCTTAGTCAACAAAACTATTAAACCATATGGACAAAATCCACAATTCACTCTACTTTATTTTTGGAACTGGGCATGAAAGATGGTTTGTCTAATTATACTTATACTCGTTTAAAATTTCTGCATCTAATATTATAATATCTTAAATCATAGCATTTGATGAAAAAAAAATCATGAAAAAATTATTTTTTATATTGATTTGCCAAAATTTCTATAGTTTCTACCATTCGTCTAGTTTCTAAATGAACAAACATCATTACATATACATATATATATATATATATATATATAGACTTGGGATCACGTGATCACCCTGTTTCCGTGAGACCCGTGAGACCATCCTCTTAAACTTGAAACTTCACAGCAAAAACACTATGAAGGTAAAAAAATATGAATCTTTAAAGTATTTTTGCTATGAAAGTAACCTACATAGTGTTTTTGCTGTGAAGGTAACCTTCACAGTGTTTTTGGTGTGAAGGTTTAGATTTTTTTTACCTTCACAGTGTTTTTGCTGTGAAGTTTTCAAGTGTAAAAGGGTGGTCTCACGGGTCTCACGGAAACAAGGTGGTCTCACGTGATCCCAACCTTATATATATATATATATGGGAGGGATCAAATGAGAACCACCCCTCCTTAAGGGAACAAAGAAACAAATTGTGGACCACATATGATGTGGGTCTCACATAATATTAAATCATAAATGATTTAATATTATATGGGACCTACATCATATGTGATCCACAAGTGCCCATTTGTTCATTTAAAAATGCAAAGTTCTCATTTGAATCTTCATCTATCTCTCTCTCTCTCTATATATATATATATATATATATATGGGGGAGGGATCAAATGAGAACCACCCTTCATATTAAATCATAAATGATTTAATATTATGTGGGACCCACATCATATGTGGTCCACAATTTATTCCTTTGTTCCTTTAAAAATACAAAGTTTTCATTTGAACCTTCCTATATATATATATGTATATATATATAAAGGTACCATAAAGAATAACGTGGATGTTATTTTATAAAGTAAAGTAAAGTACTATTTTCGTCCCTGTGGTTTGATGTTTATAACGAAAAATCGTTTCTATGGTTTAAAAACTACTTTTTTCATTCCTATGGTTTGTATTTTCTTTCTTTTTAGTAAGTTGATTCAAGTCTTATTCATGATAACCGAGAAAAAGAATATAATTTTTATTTGAATAGCAGCAAGATTTTAGCAAGACGCTAAAACAAACAATTACATACCGAAAAAGAATAATAATTGTTTCCAATATTTTGTAGATATAAATGCAGAAATGCCAGTGAATACTCTCATGTCTTCAACATATGTACCACGGAACGAAGCTCTAGACGGGACTAGGCATAAAGATATTCTTGTTGGAATATGGAAGGGAATGCTTCGCAATATTCCACCCATGGTGGCCACTTTCTACAGCAAGAACGGAGATTTTAGGGATTTTTCTGATATTACAGATCTTTATAATAGGAAGGTACCACAGGTTGAACAGATGAGTTTCAATGGCTATGGACTATTAAAGTTTTTGGATATCAGTAAACCTATCAAAGAAATGTTCAAGTTTGAAACTCCAAAACACATTTCTGGTAAGTTTCAAGTGAATCTGATTGTTCTTTTTATAAAACATTGGGTAAACTTTCTAAGTTAATCATCAGAAAAATCATTGACATTCTAGGGGACATAACAAGCTATGCACGAGATGACGAACTTGGCCGCCAAACTCTTGCAGGGATGAACCCTGTTAGCATAGAGAAGTTGAAGGTAAGCATATTAAGACGATCAACAGTCTAACACTACAACAAAATCAACTTATATAGAACGCCAAATATATTTAAATGTTTTATAGGATAAATAAGTAAGGAAAATTGACTCAAATGACCAAAGTAGACAACCAAATTGGTCTCCTATTCATTCCTCTCCCTGATTTACCCAAATGGCATCACGTCCGCAACTTGCGGACCTAGCTAAAAGACAATTTTTATATCAGATTCAACCCAGCTCTGCAAGTGCGATCGTACCATTTGCTAAACTGGTTGAATTTGATTTTTTTATCTTTTAGCCAAGTCTGCAAGTTGCGGACGTGAGATCTGTGGACGTAGTGACATTTGGGTAAATCACGGAGATGAATGACTAGGAGACCGATTTAACTGTCTGTCTACTTTGGTGATTTGGGTCAATTTCCCAATAATTAATTATGCGTATTATGTGAACATGTTACAGTAAGTTGATAACTCGCTTATGAGCTAGCTGAGTGTCCTGACAAGTTTTTTATAACACTTTTTAAATAGCTGTATTACTCTTTTTATAAAACATTTTTGAGAAGTTCCATATATGTACATCTTATTATAAGAAATTTGTTTTTTTATAAAACATTCTTTTTTCAAATAATATCATATTAAAAACGTCTTAAAAACTTGTTAGGATGACAAAAACGTCGTATCAAATTATTGCACCACCTTTACATTGTTTGGTCTTATAAACTTAAAGTCCTATAAAATAGTCTCTTAATACATTTAAATGTATTTAACGTCCTATAAAACAATTTTGTTGTACGGCAAATTATTGTACCTAATTACCGTTTTTCATGGATATATATTTTCTAATCAAAATTTGTTCGCGGTGTTTATACAAGTCTTTCCTCCTATGAGCAAACTTGATCCTTCAATTTATGGACCACCAGAAGCAGATCTTAAAGAAGAGCATATTATAAGCCAGCTTAATGGTCTATCTGTACAACAGGTATAGCAACAAAAGAAATTAAAGAATACAACGTTTTTCTTGTATGAATTTCATTTTTTTTTTCTAATTGTGTATTAATCTTCAGGCCATGGATGAAAACAAGCTCTTCATATTGGATTACCACGACATTTACCTTCCATTTCTCGAGAGGATAAACGCTCAAGAAGACCAAAAAGCATATGGAACACGTACGATCTTCTTTTTGACAGCAATGGGAACTTTAAAGCCTATTGCAATTGAGCTTCGTCTTCCTCCTAATGATTCCAATATGATCTCTTCAAAACAAGTTCTCACTCCTGTTGATGCAACTACCAACTGGCTTTGGCAATTAGGCAAGGCTCATGTATGCTCTAATGACGTCGGTGTTCACCAACTAATTCATCATTGGTATGTCAATTATTCATCACACTATAACAAAATTGGACTTATAGGACGCAACCAATTTCAAAGCGTCATAATAGACTGTTTTATAGGACCAAAAAATAAAGGGTTATATTTAAAGGCATTGCACGCTTTTGGACGTCTTAATAAGTTTTTAGGACACATTTAATACAAAGCGTATTATTCGCTATTTTATAGGACATTTTTGAAAAAGTGTTATATAAACCCACTTTTTATAGAACAGTTGTTTTTATTAGACACTTTTTCAAATAGTGTGCTATAAAATAAAATAGATGATGTGACACTTTGTATTAAAAAAGTCATAAAAAATTTCTTAAATCGTCGAAAAACGTTTTATAAACTTATTACAACGCCTTTAAATAAGACCCTTTATCTTTTGGTTCTATAAATTGAGTCCTAGTCTTAACAAGTTTTTAGGACACATTTAATACAAAGCGTATTATTCGCTATTTTATAGGACACTTTTGAAAAAGTGTTATATAAACCCACTTTTTATAGAACAATTGTTTTTATTAGACACTTTTTCAAATAGTGTGCTATAAAATAAAATAGATGATGTGACACTTTGTATTAAAAAAGTCATAAAAAACTTCTTAAATCGTCGAAAAACGTTTTATAAACTTATTACAACGCCTTTAAATAAGACCCTTTATCTTTTGGTTCTATAAATTGAGTCCTAGCTAGAAAGCAGTCTATTAGGATGTTATATTTTGATATTAATTACGTCCTATAAACCCAATTTTGTTGTAGTGTCGGTAGCTAGTTAGTTATCTTTGCTAACCCCATCATTATTTGAAATGGAATAAAAACATAAATTGCTACAAAACAAACTACAAAATGACATAATTGATTATAAGTTCATGATGTTGGTCTATAGGTTACGGGTTCATGCATGTATGGAACCATTCATAATAGCGACTCACCGACACTTGAGCTCATTGCATCCGGTTTTCAAGCTTATTAATCCCCACATGCAACATGCGCTCTCGATAAATGCAATAGCTCGTGAGAGACTTATATGTAACAAACGGATTATTGAAGATCACTTTTCTCCTGGAAAATCTAGCATGGAGATGGTATCTGCTGCATATCGTGATTGGTGGCGCTTTGACTTGGAAGGCCTTCCTGCAGATTTGATACGAAGGTACGAATCCTATACATACCATCAAAATAACAAAAAATAACAAAGCAGTCTATTAGGTCATTTAGACATGTATTTAGACATGTTTGACGTCCCATTTAACTGATTTGGTTTGTAGTATGGTAACATGAAATATAACATCTTAACAGTTCTATTAAGATGTAGCCTCTGAATCGTTAAGAAGTGAATCATGTTTGGCAAAAAACAAGTCTTCCTCTTAATGGTTCCAAAACCCGCTGAATCATTTTGTATCATGGACCTCCCTTAACCGTTCAGAGCCCTAATTTTATTTTGAACAATTACCAAACAACTATATTTCATTTTGCACTACATCATAAAATCCTCTTAATCATTATTGACCACTTAATCATTATGTACCAAACCATTCACCAACTGCCAAACAACCTCTTACTCGTCTTTGGTTTAAGAGGAATGGCAATACCAGACGATTCAAGGCCCCATGGATTAAGATTACTTATCCAAGACTACCCGTACGCCAATGATAGGCTTCTCATCTGGTCCGCAATTCAGGAGCTCGTACATTCATATGTGAATCATTATTACCCTGATGAAAAAGCTGTTATATCAGACATCGAACTTCAATCATGGTACAACGAAGCCGTTAATGTAGGGCATTCTGATGTTCAAAAGGCTAACTGGTGGCCCAAACTATGCACTCCAAACGAACTTACCGAGATACTAACCATCCTAATATGGATTTCATCGGCACAACATGCCGCACTTAACTTTGGGCAATACGACTATGGTGGATACGTCCCTGGAAGGCCACCGTTAATGCAAAAACTTATGCCTCAACAACATGATCACATTGAGTATGCAAGTTTCATCGCTGACCCACAAGGCTATTTCCTTGCATCGTTGCCTAGTTTGTTTCAATCAACGAAATACATGGCTGTAGTTGATATAATTTCAGCACATTCGCACGATGAAGAGTATCTTGGGGAGATAAAAGATGTATGCACTAGTTGGCCAGGTGAACCTGAAATCTTTAAGGCATTCTATAAGTTTTCAATGAAAATTAAAGAAATCGAAACTAAGATCAGGAGGAGGAATGCTGATCCAAGTCTAAGGAACAGATGTGGTGCTGGGGTTCCACCTTATGAGCTGCTCATACCGACTTCAGAACCAGGTGTTACTTGTAGAGGGATACCAAAGAGCATAACACTATGATAGTTATATATGGTGTAAGTATGTTAATTAGAATATATATGTAGAAAAATGAACATAATCAGAAGTTAGAATAATCAAAGCACCAAAGACCAAAACACCAAAGTTTTAAGAAATGGAAGAAACAAGCTACGGTGTTCACAAATCGTATAAGATATGTAAGTTGAATGTATTGATATGTAATATATTTGATGTATATAAAATGTCAATAGAAACTGTTGTTGCTCAACTAGCTGGACATTTGAGATTCTCCTTATAGGTCATTGGTTCGAGTCCTGCAAGACCATTATAGATTTTTCTGGCTATTCTATAGGGTCGTGGGATTAGTCGAGTCGCATATAAATTGGCCCGAACACCTATGATTAACCAAAAAAACTATTGTTAATCGAAAGCGATTTTGAGGCGTGTTGCAAGTCGCTTAGGAACTCGCCCGGTATGTCATTTTCTTTAAAAGACATATGCTATAGGAGACGTGTTCCAGTTGAGCTTGGATTGAATATGTTGGTCGCATGAAATCAAGAAAGTTAATTATAGTCGGAGTCTGATAATTATTGAATGCAAAGACTTGATCTCTTTCATTGAATAAACTGTCAAATAAATACAAGAGGGTATCTCATAAAAATAGGAAACCTAAATCTTTAAGATATCTACTTCCTATTTTAAATGGATATGGCGATAATCCACCAACTTAAAGAGATATGTAGATGATCATTATCCTTATTACCCCCCCCCCCCCCCCCCTCTCAAGTTGGAGCATGCAAATTGCAAATGCCCAACTTGGAGAGAAGATAATCAAACTGCTTTTTGCCCAACGCTTTGGTGAAAATGTCGGTCAATTGATCAGTAGTAGGAACAAATGAAGGAGCGATCAGACCGTCTTGTATCGCATCTTGGACAAAGTGACAATCAACCTCAATGTGCTTGGTACGCTCATGAAAAACTGGGTTTCGTGCAATGTGTAGAGCTGACTGATTATCACAAAAGAAAGGTATAGGCTTCGTTTGATGGACACCCAAGCTAAGTAGCAATCCTTTTAGCCACTTCAATTCACATGTAAGGAATGCCATAGATCGATATTCTACTTCGGCTGAGGATCTCGAGACTGTGTGTTGCTTGGTAGTCTTCCATAAAATTGGAGAATTTCCAAGGAACACAAAGCAGTCGGTAATCGAACGTCTCGGGCATGCATCATAATCTGAGTCACACCATCCCTGCAAGGACAACTCGCTGTCTGCACGTAAGAGGATGCCTTGGCCGGGTGAACCTTTCAGATAGCAGGTAACTCTTAAAGCGGCATCCCAATGTTCTTGACGAGGTTCATGGAGAAACTGAGACAAGATATGGACCGAGTATGCCAAGTCTGAGCGAGTAACATCCAAGTATATCATATGACCAACCAACCGGCAATAAGACTCAGGGTCGTTGAGAAGGGGCCCCGTTGCACGTGCGAGCTGGTGATTTTGTTCTATTGAAAAGCCAGCCGGTTTTGCTCCTAAGAGACCCGTTTCAGATATAATATCAAGGGCATATTTTCGTTGACAAAGGAACAAGCCGATAGGGCTGCGAGCGACTTCTATACCCAGTAAATATTTTAGGACCCCAAGGTCCTTCATATGAAAGCAATCACTAAGATAGGCTTTAAAAAGTTTCAATGCAGCGGAATTGTTACCAGCAATAATCAAATCATCAACATATACCAAAACGTTGATTTGTACCTCACCTTTAGTGTAAGTGAACAATGAATAGTCAGAGTATGATTGAAGAAAACCATACCTTTTTAATGCGGTTATAAGTTTAGCAAACCAGCAACGGGGCGCCTGTTTCAATCCATAAAGAGATTTACGCAACCGGCAGACTAGTCCAGGGGTTTCAGAATTAAATCCCGGGGGGGAGTCACATGTACACTTCTTCATCTAAGTCTCCATGTAGAAACGCGTTATGGACATCCATTTGCTGTAACTCCCAATTTTTAGCTGCTGCTACCGCGAGAAAGGCACGAACAGTTACCATTTTTGCAACTGGGGCAAAGGCTTCATTGTAGTCGATGCCTTCGACTTGATGATGACCAAAAATGACGAGTCGAGCTTTAAATCGTTCTATAGTACCATTAGAGTTATATTTAATTTTATATACCCATTTGCTTCCCAATGCCTTTTGCCCCGGAGGAAGAGTCGCCATTGTCCAAGTCTCATTATCCTCCAATGCTCGAATCTTTTTTTGCATGGCACAACACCATGCAGGATCTTTGACAACTTCCTTAAAAGATTTGGATTCAGCACCCGTTGTGATAGCTGCAAGAAAAGCCTTGTGGTGGACTGAAAATTTGTCACAATTTACGTAGTGTGTGATAGGAAAAGGCGTACCTGAGGGCGACTGGGAAACGGTAGATGAGGGGGATGGACTTGTCTTGAGCACTGTATTAGTCACAAAATCACGGAGTCGAGAGGAAAGAATTTTTTCTCGCATGCCCTTGCCTAGACGTGATTCAGTAGGAGCTCTCAAATCTTGGGGCGGTGTCGTGTCGCTTTCTTCACCCGTGTGATTAGTTGGTTGAGAAGGTGTGGTTGACGAGTCGTCATGTGGTGACTCGCCTGATTCATGCGATCCATCATCATCGTCATTTGAAAAAACGTCATCATTACTCAAGTACGATGTCTCGGGTGTAGCTCTCAAAGGAATTTGAGGTGAAACATCATTTGAGTAAGGAAAAATGTCCTCAAAAAACTTCACGTCCCTTGAGAAAGTAAAGGTTTGTTTATCTAGATCGAACAAGATCCACCCTTTCTTACCGAATGAATACCCCATAAATACGCACTTTCGACATCTACTAGTAAATTTATCCCCTTTGGCTTGTTGATTGTGAGCAAAACACAAGGACCCAAGTACTCGAATGCTACTAAGTGATGGTGCAACACCGAAGAGAATTTCAAACAATGTCTTTCCATCTAGAACACTTGAAGGGGTTCGATTGATTAAGTGAGCGGCCGTTAGAATACATTCCCCCCAAAAAAACATAGGCATGTGGGCTTGAAATCGTAAAGCACGAGCTACATTCAAAATGTGCTTATGCTTTCGTTCAACCCTCCCATTGTTGAGGAGTCCCCACACAAGAGGTTTGAAACACAATGCCATTTACATAAAAATAATCTTTCATGCATGCAAATTCCGTTCCATTGTCACTTCTCACAATTTTAAGTTTTTGGGAAAAAATTGGCGGTCGATCATTGCAATAAATGACATAAAAATTTTGAACACCTCCGTTTTATCAACTAATAAATAAACCCAAACCGCTCAAGAAAAATAGTCTACGATAGTCAGAAAATAACGTGCACCACAAGACGAGGGAGTATTATATGGACCCCATAAATCACAATGTACCAATTCAAATACTGGAGTAGTTTTGTAAACACTTAAAGGAAAACTATTTCTAGCTTGCTTAGCACGATGACAAACTTCGCATGCTTCGTTTAAGGATTCACCAGATTTACCAACGGTATGAACTAACTTCATTACTTTTTCTGAGGGATGTCCCATACGACGATGCCAAAGCTCCATAGACGAAATACCAAGGATTGATGCTGCTCGAACTGTTGAATCTGGTCTGAAATAGTAAAGTCCATCCCGTCTCTCACCCGTCCCAATCAACGCCCTCGAGTGAAGGTCCTGTATAACACAAACGTCAGATGAGAATTGGACAAAACAATGCAGCTCGTCAGTGAGTTGTGACACCGAAATAAGATTACAATGTAAGTTAGGGACATATAACACATTGTGAAGTTGAATTTTATTTGAAAGTTTTGCTGTCCCTTCTTTAGTAGCGTCGATGCTTTGTCCATTTGGTAAACGGGCAGGACAACGAGGTAGTTCTCTAACCTCCCTCAAAAATTCAATGTTACCTGTTAAGTGATTAGAAGCTCCTGTGTCAATTATCCAAGAACGATTATCAAACTCACCATTTAGACGATGAGGTTGTGGATTACCAATGGCTGCAAGAAGAGTTTGCCACTGATCTGCGGTAAGACCAGGCCCGGGCCCTGGACTCATCGTTGCTCCATTTTTCACATTAGAAGCTCCTCCAGATGTGTGAGGTAAGTAGGTTGTCATGGCATTTGCACGTACGCCACCTCTGCCACGACCAGCTGATGTGAAAGATTGTCTTCCTCGTCCTCGACCGCTACTGCTATTTTTTGTTTCACTTTTTAATGCGTGTCCATATCGCTCGACCCACCAATCTGGATAGCCCACCACCTCAAAACAGCTTGCAGTATCATGACCTGATTTTTGGCAATGAGAACAAGTTAGATGGGACTTATCCGTCTTACCTCGTAGATTGCCATCCAAGTGAACGGAAAACCCAGCGACCGACGGTTCTTCTTCCTTGAATCGGTTGATGCCGCGACCCTTCCTCTTGAGAGACTTGTTGAAAAGCCCGGTTAAGAGTGGGAAGAGGATCTTGGGACAGTAAAGTGGACCGGATCTGTGCGTAATATTCCGTGTGAAGACCCATCAGAAATTGATGTAGCCGTTCTTCATCTCGACGAGTTTCATGCGCCTTTCCGAGATTATATGTACACTTTCCACATGTGCAATTGAGGATTGGCTCATGATTGTTCAACTCATCCCATAAAACTTTCAGTTTACAGCGAGCGATTGTTCAACTGACATTGTTTTTGATTGCTCACAGCGAGCGATGTCAGATTTCAACTGTTGAATTCGAGGTCCGTTAACAACAGAAAAGCGTTCATTCAAGTCATCCCATAACAATTTTGCATTATCATAATTTGAAAGCATGGATTTTACCTCTGGATCAATGGTGTTCATGATCCAAGAAACAAGCATACAATGAATGACGACCCAATCTTCGTTCGTACATGGCGGTGCAACTTCTGAAATCGTCCCATCGAGGAAACCGAATTTTTGCCTGGAAGTTAAAGCTACGCGTATGGCGTGTGCCCAGTCGTCAAAGTTATCGGTTTTCAGTCTCACCGGGGTGATAAAATCACCTGGTCGATCTTGTAGATCAAGAAAGAATGGCGAGTTTGACTCAATTCGAGCCATCTGCTTCGGTGGAGGCTGTGGTGTTTCCTCCATTTCCACCATAAATTACGACTCGGAGTGTTGGCTCTGATGCCATGATAAATTATTGAATGCAAGGACTTGATCTCTTTCATTGAATAAACTGTCAAATAAATACAGAAGGGTATCTCATAAAAATAGGAAACCTAAATCTTTAAGATATCTACTTCCTATTTTAAAGGGATATGGTGATAATCCACCAACTTAAAGAGATATGTAGATGATCATTATCCTTATTAGAGTCCAACAGGCATGGTGAAATGTGATGGAACCCTTAATTAATGGTCCCAGCCCCTTTGAAAGTTAATTAATGTTGGTTAGGTGCATGTATGTGGGTTTACAAATTTAAGTTTGGTACCATTAGTTGCTAAAGGATTTCTTTAGATTAAAGGTGTTGATGTTCATGTTACCTTCAAATAAAAGAGTTTTTTAAACCATCGAAAATAGAACTTTGTTATTTCTCGCTAATAGAAATTCGTATTTCAGTGACGAGAAATATTACCTACGAAGTGATTAAATTGAAAACTATCATCGACAGTGAGCAACACCTATGTAAACCTTAAAATGTTCATATATTCCGTTGCAATGTACGTTTTGATCGAAAAAATTTTCTTTTTAGTTTTTGTTGTTAGTATGGTAGCGGATGAAGATGATGCTGACTTTTTTAACTTAAATTTATCTTGATTTATAGAATCTCATTTATCAAATATTGCTAATTTATTGTCATTTCATACTCTTGCATTTTTGTTCTAGAATAACTTTGTCTCTTGATTTTTAGTATAATTTAATTTTTGTTTTGCTTTCTTATTTACATTCACTTTACATGCTTTAGCTCTAATTTATTATACATGTTTTTTTGGTATAATTTAATTTGACGTGTTTTAGTTAGTTTAAATCTTTAACTTTTTTTACTTTCTTTTATTTTCTAGCAAGTTTAGTTCTGTAGATTTTTACATAATGGTGATTAATTACGCTTCATATGCTGGTGCTTGTTTGAAATCACTATGGGTATGTTTTATGTTTTTTTTCATGATGGCTAATTTATTTACTTTTTGTGTTTAGAAATACGTACAAGGATAATGGTTTATAGAGAATTCTTATTATGTGACAATGCGTACAGTAAGAGGCTTATATAGCCATAGAATAAAAAGGTCAATAACAAAGGTGGAGCTATTCAAGGAACTATTCTAGGAAATATAACAGCCTTGACTAGGTATTTTACAACATGATATTCACAAAATAATCTAATTAGGTGGTGATATCTCGTTGAGATACTGTGGACATAATACGCCCCCGCAAGATGGAGGATCCGTCGGAGACTCCTATCTTGGACCGAAGTGTTAAAAACAAGTTGCGTCTGAGGGTTTTGGCCAGTGCATCGGCGAGTTGATCAATGGAATTTATGTGTAGAACCCGCAGTGAGCCATCAACCACTTTTTCACGAACAAAATGGTAATCGAGTGCCACATGTTTCATTCTGGAGTGGTAAACAGAGTTAGCGCATAAGTTAGTGGCACCAATATTATCACAATATAAGGTAGGGGAGTGTGAACTAGCAATGCCCAGTTCATTAGCTAGGCCCTTGTATTCTGCTTCTGTAGATGAACGAGAGACAATTTTTTGGCGAGCTGAATGCCATGAGATAATGTTCGAGTCGAGTTAGAGAATATATACGGTGGTTGGCCGACCACCATTTGAGACACCACCCTAATCCGAATCTCAGAAAGCTTTAATATCCAAGGTAGAGGCTCGGTTTAGAACTAAGCCATGATGAATTTTTCTTTTGAGGTACCTGAGAACTCCCTCTTTAACGCTTGCCAATGTGTTTGAGTGGGTAGGTGCATAAAATGGGATAGTTTATTCACAACAAATGAAACATCTGGTCTCGTGAAGGCTAGGTACTGAAGAGAGCCAACCAATCTCCGGTAAAGTGTAGGGTCCACATGCAGTGACTCGTCCATGGAGGAAAGAACAACTGAAGAACTCAAAGGTGTTGCTATCTCCTTGGCACCATCCATATGAAATTGGGTTAGAAGGTGTTGGATATGACAGTGTTGGGAAAGGAAGAGTCCGGTAGGAATGGGAATGACTTCTATACCGAGGATGTGGTGTAGAGGACCTAGGTCTTTGATTGAGAACTTGTTGGCAAGGGTTTGAACAAAATGATCAAGAAACTTGTCTTTTTTTTCCCGTGAGGACAATACCGTCTACATAAACCATGAAAAAGCATGTGATATTGTGGTGATTGAAAATGAAGAGAGAGGCATCCGCTAGAGACTTAGTAAAACCAAGGGTGAGAAGAAAGTTTGACAATTCTATGTACCATGCTCTAGGAGCCTGTTTTAAACCATATATGAACTTGCGTAGCTTAAAGAGGTGATTAGGAAATTGAGGATGAGTGAATCCTGGTGGCTGAGACATGTAAACTTCTTCATGGAGAGTGTCATGAAGGAATGCATTGTTTACATCAAGTTGTCGAAGTGGCCAATTTTTAGTGAGAGCAACAGATAAGCCAAGACGAATGGTAACGGGTTTAGCGACCAGACTGAATGTTCCAAATTAGTCCTTGCCATGTTGTTGAAGAAACCCTTTGGCAACTAAGCGAGCTTTGTACTTTGCAATAGTGCCATCAGGATTTCGTTTTATTCCAAACACCCATTTGCATCCAATCGGAGTTTAAGACGAACGGGGAACAAGTTCCCAAGAGCCATTGTGCATGAGCGCATTAAACTCATGGTTCATGGCCTGACGCCATTTGGGGTCTTTTATGGCTTGTTTGTGAGTGTTTGGTCAATTATGGGAGGGATAGGTTGTAGAGTTGTGGAGTTGACAAAGGAAGGATTGTAATATTTTTGGTCAAGTTTACGAGGCCGTGAAGGAGGGAGGTCTGGAGTTGGGTGGGGATCAGAATTATTTGGTGGACGGGTAGGTTCTGTACGTAGTTCGGTTTCTCGGGAGTTCAAAACAGCGGTGGTATGTGAGCTGGATTGTGGTTCATGATTTTCGGCAGTAGGTGATTGCATTGGAAGGTGATGATGGGAGGGGTATAGTAGGCGGTGGAGAAGAACTAGAAGTAGGAGGTGAGGATGGGAAGTTGTGTAGTGAAGGGGATGGAGATAAAAAGGAGGTTACAATTGGCAATTGTGAGGAGTGAAATGATTTAGTAGAGAGAAAGGTTGAGTCAATGGATTGCACATGACGAGAGTGGTAGAGACGAAGGGTTTCGAGATCATAATATTTGTATGCAGACTTGGAAGTTGAGTAACCAAGAAAGATACAGGGTGACGAACGGGGCTGAAGTTTGGATGTGGTGTATGGTCTTAGCAGAGACAACCAAAGGGATTGAGTTTAGAGTAGTAAGGGACTTGGTTGAATAAGGCTTCATAAGGGATTCTGTGGTTTAGTATGGTAGTGGGGAGTCGGTTTATGAGATAAATGGCTGTTTGGAATGCATAAGACCAGTAATGAAGTGGTAGTTTGGCAAAGTGGAGCAAGACAGTCCAGTTTCAACAATGTGTCTATGACGTCGTTCTGTAATGCCATTTTGTTCCTGGATGTGAGGCGGAATGGTGTAGTGAGATATGCCTTGAGTCTTAAGATATGTGTTTAACCCTTGGTATTCACCCCCATTGTTAGTGAATAAGGAAGTAAGTGGTGTGTGGAGGAACTTGTCAACAAGAGTTTTGAATTGAGGGAAAAGTTGTGCGACGTCTGACTTTCGTTTGATGGGGTAAAGCCAGATGTATTTCGTGTGAAAATCAACAAAAATAACATAGTATTGGAAGTTGTCTACTAATTTTTGAACCGGGCCCCATACATCAGAATACACAAGTTGCAAAGGTTTAGTAGTAACAAAAGAATTTGGGCCAAACGACAATTTATGACTTTTATTAATGGAACATGACGCACAATGAACAGTAGAATCAAAGGAAATTTAAGAACTAAGACCCATCAATTTGACAATGTGTTTGAAGACTTTGATAGACGGATGCCCTAACTTATGATGTCGTTCTAATGGAGAGAACTTGGTGAGATGATTGATGTGAGTTTTGGATGGTGGGATAGCATGGTAGATATCTTCAATGTTCTCCCCCCGCATGAGACGCGCCCCGTACGTAGATCCTTCACAAAAAAATGGCATGGAAAAAATTCCACAGAAACATTGTTAGTTCGACATAGTTTTGCAACTGATATAAGGTTCCGTTTTAAGTTGGGAACACATAAGTCATTTGACAAAAGTAAGTCTTTCAAGGGTGTGCTAAGTCTGTGGAACCAATATGCGAAATTGGTAAACTGTTACCATCACCGAGAATTATCTCATCCGGGCCACCATAGGTGGAAACATTTTGAAGACTGGCACTTTTAGAGGTGATATGGTTGAAGGCACCACTGTCGAATAACCATTGCGGGAGGCCATTCATCGTTGCAACATTGGCATCTTGAGAAGGTGGTTGAGTGTTAGATATGGAGATGTTGTTGTCACGCAAGAGCCGAGAGAGTTTTCTGCATTCCACGGCGTTATGCCCGGGGATGTTGCAGAATAGACAAAAGGTATTGGCACGATTAGAACGATTTTCCCCAGATTGATTGTGATGGTCTCTACGTGAGGTGTTGCTGTTTTGAGAAAAGAGAGAAGGGCGAGAACCTGGAGTGAACCCATCAGTATTGAGACGATATGATGGTCGGCCCTGCTGTTTGGCGGGGTAGTTGACAGTCACCGGAAACGAGTCTGAGGGCGGCGAGGCTTCTTTGAGGGCCCTCTCAAAATCCATTAATTTGTCAAAAAAACACTGGATATGAAAGAGGGGTTTCACGAATTTTGATGGCTGTAACGATTGAGCCATACTCTTCACCCAGTTGATAGAGCATGTGAACCATGAGGTCTTCCTCAGATACAGGACTTTGCGCAAGGGCTAGGTCATCTGCAATTGGACCAGTTTGGATTTGAGAGAGATAATACAGGATCGTGATGCACTTGCAAAGCTTGAGTTCAGGCGAACCCAGGCATCATGTGCAGTAACAGCAGAGGAGATAAGTGGTTGAATCGGATCAAAGAGACTTACAAAGATAGCACTTATGATAATTTGATCTTACCTGTACCATAGAAGGTACTCAGGATTCGACTTTGACCCATCCTTGTCGGCAATCGACTTTTTTGGTGGGTTCGATTCAGTGAGGAAATGATCTAAATCAAGACCGCTTTCAAAGAGAAGAGGATGGATTATTCACATTTCAATTGATGGTCAGAGGCGAATTGAAAGCTCAATTTGTTTTCTCCAAACAGGGAAATTGGTAGGTGTGAGTTTGATTGGAAATGGGTAGAGGCAGTGATTTGAACAATTGTGTATTTGGGAGTCATTGCTGATTGCGACCTTGGAGAAGGAAGAAGGATTGATTTGCTGGTTAGAGCTTAATCAGGCTCTGATACTATATGAGGATAATGGTTGAAAGAGAACTCTTATTGTGTGACAATGCGTACAGTAAGAGGCTTATATAGCCACAGAGTACGACGGTCAATAACAAAGGTGGAGCTATTCAAGGAACTATTCTAGGAAAATATAACAGCCTTGACTAGGTATTTTACAACATGATATTCACAAAATAATCTAATTAGGTGGTGATATCTCGTTGAGATACAGTGGACATAATAAATGGTGGTATTTTGTTTTGTGTTCTTGTTTCGTTTTACTGTTAGTTCTTGTGTGGGTTAGTTTTGTTTATTATTTACTTGTTTAAATTAGCTAGAAGTTGTTTGGTTCATGGAATATTATCGGATGGAACTGGAATGACCAAATCCATCGACCAAAATTCTTTGCCACGTTTGGTTCACAAAATTAAATAGATGGAATCCTTTCAATTCCAAAAGATTCCTTAAGTTAAAGAATTCATCATTCATTGACAATAAGTGAATGAATTGAATTCCATCTCTTTCTTCGAACCAAGCGCATGGTCAAATTCCATCAAATTCCACTCAGTTCCTTTGATGGATTCCAATTCCACCAAATTTCATTATGTGAACCAAACACCCCCTTAGTATATGCCAATAGTTTAATTCCAATGGCTTGAGTAAGATCTGGTTGAGTTGTTGACTATCTATATTATGTTCTCGATTTGTTGGATAATTTAAGTTACAATATGTCATCAATGAAATTGTGATTTATGTTGATGGTGATTTTACATCTGATGATCATTTACCTATATAGTTTAAGCCCAAACGAGAGTGGACTTTAACTTAGTATTAATAATTGGCAACTTCCACTTTTCCATGTACATAGTTGAGAGTGAGAGGTGTTGATAGCTTTGCCGTCGTAGTGATTCTATTTAGGTTGACCGTGAACTTAATTAGGAAGACTAAATCATCTTGAGAGAGGGTTTTAGTAGTCATAGTTTGGCAAACCTCACTTTAGTGGATGCGAATTCAACCTTTCGATGTCTTGTTTAGATGTCATTTAATGTTTAAGTATTTAGTCGAGTCTTATTTTACTTTCTTGTATTTATCACTCTCATTATTTTTAATGTTGCTTTTATTATCGAAAATCTGAAACCAATGTTTTATTCATGTAGCTAGTTTATAATTTTGAGTGGATCCATGCTTAAACCGTCAACTCCGTAGGCTAGGGTTTTGAGATGATGAACAGACGACGATGCTCTGGATGAAGGATTGTTTCTTGTAGAGTTATTGGGGTTAGCGTTTGAAATGATAATCAATTATCCATTCTTGATTGAAGCTTTATTTCTCTCTTGTTTTAAACGAGCGTCAAGGTTCATGACCGTAATGAGGTTTTGTTTGTGTGTGCGACCAACATTTGGCTGCATAGCTTTACCACTATACAGAATGTGCCATAATCCAAAGTCATTTTGGGTAAATAAATGGAGTTCGAAGGTGGAAGTGGAAAGCAAATGATAGGTGTTTTATATACCTTTAGATATGCGATAAATAAGATCAAAAGCATGTATACTTTTAACCCTACTATCACCTTTTAAGTAATAAATGGTACAAAGTACCGAGTATCGTCCAAAGGGATTGTAGTAAAAGTTTAGTTAAGAGTTTAATGAAAGAAATGAATTCAGATGGCGAATTTAAAGACTTTAATTGGTATGATTGATTTGATGATTATAATAGTTAATAAAAGGAGCCAGGTGTAAGACTTAGGGTGAGATGCAAACACAAATTCAAGTAGAATAATGTTGTCAAACTAACCAATGCTGACAGAATGCTACGACATCCATTTTAGCAACAACTATTTTCACCACTTATTTTTAAGGTATTCCTCTCGGACTACACTAATGCACTGATATTATAGTTTTCTATCCATATCTCTATGAGGTATCTAAACCAGTGAAAGTGACAAATAGTTTCTTCAAAATATATGGATAAACAAAATGATATATGTTAAAAATCACTATCTCGAGTGGATTCTCATATCATTCAAGTTAACGTGTGCTGAATGACTTATCTCTAAGTCCATTCCACTTTAACATCTCAAGGTGATCAACCCGTCGGAATTAACCAAGTTGAAAAACACGGATGACAAATCTCTTTGTCGGTAATTTTCTCAAGTATACCTCCCATATCATTCAAGTTGACGTGCAATCAATGTCTCCACTTGGAGTCCATGACACTTTAATACTTTTTAGTATTCAACCCATCAATAAGTATTATTGATTTTATAAAACTTGAAAATAATTGATGAAACATTGTTGTTGCATAAAAGAATCTACTCTTATTTGGTTTGGAAAATTCACCTTTTCCGTCTCACACCCAAACTAAAGGATTTAGTTACTCATAATGGAAAGAAAATTACAAGAAATAAAAATTGCATAAAATAAATACATTTGTAAGAAATGACAAAAATACGTTGCAAATAAGTAAATACGAGAATGTAAATAACAAGAATTAAATGACAAGAATGTAAATAAAGTAAGATGAACAATAAATGAAAGACAAGAAAAGTAAATGAAGAACAAGAGAATACTTCAAATAACTACTTGCATTAATGAAAGAAAGTGCTTAGTAAATAGATTTTCTTTACACAATCCATTCTCCCTATTTATACAAGGAGGGACATGGGGGCAAAAGAGTAATTTCACCAACCTTGGTGCAAAAAGTCTAAGCAAAGTACAACCTTAATTTCTAATGGTTAATGACCAAAAGTACAAATAAAAAAGATTAATATAACCAGTCAAACAACAACTGTAAATACAATAGACTTCGTCAACTAGTCAACAAATGTCACATCATTAGCTTCTAGGTGTACTTCAAAAATCCATCCTCCAGGCAATGTTGCAGCATTCCAACAACAAACAACTACAAACAACAGCAAAGTATATCAAACATAAACTGCCAAAAACATCCATATATTAGCCTAACATGAAGTAAAACAGATAAAATCATTTACTCTAGATCCATGAACAAAAAATAGAAAATAAAGTAATAAAATGACTCAAATTAGGGATAAGGAGTAAAACAACTTATCTAATAAGAAAAGAAAGAGTGTTCTACGCACAAATATCTTAGTGCGTATCATCAAGTTCTAACGATGAGGCGGGCTAAGGTTGCAATTATGAGACTTAAAGTAGTGGGTCTCTATTCTTTGGTCTAATTTCAATCTACTGATAAGTGTGTGTGTGTGTGTGTGTGTGTGTATGTGTGTGTGAAGCGATTGGACAAAGAGGTGAGTGGAGAAGGGACTCCTGAAGACTGAAGAAGCTAGAGGGATATGGACTTCCATTTTTGGTAAGAACATTAGCTTTTTATGCTTTTTTCCTTCCCTTGTTGAGTCATTTCTTGGGTTAGGGTTCTATGATTTTAGGGGAATGTTTTGATTTGAAAAAATGATATTAATGATGGGAAACCTATGTTATGTTGAGTTTATCTCTGATTTTGGGGTAGCAATCGAATTTTATGGTGAATTTTTTAGGGTTAAATCAAGAGCTTTAAGGATTTGGTATTTCTTGCAATGGTGGAATTACCAAAGGAATCTAACGGCTATACTTGAATTGGAATTAGTTTGGGGATGATTCTATATTGATTTTGGTATGAGTTTTGACCCCTAAATGTTGTAATCATCCAATGGTATTGGAGATGGATAAGAGAATTTCATTTCCTCGTTACGTAGGTGAAATAGAAGCTCGTGTATGTTTTACTGTGACTTTGGGCACGGGTCGAGTCACGTAAGCTACTGTTTTGCTGTTTTCAGCTTTTAGCATGAAAGGTAATTTGGGGTTGTGCTTTAGGTATTTACTTAAGAGGTCTATTAGTGGTTCACTTGAAGGTTCTTTTGGGTGTTTAAGTTGCCTTATCGTAATCCAAATTCAGGTTTTCGGTTGGTGCAGTTCTAGCCTAAGAGAGTGTGTTTAGCCTCGAGTGAGTTCTCTCTTACTCTTATGAAGTAACGACCACATGTTTATACACGTCTCATTTTACTAGTACGTTGAATATGTATCACGTGTTATATTCATTCAAAAGTCGATTATGGTTAGGCATGAAATCTTAGTGTGAGTGAGTCATGTGATGTTGACTTGATCAACGAGAAATGTGTACCCAAGTAGAGCACATGAATTTGTTTTATGTTGCTATAACAAGGGCAGGTGTATAGCCAATTGGGTATGGTCACAGGTGTGCGTGACCTTTATTGCGTGCAAATGTTGTTGAGTATGTCGAAGTGTGTATTTGTTTACTAATATGACATTTTGTTACTGTTAAATGTGTTTTTTACGTGTTAACTTTCAATTGAAATTACATTATTTTATTGAGGGCATTCACTAAATCTTTGGTCTAACCCTCGCTTTTCAAAACTAAACCCCCCCCCCCCCCCCCTTTAACAAAGGGAAAGGGAAGGTACGATCCCCGAAGCAAAGAGTGTATGGACGTTATCTCTTAGTTATATAGTTGTTCTAGTCTTGAATTTGAGTTATGTAATCAATCTCAACAGTAGTACTTATAACTTTTCTTCTACAACGAATGGGATAATTCTTGAACATTGTCCTTTAATTCTATAATGTAATGTCGGTTTGGGAATTTGATATTTTTATTTGATTTAATAGTTTGGAGGTTGTTACATAATGCATCACTATCTAATCGTGCACTTAGGGGGTGCTCACAGATAACTCTCAATTTCGAGAGTTATTTATCGTTTAATACTCCTATTTTATGTCATGTTATGTGCCCACTTTGCTTATATCCTCTTCTTTTGGTCTAAATTGTTTTTAACAACTGATGAAATGCTAAGGATTAAATTTTGTTTTAAAACCATTGTTGTTGTACTATGGCCACAATCTGGCCATTGTGGGTAATTTCGCGGCAGATTTGGGTAAGATTTCAAGTTCTATTTCAGGTCGCGTGGAACTTCCAAATCTAAAAGAAAGTCTGGCATAAGAATAGAAGGGGAAGGGCCTTTTTGTCTAAAGGTTGTTTAAAGCTTTTTTCCATTGGGTAGAATGATGGGCATCTCTCCTTCTTAGCACCTATAATTGGACCATTGATAAACACTAAAGATACCATTCCAATCTTTCAACTCTCTCTAAGAGATCTTGAGTAGTAGAAGAGCATCTAATTTTCAACAGTTACTTTACTTCTTGTATTTGCTTTCAAGTATTTGAATTTTTGTGCACTGTCTTACCACTGTGGTGACAATTTCAAGTTTTATTTTAATGCAAGTATTTCTTTACTTATAATATGTTCTCTATTTTTATTATGAAATAAGCACCCTTTTCGGTGTGGGTGTAAGTTAACTTAAGACTAGTATGCACACCTGGGTGTTGCCAATATTGCTTAAGCTTGGTCACTTGAGTCGAAGCTTAAACTCAACCAGATAAGTCGATCACATTAAAGTGTTAATATTATAACCTAGATCCATTAATTGACGAATTCGAAATATGGCTTAAGTGATGCACAAATATTTGAGAAAGTCTTTGATAATTACGTAGAGATACGAGTTATGTATAATTTTTGCTAAGGTTCAAATATTGGTCAAGATTTGCACTATAAAGAGATTTGAGTATATATCTTCATACTATTTGAACTTTGATTTATTATATCAACTTAGCTAAATCAACAAACTTAGAGAATCTGTAGTAGTGGTGACTTTGTGGGTACTGTCTATAGATTTACTTTCGAGAGATTGAGATCTTTTTGGTCGTTTTTAAGACATGAGTTTCTGACCATTGTGACAATACCATTGTCTAAAGGGAAACATACACCGACATCCATCTTTTAATTAATAATTCATTTCTTTTCTAAAAACAATTTCACCAACAAAATCACTAATTTTTCTCACAACCGAAACTTGCATAAGAAGTTCATGAAAATTTCATATTCTCAGTAGACTAGTCTTGTGGAAGTGATGTTGGTGTACTACCACTTTTATTAGTTGTAGCGATCATGTGTTAGTGTGCACTTGCACCGCCACTTCATGTGGACCTATACGGATTTTCCGCTACCACTTACCAAGAATCGTTGGATTAACGTTTATCTTGTAAGAACTCACCACCCATACTTATCATACCTGGTAATATTGTTGGTAAATACTACACCTTCATCTCTAATCGGGTCAGTAAATGTTAACCCGATAAAAGTCACCACTTCACTTATCGGGTAAGATTCTTGATTAGAAAATGGTATAGTAAGGATGTTGACAAACGCCATCATCTTTGACCACGTAACTTCCTTATAAGAAAATAGAAATTAAAACTTTATTTACCTAGTAAAAATTAATATATTTTTAATAAAGAGCCCTTAATGTATTGCACTATTACACCTAAATTCTCTCAACCTCTCTACTGTTGATTGCAAGCCTACTTCGACCCTAATCACACATCATCAAAGAAAGTAACCATTATTTCTAACAATAAAACTAGGTTTGGACAAGCAGCTATAGAAACATATTAACTATCAACCGATTCCATGAAATTGTTTCACCATAGAAGATGACGGAGAACAAACTCTTTTACTTGTTTTACCGGATCGTTGGAGGGGCAAAGGAGGAAAAAGGTGGAAAAGGAAGGACATATGAATGGTTTTGAGTGAATCTCAAAAATATTTTTAATATTCTAAAGTAAATTGAAAAACAAACACAAAAAAATAACACCGAAATGCTCTTAACTCTAATAGACTTTTCTTAGTGGCGTTAGTTTAGGGACACAAACCGCTGAAACACAAAACAATGAGGACCTATTTTGTTAAAATTTCTCTTTAAGGACCTAATTGGTTAAAATCACTAAAACACATAATGAAAAAAGTAACTTTTTTTTGTGTGTGTGTATGTGTGTTTGTATCTATAATTTAGGGGTGAGCATTTAACTCACAAGAACCGGCCCGAACAGGCACCGATATAGTTCAACCAGTCCGGTTTTCGGTTTTTCAAATCCTCCATATTCGGTTTCGGTTCCAAACCGGGTTCGGTGCCAATTTTTCGGGTAACTAACCGGAACCGGCCCGATATTTTAAATGAGTATCTAAACCTAATTTAATTAATTTATTATGTTTTCTAATATCTCAAAATAACCTTTCAAAATTTAACAAGTATATATTTTGTAACAAAAAAAGATTTCAACTCTCTATCCTAAAACACCATGATTTAAATGTCACATTTACGAAATTCTAAATGCATGTTTTATTATTTATTTGTTTTTAAAAGATTTTATAAAAATGTGTAGGCAATCAAAATCAACAAGATCATTGTATTACTTTTGACAATCAAGTAAGTTCAAGAGACAAGAAGATTATTTTTGTTGGTTGATTTAGTATTAAACTTTGAATATTTGGGGATTATTTTACGCTTGATTTTGTAATTGGTATTACACTTTGAACATCTTGGGATTACTTTACACTTGATTTGTATTAAACTATGAATATTTTGAGATTGCTACAAATATTAAACTATGAATATTTTGAAAAATTAGAGTATGATTTTTGTTAGTTGATTTGGAATTAAAGCGGTTCGAACCAGGTTTTTGACCGGAAAACCGGGACCGGAACCGGTACCGGCACCGACATCGGTATTGCCTATACGGTCTGGTAATCGATTCTAATAATGTCGCATTTCCGGTTCCAGTTCCAAACCGGTTCGTGCCGGTTCGGTCCATTTGCTCACTTCTAATCTATATATATATATATATATAGGGTTTATTCAAGGGAGAACTTAATAACTTATGATAACCATGGGGTCCAATCTCAACCACAAATCAATGGTTAAATTAGGAAATTAATTTTTTGGGTAATTTTAACCTAAAACATTAATTAAGGGTATTTTAGGAATTTTAAAATTCTCTTCTATCCTCTCCCATCTATCCTCTTTCCGACCAACCTTATTCAGGTAAACTTTATTCCAAGGAACTTTATATAAACAGAAGATACATACTGTGGTACCTGAAAAACACTATCAAAAAATTTACATATAAACGATATTCATTGTCATACCTGGATATACATACAAGATGCACATTGTGATACATTTGCAAAACAACTAAGATAACAAAAATACACATTGTCATCCTTGGTAAAACAACGAAAATAATGAAAATGTACATTTTGATTCACTTCATAAAACAACGAAAGTACATTGTGATATACGTTTGTGGTACAATATGAAAATTATCATTGTGATACATTTTGATCCGCAAATATATCTAAAAGAAAATATATATGAGGTAATTATAATTAGTTAAATATTTCCTTTAAAAAATTAATTAAATATTTTAATGAATTGTTATAAATAAAATGACTAAATTACCCTTTTACCTTATTTAAGTAATATCCATAAATATTTCAAATGAATGGTTCATATTGGATCTCACGGTTATCACAAACTACACAGTTCTCATTTGATTAAGTCCATATATATATATATATATATGCTCAATGGATAAAAAAACACCCACGCTTTAGCACCTGGTGCAACGGCTCCTGGTGCAACAGCAAGCACCAGTTTTACTTGGGGGCGGTGATTTAGTGGCAGTGGGTGGTAAGGTAGCTTTGTTACCTATTCCATTAGGAACCGCGGATTTTTTGGTATATATATAGGGAGAGGTTCATTTGAGAAATGCTAAATGTGTGAGAAGTAGAAAAGCGATCATAGCCCTTCATCTGGTCAACATTTGCGGATTTGACTGTGAAGCACCGGATCATTTGGTCGCATGGTATGCGGAAGATAGTGGGATAGTTTCATAACTTATTGGTTGTCTTTTCATAATTTAACTAGTGTTGGGCCCGTGCGTTGCACGGTTGTGACAATAGTTTCTTTATTGGAGTATTAAACAGAGTTAAAATGAAGCGTAATTTCTCAGTTAACAATTAATGAAATATAATGTGAAAAATAAAAATATTTTCATAAGTTGTTAACTTGCATATATATATATTCTTAACCGTTTGTTATTACGATGAATTTGTGATAACCCTGTAAGAGTTTTGTATTATATCATTTAAAACTCAAACGATGTGTCTCACAACCATATTACTATTATTGAATATAACACAATGCAAATTAGTTGATGAACATGCAAGGGTATATCACATTGAAAATCAGGGTAGCAAGCTATTATAGTAATTATTTTAAAAAAATATAGGATTAATATCAACTCTATAATTTGTCATAACAAATACATCACTCATCTTAAACTATTTTATACACCATTTTATTCCAATATTACAACCTCTCACCCCTGTGGATAGTTGAAACTCAACCACAATTCGTCATTTGAGAATATTTATTTCTCATGGTGTCGCGCTCAAGATCTTTTGTTCTTCTTTTATATATATATAGGACCGATGTGGATAGTTGAAACTCAACCAGAATTCGTCATTTGAGAATATTTAATTCTCATGGTGTCGCGCTCAAGGCCTTTTGTTCTTCTTATATATATATATATGTATATATATATATAGAGAGAGAGAGAGAGAGGGGAATGATCTTCTACACCCCACTTAAAAGTTACACTCCATGCCTACCAAACTCAACCCTCCATTTTTAATCTAACGGCGTCATATCATGCGGTGGCATGATTCTAATTATATTGAAATCGTAGGGCATGATGGGTATGCAATATAAATAATAAGGGCACTGATGGAATTCTTAATATATATTTTTTAAATATAAAATGAACTAATTATTTCAAAAACCGTTCACAACAATCATGGTATTTATCCCATTATTTTTGGTATTGATTTAAAATTCAAAATTTAATTGTAAATCAATATCTTATTCTTCAATATTATTGAATCTGCATATTTGAAAAACAAAAAAAAATCTGGAAAAACGGCAAGAAGGTGGTCGGCAGCGGTGGTCGGCAAAAGGTGGTCGGCAGCGGCGGTTAGTTGCAGAATCGAGAAAAAAAACCCACATCGAAGAAGAATGAAGAAGAAGAAGAAAATGTCAATTGCATACTTTTCTGGGTTCACAATTGCATACTTTTCTAGGTTCATACATGAATTCATATTTAATCCCAGGTTTTTCATATGTTTTTCATATGTTTTTCAACGTTTTTCATACCTAGATTCATATGTTTTTCAACGTTTTTCATACCTAGGTTCATATGTTTTTCAACGATATTATCATTCGGTTAGAAAACCCAGGTTTTTCATATGTTTTCAAAGGTTTTTCATAGGTTTATAATATGTTTTTCAAAGTATTTTCATAGGTTTTTCAAAGGTTTTCATACCTGAGTTCATATGACGATCGAATGTTTGATTCAAACACTAATTTTGCAGTTTTCATATGATTTTTCGAAGATATGGTCTGGATCAAATATGTTTGCAGATTTTGCACATTTTGAATTATACAGTTACCCTAAATATTCATATTTTAATTTAGATAATCATTAACAAATTGAATTTTTAATCAATTCCATAATTAGTGGGATAAGTTCCTAATTTATAGCAACCGTCCCCAATTAGATCAAAAAATATATTTTCATTAAAAATTGTTTTTATTAATATGAAATTGGAAAAGACGAATATACCCTTATATTAGAAATTTAATTGATCTATGAAATGGATGGCTGAGATTAGGAGGCATGGGGTGTAACTTTTAAGTGGGGTATAGAAGATCCAGACTCTGTATATATATATATTATATATATAGGGACAATATTTTAGGAACTCTACGAAAAGTAGAAACTATAGAAACTAAGCGGAAAACCAATATAAAATAATAAAAAATTATCAAATGTTATAATTTAAGATATTGTTTCATATATGTTTTTGTTAATACGAAAAAAAAATTATATGTGAATAACAAAACGAAGGTTCACTTATTTGTTTCATCGTTTGAATTTTGTTTCACATATGAAAGTAAATCAACGTTTTTTGTTCACATATAACATATTTTTTATGAACACAAACATATTTGAAACAATATCTTAAATTATAACATTTGATGGAAAAAAATTCCGAACCTTTTTATTTATATTGGTTTTACTCTTGGTTTCCAAAATTTATACTCATTGTAGAGTTTCTAAATGAAGGAACCTCTATACGAACTATGAAAATAAAGAAAATAAAAGACACGAAGATCTCATCCAAACCGTTAGATTAAGATAATCCGATGAACGTGGTTAAAAAGTGGTTAAAACTGTAAGTTGCTAAATAAAAACTGAATCTATATCGTAAAAATTACAATTTAACTAATGGACTATATATAAGAGTAAATTATGTATTTTTGTCCCTATGGTTTGCTAAAAATTGCAATTTTCTTCTTTGTGGTTTAGAAATTGTTGTTTTCGTCCCTATGGTTTGTAATCTTTCCTTTTTTCTTTACTGTTTTGGTCGCTTGTACTTTCATTAAAAGTTTAATCAAGGGACGAAAGTAGCAACAAATCACAAACCATAGGAGCGGAAATCGAAACTATTAACAAATCATATGGACAAACGTCGTCTTTATATATAAATTTTGTTAAAAATTAAAGTTGTAAAATAGAAAAAAACTCGATTAACATTTATGACAATGGTTACTTATTTATATATAAAAAAAACAAAGAGTATCGTGTTATAATAATTAATCATAATGTTTATTTACTTATATTATATTCAATTATCATAATTATTGTATTTATGTATATTGATTGTAAAGGGGGTTTTTACATGTAAAATAAAAAAATGTTATTATATTGACCTGATTAATCGTTATCTTCATTTTATTTATTTATATTTATTATAATCAGTATATTAATATGTAAATAGAAATAGAAATATTATTATATTCAGTATCACGTAAATAAAGTTTTACATATTGAGAGCAATTTCATTTACATAATAAGTTTTTAAATTTATTGATTAGCTATATTATTAACTGTTATGTAAATAAAAATATTGTATTCAATTATCACAAGTATTGCATATATGTATAATAATTGCAAAAAGAGTTTTTTACGTGTAAACTATAAAGTATTATTATATTCACCTGGTTAATTGTTATTTTCATTTTATTTATTTATATTCGTTTTAATTAGTTTATTATTATATAAATAGAAATATAAATATTATTATATTCAGTATCACATAAATAAATTTTTACATATTGAGAACAATTTTATTTACATAATGAATTTTTAAATTTAAGATTAGCTATATCATTAACTGCTATGTAATAAAAAAATTAGAGTTCTGTAAAATAATAGAAAAGAACATTGTTGGTGGTTCATCCTTTGATATACATACAAATTCACTATGGTGTCTCATTTTTCTAACAACTAACCTTCTAATTTTCTCCCATTCAATAAACATCAGTTCACCTCCCTCCAAATTATAGAGGGAACCAAAGTCATGAAATTGGGTGATTATATCTACAAATATATACATCAAATTCCATTTTCTTCTCTTGCAAAGATCTTTGGATTCAACTTTGTAATATGGGTCCATTTAGATTTCCCATATGCACCTAAGACATTATTATGCGTTAATATATGAGGGCAGTATAATCATAGATAATAATAACTACAGTCCGTTAGAAGGATAAGTTAACTCTAAGTAGTAATAAAAATTCAATTTAATCATAACTCTACAACTTTAATAATTAAATTATAACTCCATAATAGAAAACAATTTCATGTCTAAAAAGCTCAAATAAATAATTCAACATGTATAGCCCATAAACTTCCACAAAAGTGGTATCTATTGTTGAAATCTTTCATTTTATACTCCAAGTCAAATGAACAAAATATAACATTGTGATATTTACTTGTACTTCTTTATATACATTTATTCAATGACATTGGAATGGTACATAACAAAAAGATTACATGAACTTCTACATAACAAAAAGATTAAATAAACTTCTACATAACAAAGATTACATGAACTTCTTGACCCCATTAAAAAATATTACCTTGAAGATATTCTTCTTCTTGACTGAAAGTTTTCTGATATGTCCACTCTTGAAAGCACCTCTTCCATGTTATTCCTTAAGAATCTCTTGCCTTTTATACATTAATACAAAGTGAATTCCAAGTATTTCAATAAAGAGAGGATTAAAATGATTTAATGGAGGGAGCAAATGAATAGTCATAGGTTAAAAACATGATGAGAAATTACAAAAAAAACCAAGTCTAATAATAAAACATATATATTTCATTTAGGGTAAATAAGTCATTTACATATTAAACAATTTAGAAAAGCAAAATTTTGAGAAAAAATTCATAGCCTCAATTCCTACTCCACCATTATTCCACATCATACTTTGAGGTTGTTCATTTATTATATACTAGTGTTGGGCCCGTGCTTTGCGCGGCGACTAAGTGAATATTAAACCAATCTAAAATCAAGCGTAATTCTTTAGTTAATAATTATTGAAATCCAATATAAAACGTGAAAGCATTTTTCATAAGTGATTAACTTGCATGTATTCATCATCGTTTATTATTACGATAAGTTTGTGATACATCGATAATAATTTTGTTATTTAAAACTCAAGCGACATGTCCAATAATCATATAATTATTATTGAAAATATTATAAAGTTGAAAAATTAGTTGATCAGTATGCAATAATGAATCGTGTTAAAAATCTGAATAGCAAGTTATTACAGTGATTTTTCCCCCATAAGATTAATATCAACTATCTGATTTTGTCATAAACTCAACCCTCTTCTTTAACTATTATAATAACTTTTACCGCATAAAAATATGATTACTATTAATTCTATAAGATGTCATGATACATCCTTTTATTTTTATTTTTTTTATTAACCTGGATATCCAACTCGCTATGCGAGCTGACTGATCCTAGGGCGACCACCCGCTTTGCTGGTAGACCGGAGTCACCTCATTTGAACCTCCGTGGCCACAAGGGGAATTTTTTTAGCCTCCCTAGATTCGAACCTGGGACCTCCATGTACTTTCGACCTTTGGAGCCCAACCTCAAACGATTGAGGCACCATCATTGTTTCAATTAACATCATTGTTTCAATTAACATCATTGTTTCAATTAACATCATTGTTTCAATTGACATCTTACCAACATGAGATAGATCAAAACGATGTCACATTTCAATGTTTAAGCATACTCAATTCTTATAATACCACATCATCCATTCCACTTATTTTATAAAAAAAAATTATTCCAATATTTTAACTTTTCACGAATTTGGGATAACTACGACTAAAATAAGCAGCCTTTGAGTGTATACAAAAGAATCATTTTCGCTTTTCGATATACCTTACATTTTCAATCCTATGATTTCACACAAATGAAAAGTCTAGAAAATTGACATGTTGAGTTTAAATTAAAAATAAATCAAAATGAGAAAAAAATATATAAATATGATTGAGTTTTGTCATTAATTTTTTATCATTTATATTTAAATGTATTAAATTGTCATAAATATTTCATTTCTATATATGTGTTGAGTAATAAAATGAGACATATTAAATGTTAGATCAATTAAATAATTAATGAGACATATTAATTTGTAATAATTACAAAAATACATAAAATATTTAATTAATTAATAAGACATAAATATTTAAAAAACTAAAATGGGATAAATAATAAAATTCATTATCCATGCATTATCAAAATGACAACATATGTTTTTAGCAATTTTTATAATATTAAATTAATGTATTGGTTGATGTGTAAATAAAAAATGAATTGTAAATACGACCAAATTTTTTTAATTATATTGATTGTTAAGCTAATAAAACAAACTGTAAATAAATAGACTCATGTAAAATAAAATAAAAAAAGAAGCATAAAAAATAGTTTTTAATTGTACTAATTGTTTAATAAAAAAAGAAGAGTAGATAAACATTAAATGTTAAACTAATAGAATAAAAAAAGATAAAAAATTATTCATATTGATTGTTATGTAAATAAAAAATAAAATGTTTTAAAAAAGCCATTCATTTAATGATATGCTTTTGATTTAAATTAATTCATATATCGAATAAAAATAGTAAATAATATTTCAAACTTTCTTAAAATGCAATATCATATTATTAAAAAGTAAAACGTAATTTTTTTTAATTTATAAATAAACAATGTATAAGTTAGATAGAAAACCTAGAAGTATAAAAACTTTTAAATCGTTATAAACCAAATCTAAGAAATTTTTCAACAAAAATATTTTGTTTGATGTTTGATCAGAAAAAAAAAACATTTCAATTAAGATTTGAGATTTTTTTAGGACAGTCATAAACTTCATAAATTTCACTACAGTAATAGAAAAGAAAACTTGAAATAATCAAAATTTAATGTAATTAATGGATCTTAAAATTGATTTTTTTTATCATATATTATAATAAAAAATATTATCATTTTATTCGAATTTATATGATTTAATGGTAAACACAATTATGTCCTATGATAACAAAAAATCCAACAATATTGAAAAGAAGAAATATGTATAACAAATCACATTTTTAAATAATACAATTTTTACATGCATACATGCTTAATATCTTCCAAGTCATGAAATCTTTTAGCATAGACATGGTCTAGTTTAGTTTAAAGATCTTTTCTTCATCCCTTGGCTCCTGAATCCTTCTTTCCTCCTTAGGTAACGCGGTAGGCTTGAAATGATCTTTAACTCTCACTTTTGTCACCCCCACCAAAAGAATTCTTATCAATAGAAAAAATATTGAAGTAGTCAAAATCTAACATAATAATTAATCATGTATAAATTGTTTTTGTCAATGGAGCTTAAATTCGTTTTTTTAATCATATCTTGTAATCATAAAAAATAAAAAAATTATTCAACTTTATATGATTGAATCATAAATACAACCATGTCATATGATAACAACAAATCCAACAATATTGCAAATAAAAAATTGTAATAACGAACCACATTTTTTAGAGAATAAAATTTCTAATTACCTTAAACTATTCTAAGTCTTCTTCATCCCTCACAAAAAAAATTACGAATTTATATGATCCAATCGTAAACATAAGTATGTCCTACGATAACAACAAATCCAATAATATCACAAAGAAAAAAATATATAATAACAAAACACATTTTTTTAAAGATTACAACTTCTACATACCTTAAAATATTTCAAGTCTTCTTCGACCTCATTTTATTCATCCCTCACCACGAAATTTATAGGAATTCATTTGTTATATTGTAACTTTCAAAGACAAATTTCATTAAGAAATAATAGAAAGTAAATGAAAGCGCAAATCAAGAGTTGGAGGTTATTGCAACTTTAAAAAACAAATTTCATTAAGAAATAAAAGAAAATAAATGAAAGGACCAATCAAGAGTTGGAGGTTAAACTTGGTTATGCAAAATTACAAAAACCCCCGGTTAATAATGAATTACACATTTTTCCTATAGGCGCGTAAATTCTTTTAACAATTTCAACATTTAAAAAAATCAAAACTTAAAGAAAAAAAGATAGGAAATATTCCAAAGCTCATAAAAATTCTTGTGAGCAATTCCAATTCTTCTCCTACAATGCGCCATGTCATGATCTTTGGTTATTCTTTTAATATATATAGATTGAAATCAAAAACAAAAAAGAGTGGTATTCAAGCAGTAGTGTCTTATTACCGTTAATCAACCGTGAACTCTTGAGCATCCAAGAGGGAACCTACTAAAAAATGGAAAAATGACGTATCAAGAAACAACAGATTGAGAGATAAGAATAAGTAAAACAAAGACATACCAGTGAACACTCCATAACTGAATTTAGAGGAAGGCATTGAGACACAGACAAAGTAGAAGGGATGCAACTACTTGAAAGTAACCTCCATTTGCATATTTCATCTCCATATGATCCTTACCTCATTTAAGTAAAAGATGAAAAGGGGTGTCTATTAAAAGTAGAAGATGAAAAGTAGTAGTAGATGAAAAGTTTATAACCTACATAACTATTATTGAATATGTTGATAAAATTACTAAAAACCCCTTTTCTTATAAGAAACATACATTTTTTACATAGGGAGAGAATAGTCTTTAACAAAGTAAACAACTAAAAAATCAAAAAATTCAGAAAAATTCTTGTGAGCAATTCTTCTCCTACAATGCGCCACGTCATGATCTTTGGTTATTCTTTTAATATATATAGACTAGTGTTAGGCCCGCGCTTTGCACGGCGATAGTAATTTTATAAAGTGAATATTGAACCGAGCTAAAATTAAGCGTAATTCCTTAACTAATAATTATTGAAATACAATATAAAAAATTAAGGTATTTTTCATAAGTGATTAACTTGTATGTATTCATTATTGTTTATTATTACGATAAGTTTGTGATACATCGGCAATAATTTTGTTATTTAAAACTCAAGTGACAGTCCAATAATCATATCACGTTTAGAGAAAATATTATAAAGATACAAAATTAGTTGATCAACATGCAAAGATGGATCATGTTGAAAATCTCAATAGCAAGTTATTACAGTTTCTTTCCCCATAAAAATAAGATTAATATCAACTCTATGATTTTGTAACAAATGCATCTCTTCCTTTTTAATTATTATAATAACTCTTATCTCATATAAATAGGATTATTATTAACTCTATAAGTTGTCACAAATATATCATCTTATCCATATATAGTCACATCATTATTTCAATTTAACATCTTACCAACATGGATAGACCAAACGATGCCACATTTTAATGTTTAAGCATATCTAATTCGTATGATACCACGTCATCAAATATTTTATACATTTTTTATTCCAATATTTTAAGTTTTCATGAATGTGTGATAACTATGATTAAAATAAGCAACATTTGAGAGTATACATGGAATCGCTTCTTTTTTGATATATCTAATTTCTCAACCCGATGATTTCACACAAATGAACCATCTTCTCTTTTGATACATCTAATATTTCTTTTCTAAAAACTTTCATCTTTCCATCATTGTGGGATAATAAAAATAAAACACATTTATGTTTGGTAAATTCTTCTCTTTAATTGATATATTACATTATTAAAAAATATTCTGTTACATAATGAATTATTTATACCGTGTAAATTATATAATATAATTTTGAAATCTTCATGGATTAATGTTTTTGCCTTTTTTTTGAACGGCAAAATGAATATTATATAATATCACATAAATCATATAGCACAATTGTCTTTTATACTTCGTTGTTGTTATACACATAATTTTTTGATCTATCATCAAATAATATATCATTATTTATGGTTATTTCTATAATATATAATAAAATGTTTTATAAAATTAATGAAGGATTTCTTCAGTTAATGAGAAAAATAAAAATAAAATTGTGTTTTATCATAATATTTATAGTTTTGATTATATTAATTGTCACCGATATAAAAAAATTCTTTTATATATCAATTGTTATATAATAAAAAATGGAAATGAAAAGTGTAAAAAATTAATGTGTTGAGTTTAGATTAAAAATATAAATATGATTCTCATTAATTTTTTTATCATTTATATTTAAATATATTAAATTGTTATAAATATTTTATTTATATGTAATAACTTGTAATAATTAAAATAAGTATATGAAAGGTTGAATCAATTAATAAATATGTTGATTTATAATAATTACAAAAATATATAAAATGTTTAATCAATTAATAAGAAATAAAGATTTAGAAAACTAATAATTGGATAAATAATAAAATCCACCATCGAAGCATTATCAACATGCCAACATATGTTTTTAACTATTTTTATAATATTAGACTAATGTATTGATTGACGTGTAAATAAAAAAAGAAATTGTAAATACAACAAAAAACTTTTAATTGTATTGATTGTTAAGCTAATAGAATAAAAGACGATAAAAAATTATTTACATTGATTGTTATGTAAATAAAAAACAAAATGCTTAATAATTAATGTGTTGAATTTAGAAAATGATAAAAATAACATTCATCTAATTATATGTTTTTATTTTAAATTATTTCATATATCGGAAAAAATAGTACATAATATTTTAAACTCTCAAAATGCAATATCATATTATGAAAAAATGAAACGTAAAACTATCTTTTTTAAACTTATAAATAAATAACGTATAAGTTAGATAGAAAACTTAGAAGTAAAAAAGTTAGATCGTTACAAACGAAATCTATGAAATTTTTCAACAATTTTTTTGATGTTTGATCCACCAAGAATTGAGAAATGTTTTTTGAGGAAGAAGTCATAGACACCATCAATTTTCACTACAATAATAGGAAAAAATTTGAAATAATAAAAAATTCACGTAATTATCAGTCACGTAATTGTCAATGGATCTTAAATTTGATTTTTTATCATGTATTATAATAAAAAATATCAAAATCTTATTCAAATTTATATGATATAATCGTAAACACAATCTATATCTATTTTAAAGGAATAACCAAAAGTATTGAGGTGACACCTCCTAAGGTTTAGAATTTCTTCTCAGATTTTTTTAAATGTTTAAATTGTTAAATACTTTTCCGCCCCTGTATGGAAAATGCGTAATTCATTGTTAGAAAGAGTTTTTTGTAATTTTACATAATCAAGTTTAACCTTCGACTCTTGATTTTCCCTTTCATTTTTTATTTCTTAATTAAATTTGTTTTTTAAAGTTGAAGTAATAGGCAAATGAAATCCTATATGATTCAATCGTCAACACAAGCATGTCCAATGATTACAATTTACAACAAATCCAACAATATGCAAAGAAGAAATGTCTGATAACAAAACACATTACTTCTTTTATTTCTTTTATATGATCCAATCGTAAACACAAGCATGTCCAATGATTACAACAAATCCAACAATATGCAAAGAACAAATGTGTAACAACAAAACACATTATTTCAAAAACACAATTTCTACATACCATAAAATCTTCCAAGTCTTCTTCAAGTTTCATTTTCTCCATCCCCTACCAAAAAAATTATAGGATTTCATTTGTTTATTATTTCACCTTTAAAAAACAAATTTAATTAAGAAATAAAAGAAAGTAAATGAAAGGGCAAATCAAGAGTCGGAGGTTAAACTTGATTATCTAAAATTATAAAAAACTCCTTCTAACAATGAATTACACATTTTCCATATAGAGGGCGGAAAAGTCTTTAACAATTTAAACATTTAAAAAATCAAAAAATTGAGAAAAATGATAGAAGAAAGATAGAAGGAACTTTAAACCTTAGGAGTTGCCACCTCGATACTCTTGATTATTCCTTTAATGTAGATATAGATTTTAGATGAAAGAAGAACAATTATAATACTGACATAATATCAATTAAAGTTTATGAACAAAGAGAAAAAACAAAGATAACAATTGTGAATAAATTCCGAATAAAAACACCAAAAACTTATTTAACAACAATATGCACTATACATAAAACATAAATTGAAATTTATAGAAGGAAGAAAGCAATGATACCAATTGGGAAGGCACACACATATTTACCTTACATGTAAATTTCATGGAGGATGGGAAATAGAATTCTACAATGAGAAACAACAAACAAACATACAAACCCAATAGGTTGTAGTTTATAAATGATTTTGTTGTAAGTTATCCTTTAATTAATAAATGGAATATGAAGAGATTAAAATGAATGCAAGGAAGTTAAATAGGTTGGAAGTTAAAGCTAGTTACATTGGACAAAGTCAAATTATCAAAGAAGCCTTCTTATGATGAAATACATATTTTTCATTTAGGGGTAATATAGTCTTTAACTTATTTAGTAATTTAAAAATTCAAAACAATGAGAAAATTCTTATATCCAAATCCTACTCTAACATTATGCCACATCAATCTTCTTACATCCTCCTTTTATATATATATTTAGGGGTAATATAGTCTTTAACTTATTTAGTAATTTAAAAATTCAAAACAATGAGAAAATTCTTATATTCAAATCCTACTATAACATTATGCCACATCAATCTTCTTACATCCTCCTTTTATATATATATAGATATATATTTCAACTTTGAAAAACAAATTTAATTAAGAAGTAAAAGAAAGTACATGAAAGGCCAAATCAAGAGTTGAAGGTTAAACTTGAGTATTCAAAATTACAAAAAGATCCTTTTAATAATGAATTACACATTTTACATACAGGGGCGAAAAAATCTTTAACAATTTCAACATTTAAAAAATCTCAAATTTGGGAAAAAAGATAGACGAAATTCTAAACCTTAGGAGGTGCCACCTCATTCTTCTTGGTTATTCCTTTAAGATAGAATATAGATTTCAACTTTGAAAAACAAATTTAAATAAGAAATAAAATAAAGTAAATGAAAGGGCAAATCAAGAGTTGGAGGTTAAACTTGAGTATGTAAAATTACAAAAAGATTCATTTTAATAATGAATTACACATTTTACATACAGGGGCGGAAAAATCTTTAACAATTTCAACATTTAAAAAAAATCAAAAATTTGAGAAAAAAGATAGAAGAAATTCTAAACCTTAAAAGGTGTCACCTCATTCTTCTTGGTTATTCTTTTAATATAGATATAGATTTGGCTATTTTGTTTACCATGTTCAGTTTATGTGATTGTCAAAACAACCAGGAATCACTTTGTTTGAGTCTATCCTCTTCGAAGAAGATGATCGTAGGGGAAGGTTTTCTTGACTAACTTCGTTTACCATTCTATCTACCAACTCCGTCGAACCCCCTATCCACAACAGGTCTGTTATTCAAAATTTTGGTGGCTGAAGAAGTATGTTTTTCATGGTTGTTATTGAAGATCGCTTCCAAATCTGTTGTTCGCTTTATATATTTTTTTGTTTTCTTAATGAAATCCAATACATAAATCAGTTAATAAAAGAAGAGAAAAAGCTTTTATTGTGTCACTTAAGTTATATAGGAATTCCTGACCTAAAAGTTAAGAATAACAAGTTTTTTATTACCCAAAATAGAATTTTCGTTTTAGATTTACAAACATCAAACGGGCTAGAGATGGTGGTGTGGTTGGAGTAGGGATATAAGACAGGATTTAGTGGTGGTCGGAGATTGGGAAGGACGTTAGAGCAGATGATAGCAGGGGATGGAGAAGGAAGACGTACATGCTTGAATTCGATATACATGGGAAAAAATCTTAGGTATGGATGGACACATGTCAATCTTTAATTGTTTCAAATGTTTTTAATTATTTTGTAAGAAGACAAAAATGCCCTTATATAACGGAACATATTCTGACAGAATTAGGTTGAGGGATCTAATCCACAACAAAAAGGAAACCACAATGACAATATATGTAATTCATTCGTTTTGGGGACCTATTCCATAATTTTAATATAACCACAGGGACCAAATCTGTAACTTACTCTAATAAAAGTTATTTCCAAAAATAAATAGTTTATTAATGAAAATTCTACAAAAATACGGGAGTTACTAGGGAGTGGCTATTTAGAGCATCTTCAACAGCTATGCGAAACTAGAAAAAATAAGGATTTTAGCAATTTTACTCTTCAACAGCTATGATATACCTTATGCTATAATAGAGAAATGAGTAGAAAGAGAAAAAAAATCTCTAAATTTAGAGAATTTTTAAATGGAGAGAGAAATAAATATTTAATAGTTTCCCACCAATTATGCCCTTCTTTCTCTTGAAATATTAAATATATTGAATATTTTATGGTAGAATTGTTAAAATAGAATAGCCGTTGGAGATGGACGTAATATTTTTTAAGGATTTTGACTTTTCGTATGCTATTTTAGAAAAAATTTAGCATAGTTGTTGGAGATGCTCTTATCATATGCATCCGTTGAATATGGAAATGATGAATTAATCCTTAGATTTAAAAAATCAAAAATTAAGGAATTTTGTGATAGGTCGATTTTGGTGTGCATGTTTTGTACAAATAGGGATGGTTAGTAAATGATTGCTTTCGTATATGTATATTGAATTAATCTTAATTTCACGTCTATATATCATGGACCACATAATAAATTGAAAATACGGGGACAATTTGACAAACATTGGCCCTTGAAGTTTCACATCATACAATTATTCTATGTCACACATGTGAACAAGTTGACAATTAATTGAAATAATTTTGAACGATATCGGACTATTAATTTTAAGATCTATAATATGATATTACTATTTTGTCAAATAGTTTTTAATGTTGATTGTTGTTTTTTTATAAGGGAAATTTTGAGTTTTTTATGCTTAATGGGCACTCGCATATCAAACTCGTGCTCCATTATTACAAAAAACATGCTTCATTATTAAACTGTTTCTTCGGGTTCTCCATTTTCTACTTACTTATCAAATATATACACAAAAGGACTTATGCACAAAATAATAGTCAACAAAAACTCAACTCTAAACAACATGAATCACGAATGGAATTAAAATGTGAGAATGATTGAAGTTTCTGCAACTAGTGATAGAGTCAACGGTTATAAAATGTCGATAATTCTCAAAGAACTTTGAAACTTGAGGGGGGGTATTGGGAGGAGTTGGAGCAACAAGAAGTGATTTTAGAATTTTCACAACCTTCGAATCAAGAAATTTGATTTATGAATAAGGTGGTTCTTGACACTCGATGCCGTTTCGTAGGAGGTCGACAGTATTAAGTAGGAAAATGTATAAATTAATCACAAAAATTTTAAAACCGATATAGCTAACTCTATCTTAACCTTCAATGAAATGATACTTTTTTTTAATTACCTATGTATTTTTTTCAGATTATACAATGACAAATTGACGAAGACAATTTGACCATAGTACTGTTTTAGCCAAAGACCTGTCATGCTTCTCACATGATGCAAGTGATAATTTGAGAAGAAAAAGACAGTATATTTGTTTTATAGGGGAACGTCAAATACACAAATACTTGAACTCAAATTTCCTTTCACAATATTTTAGAATGTGAAACATGTTTTAAGTTTTGAGATTTGAAATACTGGATTTTAATGTTGTACATATTATTATACGTATAAACATATTGACGATTATGACACGATATCATAACACCATTTCGGTAACAATGAATCCAATTCAAGCCACAAAAGATAATTGAAAAATAAAATATATATGAATTAAAAATCTCTCTATTTTATTTATCTTATAATTTTTCTTTCGTCTCTCATCTATTCTCTCTCATTTCTTCATAATGCACGTATACATAATTTGATATGAAATTTTAGGTGAACAAATTGTGAACACTTCCTTTATAGTTTGTGCAGGGCCGTTCCTTATGGTGTTTTATATGATACTGTCGTACAAGGCCTTCGATTTTTACTTTTATTTTACATGTATAAAATTAGAATATAAAAAAAAATTATTTTATTTTTACCAGGTTGTTGGTTGTTGTCTGGCTCAATTGTTTAGCGCTTCCGTTTTCTTGGGATATATCCCATGTTCCAATCTTGTATTGGATGATTTACTTACCTATTTTTTAAAAGAGTTTTCTACTTTTTTTTAACAATTTCTGGGAGTTGTTCATTTTTAACTTACATATATATCTATCTATTAGACCACCTACCCGTTGTAATGCAGCGAAATTTCAATATTTTATTAACAATAACTTTGAAATTCTCGAACTCTTTTAAAATATGAAGTTGTCTATGTTATGAACTTATAAATCGGCATCTATTATTTTTATAAAACTCAAATACAATCTTAATTTAAAAAGAACAAATTAGTAGTACATTTAAGAGCCATTTGATTTGACAAAATGTTTTTTTAATAATTTGGATTTTGTGGAAAATTTTGGAATCTGTGATGTGTTTGGTTTGTAGGATTTACAATAAAATTGAATTTCATTATTAATCGATTTTTACAAAACAAGTATTTAAACATTTGTAACTATTAAAAATCTAAACAGTAATCACTCTTTATAATATAGGATAAATATAGATAGATAAAGTCATAATGGTGTAAAATGAAAAACTAAGATGTTAAATTAAGTTTTAAAAATAACTCGGTACGTATTTATAATATTTAATGTTATTGTTAAATCAAAAAATATAGATATTAGACTCTTTTGAAGATATTGAATAACGACTATAATCGTATAATTTATAAAAAAGAAAGTGTTTTTTTAATATATTTTAGTTAATATACGATTATATATATTATTATAAAAAATGTGTTGAATGAAAATTGAAGAGCTATAAAGTAAACTATAACAAATTTCAACGATGTAAAATATAATTTAAAAATATAAAATTAATTATTATTCTGAATTGTGGAAGTTGTAAATTTCAAAAATTGCATATAATACATCAACATTTGTATCTCTTAAATGAAATGGTGATAAATGAAAATTAAAAAAGTAAAAGATATAAAAGTTATTTAAATAATTCACTACATATTTATCAACTGTAAATTAAATAACTATAATGTATCAACTGTAAATTTTAAAAATAATTCACTACATATTTATGTTATTTAATAATATGAGTAAGTCCAAAAACATTCAATATAGGACTCATTTCGAAAATATTGACAATATGATTATAATAGTATAATTTGTAAAAAAAAGAAACATATTTTTTAATGTAATTTGGTTCATATACAATTATTTATGTTTATGTGATAGGGGTGTAAAATGAAAAATAAAATAGTTGGGGATGTAAATGAAATTTCAAAACTGATTATAATATAAATAAGGGTGTAAAATGAAAAGATTTAGAAATTAAATAAATAACTATAGGATATAAAACGTAATTTTTTTAAAAACAACTCGTTACGTATTCATGTATATAATAATATAATTAAATCGAAAAATATTCAATATTGGGCTCATTTTGAAGGTATTGACAATACGATTATAAATTTACAATGGTATAATTTATAACAAAAGAAAACATGTTTTTAATGCATTTTAGCTAATTTAATATTATATTTATTAAAATGGAAAAATTGTGAAATGAAAATTGAAAAGGGAAGAGATATAAACTAAATTAAAGAACAAAGTTTAAGAGTATAAAGTGTAATTTAAAAATTAAAATTAATTACATTCTAATTCTAAACGTGGAGGTGGGCATGCATTAAATGATTGTACCTAAGACAAGAAACTTGTAAGTCTTAATTTTTCTAAACATATTATTATACTAGAAGACGTACCCGCTGCAATGCAACGGAACTTAAATATTTCATCAACATTAACGTTAAAAATCTCGAACTCTTTTAAATATCAAATTATTTATCATTATAAACTTATAAATCGACATCCATTATTTTTACAAAACTCAAGTACAATCCTAATTTAAAAGGAACAAAGTAGCACATTTATGACACATTTGTTTTGATGAATATCTAAAAATAATGGATGTCGATTTATAAATTCATAATGATAAATAATTTTATATTTTAAAACAGCTCGAGACTTCTAACGTTAATGTTGATGAAATATTTAAATTCCGCTGCATTGCAGCGGTACGTTTCTAGGTTTAATTTGTAAAAAAAGAAAACATGTTTTTTTAATTTTGATTGATTATTTATTTTAATATGACCGAGGTGTAAACTGAAAAATAAAAAAAAAATGGATATGACCAAAATTTAAAAACTAATTATAGTATAGATAAGAGTGTAAAATGAAAACATAAAAAAATTAAATAAATAACTATAGGACATAAAATGTAATTTTTTTTAAATAAATCGTTACGTTCATGTATATAATAATATGATTAAATCAAAAAATATTTAATATTGGACTCATTTTGAAGGTATCGACGACACGATCATAATGATAAAGGTATAAAATAAAAAATGAAAAAGTGAAGGACATAAATTAAATTAAATAACTAACTATATAGGTGTCAAGTGTAACTTAAAATTTTAAAATAATTTAATTTATAGATTAATATAGGAACGTGGAGGTTGGAGTAAAGTTCTAAAGTTTTAGATGTTGTGCCTTATGCAAGGAATGTTGTACCTCTTAAAAATGTGAACTAACCGTTTAGCATGTTTTATATAATAGTATAGATAATTTGTAAAAATAGAAACATATTTTTTTAATGTAATTTGGTTTACTTTGATACAGTGTAAAATAAAAAATAAAATAGTAAGGGATATGAATGAAATTTAAAAATTAATTATAGTATACATAAGGATGTAAAATAAAAAGGTAAAAAATTAAACAAATAACTATAGGTCATAAAATGTACATTTTTTAAAAATAACTCTAGTATAGATAAATATGTAAGATGAAAAGGTAAAGAAATTAAATAAATAACTATAGGGCATAAAATGTACATTTTTTAAAAATAACTCAATATGTATTCATGTGTATAATAATATCATTAAATCAAAAAATATTCAATATTAAGCTTATTTTGAAGGTATTGACGACACGGTTATAATGGTATAATTTGTAAAAATAGAAACTTATTTTTTAATTGTCTCTTGATTCATATAGATTATTTAGGTTAATATAATAAAGGTATGAAATGTAAAATGAAAAAGTAAGGAATATAAAAGAAATTAAATAACTAATTATAAGGATGTAAAGTGTAACTTAATTTTTAAAAATAATTTAATTTATAAAACTATATAGGTAGTGGGAGGTTGGTGGAAGATTTTTATGCTTTAAATATTGTACTTCATGCATACATGTTTGTACCTCTTAAAGATTCCAACTTAACCGTTTAAGCTCTTTATATATATATAGTATAGATAAATGAATACGTAAGGAGTTACTTTTAAAAAAGTTACGTTTTATACCCTATAGTTATTTATTTAATTTCTAAACTTTTTCATTTTACACCCTTATTTATATTATAATCAGTTTTTAAATTTCATTCACATCCCTAACTATTTTATTTTTCATTTTACACCCCTATCACATAAACAAAAATAATTGTAAATGAACCAAATTACATCAAAAAATATATTTCTTTTTTACAAATTATACTATTATAATCATCTTGTCAATATTTTCGAAATGCGCCCAATATTAAATATTTTTGAACATAATCATATTAATAACATAAATACGTAGTGAATTGTCTTTAAAACTTACAGTTTATACATAATGATAGACAATTTGATATTTTAAAAGGGTTCGAAAATTCTAAAGTTTATGTTGATAAAATATTTGAAGTTCGTTACATTGCAGCGGGCACGTCTTATAGCTTCTATAAATTTAAAAGGAAAAAGATAACATTTTACAATTTTCAAGATAATTTAATTACACGAACTTTTTTATGATTCTTTTTTTTTCATTATTTATTTATTTATTTAATGATACCAAAATATTAAATTGGCTCATTTATTTTTATTTAAAGTTTACAGGATTCTTAAATCATCTCTTCCTTTTTTTTTTCTTTTTACTTATTTATTTATTTTTGTATATAATAGTTGTTATTTGTTTTCTTTATCATTTAATAAATTTTTTTTTTATTAAAATGTTATGAATCGATTAAAACCCAATATTCATACTAGATTGCATTCTCTAAAATATTTTCTAGAAGGCCAAAGTCCTCAATTTATTATTCAGTATTTTATTTGTTGTTGTCACCATAAATTTGTAAGCGTCTGTAATTAGGTTCTTCTATTTTCAAGGTACAAATTTCAGTCTATAAGCAAATATATAATACTATTATTTGTTTATTTTATTTTCAATGATTTTCTTCTACTAACTTTGTTTGATCATTAAACGAGCTTTAAAAGTTTTCTTGATTGTTATTGAACATTTTTATATTTTTTTTAAATCGTTTTCACAACTTTTGATATCGTATTAGCATCAATCGACAGTGTCCCAAGAGAAATTAAATGTTTTGCGTTTGATATCAATTGAAAATGAGTTTCTAACAAACCTTGATTATGAAAATATGATTAGATGGTTTTGCTTCTAAAACTGCTAGAAAACTTATATTTAGAAAATAGTAAAGCCTATTATTTGTTTTCTTTTGGAAAAACATACATAATAGTGTCAATTTATTAGTGAAAAATAAATAGCTTGTTATGTTTGCTACTCATTAACTATGTGTTAGATATTGTTCGTTATACCTATTGTGTGATTACTTTTAATTTTCTTACCAATTAACTTTTTATTGTTATCGACAGATAAATCACTTAAGATTTCAACGAAATTTTAATGCAAACTTTAATATAATTTTTTTTGAATTTAATAAATAATACAATTGAAAAAAATATATAGAATCACATTTACGTTTTTTAGACCAGAATTTCAGGAACTAGCTTTCAATGTACTTCATTTGTCTATAAATACAAAATAATTAACTCCATGAAACCACATACCATAACTTCCGTAAGTCAAGTAGTTGAAGTTGATAATTCTATTGAAATTAAGTATTGATTATCAAATGGCAGGAGCAAAGTATATGTTGGCTTCCTTTTCTTTTCCTTACAAGGAGATGAAGAAAACAAACAATACTCATCATCCGATCTACCCTCTTAATTACCATTATTACATCAATGTTTCTGGTAAAACTACAGTCCCTTTATTCCTTTCTTCTTGCAAGAAAATCAAGAAGTGGAAAACTGGTTGCAACATGAAGGTTGTGAAAGCTTCCATGGCTATGAAGGAAGTAAAGGTTGATGCATCCTCGTTCTCAAAGCTAACGGCAACGGTCAGTATCAGGTTAAGCAAGGATGTCAATCTGGTTAAGAAGATGATGAAATCCTTCCCATGGTTATATTCAAGTAATGATTCGTTAGACAAGAAGGGTATTGGTTTTCAACTTGTTAGCACCAACGTAGATCCAAGTAAGATTGATTTATTTCTTGAAGTTTGTTTTTGTTTTTTTTTCCACAAACATTACAAACCATTGTATTAGGAAATAATTGATATATTTATGGATAGTTATCATAATTCATTACTTTGTTTTTTAATTCAAAGTCATGATCATAATTAATGAATCTAACATCTTCCATATATATGTCAACCATAATTAATGAATTATGATAACTATCTATAAATATATAAATTGTTTCCTAATATAATGGTTTGCAAAGTTTGTACAAATAGATGGGTTTGCAATTGAAACGTGTCCTATATATAGGGGCTTAATCATTAATCTATGATAACTATGAGATCCAATATGAGCCACACATTTAATATAATTAATATAAAATTTAAATAAATATAAAAGGGTATTTTAGTAAAACAAAATTACATCTAATTTAATTAATAAAATCCTAAAATATATCCTTCCTTCCCTCCTTCACTCTCTCTCTCTCTCCCATAAACCTAATTTAATTTTAGTATACATCTAATTTAATTTTAGTATACACGCCTCCTTCTTCCCCCCATATAGTATCACAGTGTATCTTGTATATAATGTATCACAATCTATTTGTTGTTTTACGAAGCGTAACACAATGTATCCGTTTATGTTGTTTTACGAAGTGTATCACACCGTATTTTTTCGTTATTTTATGAAGGGTATCACGGTGTATATTTTATGTATTTTGTGTTTACTTATGTTTGTCGGGATAAGATTCACCAGAGACCGGAGAGAGGAAAGAGGAGAGAAGAAAGAGAAGATAGGAGAGATATAGATTTTACAATCACTAAAATGCCCTTGAATTAAAATTTTAGGTCAAATTTCCAAATATATTAGTTTCCTATTTTATCAATTGATTTGTGGTTGAGATGAGATCTCATAGTTATCATAGATTAACTAGATCTCCCATGAAGAGCCCTCCCTATATATATATATAATATTTGTCCTCACATGTCGCGCTCTCATTTGTCCTCACGTTCATAACCAAATTTGAGTTCGCATTTGAACTTTCCCTTCTCTCTCTCTCTATATATATACATACATATACATATATATATATATATGTATATAGTAGAAAGGTACTCATACAATGCAGTGAGATACATCTCGATTTTAATGTCTCTCTTTATTCTTTGTCTTTATCAATGTTATAATACGGTTTTATATTGTTTTAAGAAAACGACAATGTTTGTATGTTTGAATAAAATATAAATATGAATATTCCATAAAAAGTTAAAAAACATTATTGATATTATAATAAAAAATTAATTAGTATTTAAAAGTTCTCGTTTTTATACGTAATTTCTTTAATTCGATTTTTTTAATTCTAATTTAATGTAGGTTAACAATGAAATAATTTATTTTCGGTTTAATAATATTATTTTTTATATAAAGATAATAACTATGTATTTTGTTAAAAGTTAATAATTATCCTAATTATATTTTAGATTTTTTTTATTTATAATGAGATGTTTATCCTGTATTTAATTAGGTTTATTTGTAGTTAGTTACAAGTACAAATTCAAAATGAAGCTTTAATAAGTTTACTTACGTACAGTTTATTTATTTGTAATATTGAATTTTAAGTAATATACAACAATAAACAGTACTTTATACATAAAAAATGGTTTTAAAAGTTTTTTTTGTCAAATGTTTTATAATATAGTTTAGATATATTATATAAATGTTCATTTGGTTATAAAAAGGTACCATGAAGCCAAAGATGAGCAAGGAATCTGTAAAAGAATGGTCCAAATGTACAAATGATGAAAAAGATAGTAATTATAATAAAGGATGTTTGACCTTCAAAGTTGAGCTAGTAACTGATGCAGAGTTTGGAGAACCAGGGGCCATCCTGGTGAGAAACAATTATGAAGAGGAGTTTTATCTGGATACCATCTCCATTGAAGGTTTTTTTCACTTTTCATGCAACTCATGGATTCAACCAGCTCAAACTAGCAAGCAGAAAAGGATATTCTTTGCTAACAAGGTATATATGTGTGTGTATATATATATAGAGGCCCCTTCAAGTCTTAATTATTCTCTGGATTCTAATGCACCCATAATGATCCATACAACCAGATAATAGATATATCCTGCAATAATAATGTTAAGAAAATCTGATTCTGTATTTTACTGGATTAAATTGATCATAGGCATATTTACCAAGTCAAACACCCAAAGGGCTAAAAGACTTGAGAGCTAAGGAACTCAATAACAAGAGAGGTGATGGAAATGGACTTAGATTACCTTCAGAAAGAATATATGATTATGACACATATAATGACCTTGGAGATCCTGATAAAGGAAATAAGCATGCAAGACCGACATTAGGAGGCGAAACAAACCCACATCCTAGACGTTGTCGTACAGGACGTCCCTCCATAAGTACCGGTAAGTTTTTGCTTTTAATCCTACAAATTTACGGAAAGTGAAATAAACTCCTATATTTATAATCTACCTCTTAAAAAACTTGTATTATGTAGATGAAACTGCGGAAAAGCGAATAGATACGTTGATTTCTTCAATATATGTACCAAGAGATGAAGTTCTAGAAGGGGCTAGGCGCACGGAATTATTGATAGGAACATGGAAGGGATTGCTTCGTAATATTCCACCATTGTTCGCTACTTCGAACAAGAATGGAATTTCTAGAGATCTTAATGATGTTGCAAATCTTTATAAAAGTGCACCACAAGTTGATCAAACAAGTTTTATGGATATCAGTGGATCTATCAAAGCAATGTTCAAGTTTGAGACTCCAAAAAATATTTCATGTAAGTGCTTATTAAAGCCAATCTAATATATATATATATATATATAAAATAGCTCTTTGGGTCTCTTTTCTTAATTAAAGAAACTAAAACATCATTTGCAATATTGCAGCTGGTGACTTAACAAGCTATGTACGAGATGACGAACTTGGCCGCCAAACGCTTGCAGGGATGAACCCGATTAGCATTGAGAAGTTAAAGGTATGCACACGACTAAAACACTGAAATTTTCTATGGATGGACTTGGTACAGTACCAAGTTTTTTTTCCCAATACCATCTACTAACTAATTATAATTGGTACCAAAATTTAGTACCATGTACCAACCAACTGTAATTGGTACCAACATAATTGGTACCAACTTTTTTTGGTTGGTACATATTGTTGGTACCGGTTTTGTACCAACTTCAAGTTACATATATGAAAACTTGAATTTTGTTCAAACTTTTAGTGACATTTGAAGTTTTCATGTAACACATATGATGTTTAAGGGGTTTTAATTACCAAGAATAAGACTTGCAAACATTCAAATGTTCATACATAATAGGTAAAGTTACAATGTTTGATATTCAATGCATAAAAAAATACAAGAACTATTAAATATCTAAATAAGTCAGTATTGTGGTATGCGACTTCCAATACCAAATAACTAAATAAGTCAGTATTGTGGTACTGTACTATCACCAGCAGTTGTAATTGGTATCAATTTAATTGGTACGGTTGGTACTTGGTACACATGTTGGTTGGTTTGGTTTGATACAAACTCTCCACCCCTAAAATTTTGTATGTTGACTTTTGAAGGATAGTTTTTTATCAAGATGGTTCTGTCTGCAATATTTTTACATGACATATTATAAATCCTAATACATTTCTAATTGGATTCTACAGACCTTTCCTCCTGTGAGCAAACTTGATCCTTCAATCTATGGACCAGTGGAATCAGATCTTAAAGAAGAGCATATTATAAGCCATCTAAATGGTCTTTCTGTACAACAGGTATAACAACAAAATTAATTAAAGAATAAATGTTTTTAGTAGGGGTTTTTTTGTAAGGATTTCAATTTTTTTTTCTAATTATGAATTAATCTTCAGGCCATGGATGAAAACAAGCTCTTCATATTGGATTACCACGACATTTACCTTCCGTTTCTAGAGAGGATAAATGCTCAAGAAGGCCGAAAATCATATGGAACTCGTACAATCTTCTTCTTGACAACAATGGGAACTCTAAATCCCATTGCGATCGAGCTTAGCCTTCCTCCTAAAGACTCCAATATCCCATTAAGACAAGTTCTCACTCCTCCGATTGATGCTACCACTAATTGGCTTTGGCAATTAGGCAAAGCTCATGTATGCTCTAACGACGCCGGTGTTCACCAACTTATTCATCATTGGTATGTTCAATAATATATATATATATATACATACGCCATTTTTGGGAACCATAAACAACCTTATTGAAATGTCTCACGTTTTAGTTAACCATAAACCATATGAGAATTTTCTAGCGTTTCAACAGACTTCTTAGACCGTTTTATATTGTCATCTGGTTTACTGGACAAGTTTTACCAAAAAATGAGTAGTTTAGCAGCTACTAGCGATCTTACGAACTAATAACTAGTTGGTCAACCAACTTAGGGGATGTTTGTTTACCTCTCAACAGTTCCATTAAGAGACAGCCTCTAAATCGTTAAGAGGTGAATCATGTTTGACAAAAAATAAGTCTGCATCCTAGTGGTTCCAAAATCTCTGAATCATTTTGTATCCTAGACCTCCCTTAACCATTAAGAACCCTAATTACATCTTGAACAATTACCAAACAATTATATTTCATTTTACACTATACCATAAGAGCCTCGTAATCATGCTGACCATTTAATCATTCTGCACCAAACCATTCAACAACTGCCAAACAACCCTTTAATTATAGCTAGTTTGCCAAACATAACCATAATCATAATGTACTAGTAGAATTGGCAAATTAAAGTCTTTTTGAGAGGCTCCAATACATCATTATATCATTTTAGAAAATTATACAGGTGCTACAAAATAAACTACAAATAGATTAGCATCAACAAATGATATACAAATTAAGCACATAATATGACTACAATAAGTTGATGTTGTGGATCTTTATATATAGGTTAAGGATTCATGCTTGTATGGAACCATTCATAATAGCTACTCACCGAAACTTGAGCTCACTGCATCCGGTTTTCAAGTTACTTAATCCCCATATGCGACATACGCTTGCAATAAATGCAACAGCGCGCGAAAGCCTTATTTGTGCGGATGGAACTATCGAGCGTGACTTTTCTCCTGGGAAATATAGCATGGAGATGGCTTGTGCTGCCTACCGTGATTGGTGGCGTTTCGACTTAGAAGGCCTTCCTGCAGATTTGATACGACGGTAAGAAAATAAAACGATAACACATTAAACGATAAACTTATATATATATATAGATAGATATAGGGGCGGGTTCAAATGAGAACTCAAATTGGGATGTGAACATGAGGACAAATGAGAGCGCGACACGTGTCATATTCAGACTGAATAATCAAAAATATCCGGACCGAATAAAACTGAATATAATGTTTATTCGGTCTGAATAATGCTTATTGAGACTCGATAAACATTATTCAGACCGAATAAAAACTATATTCAGTCTGATTATTTCTTTGATTATTCAGTCTCTAAATATGACACGTGTTGCGCTCTCATTTGTCCTCACGTTCACAACCAAATTTGAGTTCGCATTTGAACTTTCATCTCCCTCTCTCTCTCTATATATATATATATATAATAATAATAAATAGCAAATGGAATATATATAACATCTTACTTAAATGGTTGCAGAGGAATGGCAATACCTGATGATTCAAAGCCCCATGGACTAAGATTACTCATTGAAGACTACCCATATGCCAATGATGGACTTCTCATTTGGTCTGCAATTCAAGAGTTGGTACATTCATATGTGAATCATTACTACCCTCAAGAAAATGATGTTATATCAGACAAAGAACTTCAATCATGGTACAATGAAGCCATTAATGTAGGACATGCTGATCTTTGTGAAGCTAATTGGTGGCCTAAACTACGCACTCCAAACAAACTTATAGAGATATTAACCATCTTAATATGGATTTCATCGGCACAACACGCGTCACTTAATTTTGGGCAGTATCACTACGGTGGATATGTCCCAAAACGCCCACCGCTTATGAAAAAACTTATACCACAAGTGCACGAACTCGAGTATGCAAATTTCATGGCGGACCCACAAGGTTATTTCCTAGCATCGTTGCCTAGTTTGTTTCAATCAACGAAATATATGGCCATAATTGATATAATATCAGCACATTCGCGCGATGAGGAATATATTGGGGAGATAAAGGATGTTTGCACTAATTGGCCCGGCGAACCAAAGATTATTGAGGCATTTTATAGATTTTCAATGAAAATAAAAAGTATTGAAAGTGAAATTGAAAGGAGGAATGTTGATATGAGACTTAGAAATAGATGTGGTGTTGGGGTTCCACCTTATGAGCTACTCATACCAACTTCTGAACCTGGGGTTACTGGAAGAGGTGTACCAAACAGTGTAACAATGTGATAAGATATAAGTATTCATGGCATGTATACAGACTTGAGATCATGTGACACTAGACTGTTTTTGTGAGAACCGTGAAACCATTTTTTTACACTTGATCACAGCAAAACACTGTTCACAGTATTTTTGCCGTGAAGGTTTGTATTTTTTTTTATCTTTACAATGTTTTATTATAAAGTTTCAAAGTGTAAAAATAGGGTCTTACAGGTCTCACGAAAACAGGTTGGTCTCACGTGAACTCAACTCCATGTATATATCTTGTTTAAAGTTTATGTGAGTTTATATCATAAATACTAATTTATGAGCTTTTTTTTCCTTCCTAAATTAGACCTATATGTGTGTGTGTGTGTGTTGTGTAATCTCTTAAATGTAACATCATCAAAGTGAAATGGATCAGTTAATCACGAACGTTCTCTTTTCTTAGGTTTTCCACATAAAAATATTTGGCAGTCATTTTTTTCGTTGTTTTGTTTACATTTTTTTTAACTTTGGTTGTTGATTTCACATGTTTAGTTGATATATATTGCATATTACAATCGATTTACACTTGAATCGCAATATAAAACTTTTAGTTCGTTGATTTTGGGGATTTATTGTAAATTAACTTTACCTAGCTTATTTTGAGCCTTTGTCTACTTGGGGGATCGTTAGTTTACAAGATGTTATGGATCATGAAAATAGAACTACTTAAAAGCCATATTTTAACTGATAATAATCGTAGGGACTATATATATGATTGATGAAATTATAAAAATTCTTCTTTGATTCTGTGACGCGCCAAAATTCAAAATCACTTCAATGACGATAGAACACCCAACATACGATCCATTAAGGATCAATAATACAAAGTTTCCCAAGATCTCAAAAAACACACGACGGAAAGAAATAAATCTAGCTGAATTCTAGAATTTTTACTGAAAACTAACAACTCGGGCTTATAACATAATCATAAATTGAACACCACTACTAGCAAATTGGCAACCAAGTAAGTTTAACCTTCCACTAGAGGTTAACATCGTAACCTTCCCATGCTAGCATTACCTTCAAATTTACAAGATCTAATCTCAAAACTTCGTTTCCATGCAATATTGAATTCTTAATGGTCACTTATAGACCCCAAATGGAAACCCAAAGTCACGGGTGTTACATTTAGTGTATACACTACAAAACAAATGACTTTTACCCATAAAAATTACCCAGAGAAATTTATGTTTGTGATTACCCACAGATCACCCAGAAAATATCAATGATTCAGTAAAATCCGATGTTTTTCGAGAAAATACCAAGAAATCACCCAGATAATAATCCTTGGGTAATCTGTCACTTATTTGAATTACCCACCTAATTAAATTACTTCAACTAACTAATATCACTATTAAACGAAAGACTTTTGTCTACGGACATTTAACTATGATTCTTTTTGTCAAAAAGAGAGGAAGGCGCTATGGGAAAGATTGGGAAAATTATGTGAGAAAGATGAAGTCATATGGGTATTTTTTTGGCGACTTTAATGAAGTAAGAGGTTCTCATGAACGATGTAACTCGAATACTTGCCTCAAAGGAGTGGAAGAATTCAATGATTTCATTAGCCATAATAGATTAGAAGACATCCGTTTGGGGGGGTCCAAATTTACTAGATTTAGCGACGACGGGAAGAAGAAGAGCAAATTAGATAGATTCTTGATCACAAGGGAGTTTGGGACGTTATGGAAGAATTTGGGGGCAAGAGCGTTAGATCGGAAATGGTCGGACCACATCCCGATCATGCTCAGTGACGAAGAGAAAGACTTTGGACCCAAACCGTTCAAATTTTTTGACGCGTGGCTTTCGGACAAAAATCTAGAGGCAAGAGTAAATAAAACGTGGTCTATGGAAGTAAGAGCAACAAACCCAATTTATGGAGTTTGTGAAAAATTTAAAAAGGCGAAACAAGAAGTGAAACAATGGAGGCGCGAAAGTTGGGGAGAGGTGGAATAGAAAACGAAAGATCTTAAAGAAGAGGTTAAAAAGTGGGAAAGGCAAGGAGCAAACGAGAACTTGGAAGAGGAAGATAGAATAAAATGGTTGGACACAAGTAAAAGATGGCTCGAGATGGAGGAGAGAAACCTATCGATGGCGAGACAAAGAGCAAAATAAAATGGCTTAAAGAAGGGGATGAGAACTCAAAAAAATTTCATTTGGCATGCAAGAATTGGGAGCGGAAAAATCAAATACAAGGTTTAAATATAAATGCGGAATGGTCGGAGGATCCAAACAAGATCAAGGAATATGTACACGAATTTTTTAGAAAAAAGTACGCGAATCAAAGGAGGTGCGAACATAAATTGGAGATGAGTCGACTGAAGAAAATTACAAGGGAAGAGGTCGCATGGCTAGAAAGGAGAGTGACGGAAAAAGAAGTATGGGAGGCGATATCGCAATGTGGCAACGACAAATCCCCGGGACCGGACGGTTTCACAATTGGATTTGTTAAAAAGTTTTGGGCAATAATCAAGTTCGACATTATGGAGGCAATAGAATGGTTTTGGGACAAGGAAGAGCTGCCGGAAGGTTGCAATGCTTCTTTTCTAACGTTGATTCCGAAGTCCCCGAATCCAATGGGTTTAAACGAGTTTAGGCCTATAAGCCTAATTGGAATTGTTTACAAGATAATTTCAAAGTTGTTAGCGGAAAGGATGAAGATGGTCATGGAGAAAATAATTAGCAAAGAGCAAAGTGCCTTTATAAAAGTTAGGTCGATACTAGATGGTAGCCTTATCGCCAACGAGACGGTCGAGTACCTCAAGAAGATTAAAAGAAAGAGTGTAATTTTCAAAGTGGACTTTGAAAAGGCATATGACACGGTAGAATGGAAATTCCTATTGGAGGGATTGTCGAATATGGGATTCGGAAGGAAATGGATTAAGTGGATAGAGACAAGTTTAAAATCATCAAGAGTATCGGTATTGGTTAACGGGTCACCTACAAAAGAAATCCCAATGGAGAGGGGTTTAAGACAAGGTGACCCACTTGCACCCTTTCTCTTTTTGGTGGTGGCCGAAGGACTACATATTATGGTGGAAGAAGCGAAAGAGAAAGGTCTTATAAGAAGTATTCAAGTGGGGAACAACGACGTAACAATATCCCATCTCCAATACGCGGATGATGTGGTATTTTTTGGAGAATGGGAAGCCACAAATGTAAAAAATATTATAAGGGTATTACAATGCTTCTATGAGGTGTCGGGACTAAAAATGAATATGGGAAAAAGCAAGATTTTTGGAATCGGAGTTTCGGAAGAGGAGGTCAAGTCTTGGGCAAGGGCCTTAAGTTGCGGTAATGGAAAATTACCGTTTATTTATCTCGGTCTACCCAAACAAGATTTACGCAGAAAGGTAGCGAACTCTTTTTGCTCAATAGCTAAATAAAGATAAACCAAACCACCCGAAGAGGAATGAAAGCTTCAAATCGAGTTCTCTCTAGTAAAGAAGTGGATTGGTAGGTGCGGCGATGAGTAGACAAGCAAGTTGGAGGACGGTCATAGAAAAGATGAAACACAAATTATCGTTATGGAAAGCCAAACTTTTGTCCTTTGGAGGAAGACGAACATTGGTACAATCGGTTCTCGGAAGTGTGCCATTATATTATTTTTCCTTGTTTCGAACCCCGGTATGTGTTATGAGAGAACTTGAGCGAGTGAGGAGTCATTTCTTTTGGGGTGGGGGTGGGAGAGAGGGAGAGCTTGTAAGAAAAGGCCATTCATGGGTTAAATGGGAAAAGACAGTGGGATCATTTGAGAGAGGCGGCTTAAATATAGGGGGTCTAAGGGATTTAAATGTGGGTCTTCTTAGGAAATGGTGGTGGAGGTTCCATAAGGAGGGCGATTCACTGTGGAAATCGGTAATTAGGAGCTTATACGGGAGGGAAGGAGGCTTAATAGGAGGATCAACAAGGGGGTGGGGGGGAGGATCGGTTTGGAAAAATATAATAGAGGCCGGGAAGGATATAGATAGTATGGGAATTGAATTTTCGAGATCTTTTGGAAGAAAATTAGGAGATGGGTCTAAAATAAGATTTTGGGAGGATAGATGGCTTCAACAAGGGCAACTAAAATATAGATTCAACCGCCTATATCGTCTTGAAAGACATCAAGAAGCTATAGTCGCTGATAGAGGGGTATTCGAGGGAGAAAAATGGGTGTGGTCTTGGAATTGGAGGAGGGAACCTAGAGGGCGGGAGTTAGGAGAGTTGGAGGAGCTAAGTAGAGTTTTAGAGGGGGTTAAACCGATGGTGGATAGACTAGATCATGTGGAGTGGGTGCTTGATTCACACGGGGGGTACTCGGTGAAGGCGTTGGGGACAATCCTAGAAGAAAAGCGCGGCGGCACGGAAGACAACCGGATAGAGACGGAGTGGCTACGATCGGTGCCATCCAAGGTATGTATTTTTATGTGGAGAACGATACTTGGGAGGATTCCCTCTCGTTTCACACTTGACAAGATGGGAGTTGATCTTGACTCCCTTCTTTGCCCGAGGTGTAAAACGGGGGTGGAATCCATAGAACACGCGTTAATTACATGTGACGAAGTTAAACTTCTATGGAGGCAAGTGGGGCTTTGGGGGCGGGTGAATGTGGAAAGTTGTAATTCGATTGCCGAATTAATCGATGTCGGAAACCAAAGGAATCTTAGTGAGAGAGGGAGGAAGAGATGGAAGGTGATCGTGTGGAGCTTCTTGTACTTAATATGGGCCAATCGTAACAAATGCATTTTCGAGAACGGTATTACATCGATAAAGGAGCGGCTATTTGAGTTTCAACTTAAGGCTTACGAGTGGATGATTAATAGAGATAAAGAACTGAAGATCGAGTGGTCGGCATGGCTCGTGGACCCTCTCATAGACGACCAAACAGTGGGGTAATTAAGGCATGCAAGAGAGAAAGTAGGGTTGCATCCGGCCAAAACAGTTTCTGCAATTTAAGGCGTAGAATGGATGCCCATCAACTTTTGGTTTCGCGCAGGTGGCTATGGTAGGATTGTAGGATTCTGCAGTAATATGGGGCGTTATGTTTACAAATCGTGAACCACTAGGCCTGGTACATAATTGGCTCGTTGCTTTGTCAAAGGATCGGTGGTAACCTGTTGTGTATTAGTTGCATGTGATGTGTTGGAGATATGTTTTCTTACCCATATGTAATTGATGTAATTGTACTATTTCCAGTTGGTTGTTAATATAATCCATTTGTTGTTTCAAAAAAAACAATGTTTTTAATTTTCAACTAATTAAACGAACATTTATCAACATTATATTTTATTTGAGCTAAATGGTTTCATGAAAATAAAGTCTCTAAAGTGATAAATTATTTTAATGGCAAAGTCTAAGCTTCAAATTTTAGATAAAAGTTGTTTTGGTCATCATATTTAGAAAATATATGTTTTTGCCACAAATTTTATAGATTAAATTGAGGAACCAAATCCTAAAATGAAAGACCTTCCAAATCCATTATAAAAATGAAAAGTTGTTAAAGGGATTAAATTTATTAATAAAAATGAAAGTTGAAGAAAACGAGGGTCACTAACGAAAATTAATTGACGACGTTAGAGGGAGGGACCATGTCCGTTATTAAGAAAAAACTATAGGGACATCCCTTGTTAAAAATATCTTTTCAGGGACCATATTTGTTATTTTATGTAAACCACAGGTACCAATATGCATTTAAGTCATTTATTTATGGAAGAAGGTTAAAAAAATCCAACCACTAAATTATTGTTTTAAATGAAAAATTATTAAATTTCTTCATTTTCGATATTAAGTTCTCTAAACTCTTTTTCAATAAAAAACCATCAAATTTTTTCATTTTAAATGATTAAACATTTTTCAACTAATAAATAAATCATCGAACTTTTAAAAAATTGGTTACATACATTCAGTCAAAGACGAGGATGGTTAACCCACAGTGGTGCACCTGTAGTTCGATTTATTGAAGGTTAGGAACCCAAATGGACCATCATGGTTCATGGCTCCATTTCATGTTGGTACAACTACAAGTTCTACACATAACTTATTTTTATAAAAATAATAAAATGTTTCAAAATATAACTTAATCCAGCTGCACCATGCGACAAAATGGCAGCATAATACCGTCATAAAATCCAATATATCAATCATCTTGATTTTCTAAAGTATATAATATAATATATATATACAACAAAAAATGGTAAACCAATAAAATTATCAAAGTGTATAATGACGAAAATTCGTTACCTTCCATCTCGTAGCGATTTTTCCTAGCCCGAAAACGGTTTCTCTAACCAGGGAAGGAAAAATAATCGACTTCTTTTCGATATACAAATCTTTCTAGTTTTGGCTACCAATTTTCCGGTGCCGCTTTGAACTGAATCTTCTGTCTCTTCGTCGTCTTGCTGACGTGATCTTTGTGAGATTACTTACATTATGTTCCGTGGATGTTTCCATGGCGGAAATGTTTCTTGTTACATCAATCGTGGTGGAGGGTGGCGGCAATAAAACAGCAACTCCACCAAGAGGAGGCGGCAGTAGTAGTGGTGGTGGTGGTGGCGGCAGTGGTGGCGGCCAGTGCTCCAGAATGTCTCTATGGTATCCCTGAGATAGATAAAGAGAAAAAGGAACCAAGAGGATCAGCATATATATATATATATATAGAGAGAGAGAGAGAGGGGGGGAGGGAGGGGGAGGTTCAGGGGAAAACACTAAAAAAAAAGAACTGAAGAACACCCTGGGAGCCTCCATCCAGACAGTATGCACCAATGCATACAAGTGTTTTTTCTATGCACCAATACTATACCAATGCATACAAGTGTTTTTTCTATGCACCAATACTATGCATGTTACAGATTACCAATATGCATTAGTGCATACCATCCAGCTGGAAGGCTCCCACGGTGCTCTTCAGTTTTATTTTTTTTAGTGTTTTCCCTTGAACCTCCATATATATATATATATATATATATATAATCCGGAGAGAAAGTTGCATCTAACATAGAGTTGACTTTTTAAGGTCAACATGACTAAGTTTTGAATCCAAAAATATATCAAATTCTTTAAAATCTTGAAAAATAAACTATAATCTTATAAAGATTATAACATAGATTTCAAAATGAGAACATTTTCTTATCAAGATTTCATCGAGAGAAATTGTTGACTTTTTGAAAGTCAAAGTCTATATTTAGTAAAATCAACAAGTTTTTTTAATTTTTTATCACCTGAACTACAAAGTTTCGCCTTTGACAATCCCAGAACATATGAACGGTCCAGTTCGTTTTAGCCATGATCTTGTCCCTAACCGTTGAGAAACTAATCTGATCTCTTGAAGTAAACCGGTCGACTTCATTGAACCAAAGACAAGTAAAAAGGTTCGAGATTGGAATATGCTCTCGAATCACTACACATCCTTCCGGAACATCTGCATCGATAACAATAAAATGAAACAAAAAATTCATTGATCCACAAGATTTATCTGTGAGAATATGTGGAACCCCAGATTAATCTCCAAAAGAGCCCTTAAGAGCATCTCCAACAGCTATGCTATAATTTTTTCAAAATAGAGTATCAAAAGTAATAATCTCTACAAAAAAAAAACTAACTCCAACAGCTACTTTATTTTAGCAATCTCATCATTAACTATATTATTAAAATATTCAAAACATTTAATAAAATATAACTTCTCTCTCCTAAACAATTAGTTTCAAAATTTCCTATTGGTGAGAAGGAATAAAATATTATTTTTGTCTCTTACCCAAGGAGTTAGAGATTTCTCTAAATTTAGAGAATTTTATCATCTCTCTGATCTTTTTTTTTTCTATTTTAGCATACAAGATAGCATAGCTGTTGGAGCAAAAAAAAATTGCTAAAATCTCATTTTTTCTCTATTTTAGCATAGCTATTGGAGATGCTCTAAGGAGAGAGAGGAGGTTCCATCGGATATTGAAGAGAAAAGGTCTAAGGGGTTGTTTGGTTGGTTTTTCATTAAGTCCTATATTGATAAAGCTGTCTGTGTGAATTAAGTTGTCTGTATAGGTTATGAATGTTTTTGTTTGGGAGGGTTTTTCATAGATAGAGGAAGCGTGTTTTATAATTGGGAGAGACAGCTTTGGAAAAACTTGGCTTTCTACATAAAGCTCCCTCTAAAAGCTTATATAATAAGCCACTTTCTATATCATTAAGCCACTACCAAATAGTCATGTATAGCTGGCCAAGACACCCACAGGTACACCATAAAAACCATAACTATTAAAGCTAAGCATTAGATTTTGTTAATAATAAAAAGTGAAGTGCATATTGTACCGCTTCTAATAGGAAGCTTGGCGTCTGAATATGGGGTTAAGCCCTCCGTTTTATAAAAGTTGATCTGGAAGTCGATGGAGGCATTGTCATACTTTGAAGCTGCTTTATTAGCTTCAGCTTCTACAAATACGTCAAACCGTTTGTAATGCCTAGATATTGCAAAACTAGCATTCTTCCTCCACAAATACCTGAAAATTTTAATACAGTTTAGAGTTTCAACTTTTTCCTTGCTTACTGAACCAGAAAATAGGAGAACTGAACCATGACCTCTGAAAGGTCAAATAAATGACAAAAATACCCTTGTAAAGTACATTATATATTCAAATCAAAGTGAATCCTGTGAACTAAAAGGAGAGCAACTACCTTTGCAAACATCTTGAAGGTTTTTGAAAAAAAGGAAATGTTTGTTTTTTGCAAAGGTCTTTTAAGACTACATTGGTGACTTGAAACGGTATCAGAGTTCAAGTTTTCTGCAAGATATTATTGTTCATGTTTTACCCCTTTCATCTTGTAAATGGAAGTATAAATCTATTCAGTTTTATCATAGTAATCTACTCAGAAAGCCATCTATCGGCTTAAACATATATATATATATATATAGAGAGAGAGAGAGAGAGGGGAGACGGAGGTTCAGGGGAAAACCCCCAAAAAGTGAAAAACTGACGAATACCCTAGTAACCATTCATCTAGACGGTATGCACATGTGTATACAAGTAACTGAAGTTATTTCTTGGTTTTTATGCACATGTGCATACCAGATATATTGCTTACAAACTGCTTGTATGCACATGTGCATACCATTCATATGAATGTTATCAAGGTGTTCCTCAGTTTTTCATTTTTTTGCGTTTTTCCCTTGAATCTGACTCTATATATAGGAGGTTTAAAATACAAACTATGATTAACACTTATATTAGGAAACAATTGAGATAACTATGGAAGATGAATGAGTTCATTCATTATGATCATTGCTTCAGACTAGGAAACAATCAGAATATCTACTGAACTAGGTATTACTTAGGCCAGATGGACGGTTAAGATTGGTTTGCATGGTTTGTAAGAATTCAATGGTTTGTATTTGAAACTCCTCCCTCTCTTTATATATATATATATATATAGGGGCAGGTTCAAATGAAAATGTTACCTATTTAAGAAAACAAGAAAACTTTTTTTCATGTATAAAATCATATATGATTCACATACAAAATCATATATGACTAGTCGCGGATTTTCCCGCGACTTAACTCGCGCCAAAAGTCGTTTGTGTCCATTTTTTCATATTAGTACAAAATCATATGTGATTTTGTACATGAAAAAAGGTTTTCTTGTTTTCTTAAATATTTAGCGCTTTCGTTTGAACCTCCTTCTATATATATATATATATATCAATACATGAGTTGACATTCAATCTTACACAAGAAGAACAGATTTTAACATTTCATCCAAAAGATAATAATACCTTTCAAGAATTTGATAAGGATCCACAACAAGCTCAAGTTTCCCATCCACCCATAGAGAATACCGAACATTTGGGAAAAGCCTATGTAATAGAAGTTTCGGAACCTGCATATATGTAAATGCTTCATTTACAACATCATCTATTTCATTTAAAAAAAAAACCCAATGCAAAACCTCATATAAACACCCAATAGATCATATATATCATGAATAGAAAATTAAATTTTTAAATCTTCACACACCCAAAAAAAACATTGGAATGATATTATTTATACCTTCCCATTGCGTCTTGGATCAGTATAAGGTAGATTATGGACAACAACTATTCGCCATAATCCTATCCTCTTTCTATCATCAAGATCACTTGAATTTCTCAAAAAACTTGCGGTTTCTTCATCCACAAACATGAAAAAGCAAACATTTTTCTTTGCGGTTTCACTTATGTTCTTGGGTTGTTGAATCAAATCATAAGCACCTGAAGAGAAAAAAAACTTCAAATCATTATACAAACAATTAACAATTTAAAAAAGTAAAAAAAAAACCTTTGAGAAAATCGTTATATATATAGGATGATACCAAATATGGCCGATGCCACCACCACTCCCCTACACTCATCCATCTCAAAAAGATCCGAATCATCAATGTCAAATCCTGTATTACGCCCGGGTTTATCTCCTCTCACAAATCTGTTGCCATTTATATGCATCAATGAGAAATATAACAAATTATCTTTTAAAGAAAATGGTGTTTTTTCGAGTTTTGAAGAAAATCGTACCCACAATGAACTGCCATTGAATCTTTTATGTCGTAAGATTCAAGTCTTTGGTTTAGAGAAGGATACCCACCAAATTCTGAGCCTCCAAACTCGCTTTTAGTTAGATTTTCTTCATGAATGTAAGTTAGCTTTTGGAGGACCGGAGAAAAAGATGGTGCTTTTGGCATTAACGCAATGGCTTCTTCAACAGGAAGGTAACACACTGGACATGCTGACAGAAAAAGAAAAAAAAACGGAAATTTTTCAAATGGGAAACCGAAAAGTGAAAATGTGAATGTGAGATAATAGAAGTGTGGTTTGAAAACTTACGGCGTGGGCCCGTTCTTTTTTTGTCGGCTGGAGGTGGCGGCATTTTGAAAGTTTCACAAGGATGGTAAGGAGGGAGAGTATATCCGGTGAAATAAGTAGGTGGTGGCGGTGGCGGTGGTGGTGGTGGTGGTGGCGGCTGTGGTGGTGGTGGTGGTGGTGGCAGCTGTGGTGGCGGTGGTGGTGGCGGTGAAGATGTAATGCTTTTGTCATCATCTAAAGTAATACTCGTTTCGTGATTCATTAAGGAAGAATCGTTTGTTTGAATGTTTTCTATATCGACACTCGTTGGTGAAAAACTTGTGATTGAATTGTTTTTGAATTCTAAGGTTTGGATAGGATGAACTTCTTGTGTGACTTCGCCTGCAAGTAACCACACCACAAACACAAACTAATAATTGATCAAATTTAACTACAATCGAACAAAATGAAGTAAAACATGAATAAAAATGCTAGATGACAGAAACCCACAACTAGATTGAGCTCAAGATTAACCAAAATGTAATATATGTCGTTAAAAAGGAGTTGTCGATGAAGTTCAAGAACATTTGTCAAGCTAAAAGTGTACAAAATGCAAGCAATTTGATAAGGATCCAAAATGAGTTCAAAATGAGCTTAATGGGATCCGAATGTAGAAAATGAGTTCAAAATCAATCAACAAACAGTAAGGTCCTGTATATTAGCAGCTTAATGAGCTTAATGGGATCCAAATGTACAAAATGAGTTCAAAAATCAATCAAGAAACAGTAAGATCCTGTATATTAGCAGCTTAATGAGCTTAATGGGATCCAAATGTACAAAATGAGTTCAAAAATCAATCAAGAAACAGTAAAGGTCCTGTATATTATCAGCTTAACGAGCTTAATGGGACTCACAACTTATTCAGTCATCTATACCTATACATGACTGTTTGGTAGTGGCTTAATGATATAGAAAGTGGCTTATTCGGTACGCTTTCAAGGGGAGCTTTATGCAGAAAGCCAAGTATTTTCCAAACCTAGCCCTTCCAATTAAAAATATCCCCCCTTCCATCTACGAAAAAACCCTCCCAATCTACACAGAGAGATTAATCCACACAGACAGATTTATCCATACAAGACTTAACAGGGTACCAACCAGCTCCTAAATGGCAGACAAATTAAATTCAGCTGAAACTGTACAAAATGCCTCATTATTAAGAAATACCCAGAAACTGAATTGAGCTCAGAATCAACCAAAATGAAGTGAATTGGTCTAAAAATTTGTAACAAAATGCATTGAAGTTACAAACCCATAAAACTGAATTAAGCTCCAAATCAATCAAGATTCAGCTACAATCAATAACAAATGAATCATTACAACAAATCAAGAAAGTAAATTGAGCTAAAAAGATGCAAAATGAGTTAAATCAAACAAAATTAAGTAATAAAATTGATTGATTTCAAGAGAATGGAGAACCAAACCTTTGCCAACATAAAGAACCCATAACATAGCTGCTATGGAAACAAGACATAAAAACAGCATTCCAACTTTCTTTCGATGTGCAAATTTAAAGATCCACATAAGCATATTCTCTTTAACAAACATCTTTGAAGTTTTTCTAGAAGAAGCAATTGGTGGTGTTGACTGATTGGGTTTTTGTTGCAATAAGAACACTCCATTTTGAATCTGTTGTTGATGCTGTAATAAAGACCCATAGCTTGATGATCTTAAACCCAATGACCCACTTGTCATTCTTGTACTTCCTCTTTCATTTCATTCACCCAAATGCCCACAATTTTGATTTAAAGCTGTATTTTTATTCAATTTGCAAAGTGTAAGATAGATATATATATATATATATCAAGAAGCACTTGTTAACTTTCAATCCAATAAAGATATAAAGCAAGAATCTTTACCTCATTAAACGTCTTCTTTCTTTTGCAGATCTGGATCGTTTTCTTGTTTTCTTGTTTTCTTGTTTTCTTGATTTTTCCCTATGAGAAAAAACCCATAAAGATTTTGATAATGGTTTTGTTTAATGAAAACTGAATTGGGGTTTTCTTGTTGATTGGATGAAAATGGTGAAAAGAAGAAGAAGAAGAAGAAGAAGAAGATGTGCAGAGCATTTTTCAGCTCCACTGTTATTTTCAGTTGTAAAAGATCCTTTTAAAGACTATTGGGGGCAGTGAATCCATGTTACCTTTCGATTCTATCATTTCAGAATTCACACTCTAATTTGACCTTATTTTTGAATATTTCCTTTTCTTTGTTTTAATTTTGGAATTTACCCTAATATGAAAAACAACCCTACTTTTTTTGATGTTTAATTCTAAATGGTTTTGTTAATCATTGGTAAAAATTAAGTCTTTGATTGAAGTAATTAAGAAAGGAAATGAAATTTATTAATAATGTCGGGTTTACTATAATAAAATTAGATCAACTGATGTTTAGAGATGTTGGGAATTTTTTTATTTGTGGTATTATTACGTCATTTTCTGTGTTCTATGCAATTTTAAATAAGTTATGGTGACACATTCATTCTAACTCTTTCAATTCCAATTTACTTACTATATTGAGTTATTATGCAAATCAAAAACGGCTTCTTTGTATCTTTCAGGGTTTTGAATTTAAATCGTTTTTTTTTTTGTATTTTCTTCCTCATCGATTACCACCGCGATGGTCATCTATCACTGTCATCACGGTCAAATTACTGAATATGAATAATTGAAACTAAATAAAATAACAAATATATGTTTTTTAAAAGCATCGATTCATGTTTTAGGAATGTATTTGTTTTGTTCGTGTTGGTTTTAGTATTAGTAAAACCGCTAACTTTTAGTGAACATAAATCATTTATTCATTTAATCATTAACTTATGATTGCCACCTAGACTGGTCTTATCATTGAAAATTATTATATATACAGGATCAATACTTAATTGAGGGCTTTTACAAAGAAGAGACGAAATATTGTGTATGCATTTTATAATTCTGTTAATTCATTAGTGTTGATTTTTACTGATTGTAAAGTTAAAATTTGTTCATATCATCAAAGAAAATACTTCTAATTGTTTATATATTTTATAACATTAACTTACCTTTTTATTGGGTTAAAATAGTTTTAGTAGAACAGAATAAAACAGTCATATAAATACAAATCATAATCATTAATGTGATGTATTTTTTTAAAATATTATATTATATATGAAACAGAAAGTATAAAAATAAAAAATAAAAATGCCAACTTGTCTAGTAAAATATAGAAAACAACTGTAGAAAATCCAAGAACAATAAACATATTGATATAATTTTTTTTGTATTATTCTACGACAATTGGCTTTTCTAAATAATTCGATTTGGAAACTATAAAGTAAAATCTTTATATTAGAATCATGAATTAAAACTTTTATTTAAAAAACTCAATATTAATTCTATATTTTCAGAATGTAAATGGACCCTAAAAAGGAAATTTTAAATTTAGAGGACAAATAATTTTTTTTACCTTTTCTGATAAAAACAAAGTTTGATACGTTTTGAACCATAATGCGTCAAAATAAACATTTTGATTTTTCGAAATTAGTATTAAAATACCAACATTGAATTAAGAGTAAATTGCATTTTTCTTTCTGTGGTTTGTTAAAAATTACAGATTTCATCCCCACGTTTTTGAAATTTTGTTTTTAGTTCCTATGTTTCGCAATTTATTTCTATTTTCGTTCCTGAAGGTCAAAACACTACTTTTAAATATGAAAAAACTAAAATATAAATGAATTATAAATTATATGGAAGAAAAAACAATAAACTATAAGGATGAAAAAAGTAATGAATTCATAAACCATAAAAATAAAAAATTTAAATTTAAAACTATAAAAACAAATATAAAAAATTTCAACAAACCACAAATGTAATGTATTCTTGAATTAATGAAAAGGATTGAAGAAGTAAACAATTATGGTCCCCCTTGTGTGTGCCATGAACGATTTATACTTTAAAAAAACATTATAGATGATTTTAATAACAGTATGTTTAAAAAATACTTAATTTATTTGATTTTTTCTTTTATAAAAATTTATAATCAAAATACCTTGCTTTATAAAAACGAACAATTATATTTAAAATTATTTAAATATAAATACACAAAAACCCATCATATATGAAGGAAAAAAACTCCTGAAATGTTGATGTTTATAAAATCAAAATATTCGATTTAACATATCACATTATTCATTACATACAAATAATATAGATCTTATCAGAAATTTATATATTTTATGCTTTGTATCTACTTTTAGTGTATATAAATGATCCATTATATAAGTTTTGAACAAATATACAACTTACTGGATATTTCTTTACAATCCATGGTGAACCAACACAACTTAGATAGTTTGGCATTATGTATTTAACGGTAATTAATGAATCGAAAATAAAAGATTTTGTTTGTTTTTATATATAATATAATGAACTTATTTTTTTAAGAGTCCAAAATTTCATTATAAGTTAAACCGGGATGATGAAAATATATTCTCATTTTTATTTTCATTCATTTGCTTGAACCAAACATGATTAATGGTCAAACCGGGTCAAAGTTAATCTAATAAGATACTCAAATATCATTACGGTATAACTTATCAGATGTTTTTATATAACATTTTACATAAAAAAAATTATATTAAAGTTTTAATAAAACAAGTAAGTCTTGAGTCTAATCAGGTTGTCTAATTTCGTTTTAACAACTTACTATAAACACATTTGTATAAGATGTTAAATGTGTTGATCATATATATTTAAAACTTTCTTTAAGTACTTTTATAATAGTTGTAGTCTTGTATACATCATAAAATGTTAAGTTTGTTTTAATGTCTGATCCAACACATATAACTTCAAACCTCAATTAAAAGCCGATTATTTATGACATTTATAAACGGTATAGAAACATGTATATTAGTAACTTGATACATGTGTGTTTTTATGAATGAAACGGTAAAAGAAAACTAAGGCTAAAATTAGTATTAATCATTGGTGCATTATCCATTGAAGCAATGTATTGTTTTGAAATAAAAGTGGGACATTTTCATATCACTATATAAGGTGTAAATTACAAAAATCACCCTTGTGGTTTTGGAAAACTCCAGTTTATGTCCCGCGAGTTCAATAATTATACAAATAATCCTATGATTTCCATTTCATTATGGTTTTTGTCCCTGGTCGTTAGGAGCAATTGTAGTCGTCATTAAATGTCCCTCAAGTGCAATTTTCATGAGGATATTTTGGTCAATTTTTTAAAACATATATTATATATATCTTAAAGTATTTAAATATAGAAAAAAGAAAACAAAAACCCACCTTATGTAACATCTTACTCTTCTTTGACGGATCCCCTTCCCACCTTTTCATGTCACCTACCGCCATCCATTGATAACTTGAGCTCCACCACCATCATTGCTACCACTGAATGACAACACAATTCTTCTCCAAGAAAGCCCTTGAGAAGATGATGGAGATTCCAACATATATTGAGGAAAATTGGTCCAAATCTAACTATTGTGGGGCTCTAGCATGCCCCTTCCAACGGAAGTTGGAGAGGCACAAATTGTTTCAAAGTGTCGAGAAGGGGCTAGACGACTACATATTGGCCTAAAGTCCAATGAGTCCCTATAGTAGTAAATTTAGCTCTGATACCATGTGAGAATATATGAACCCCATCAAATTATCCTCTAAAAGAGTCATTTAGAAAAGAAGAGATGTTTCAACATATCTTGAGAATAAATGGTCCAAGTCTAATCGACATGAAAATCTAATATTAGGTTTAGAAACCAAAGAATGGAAATCTTTGGGAGTCAATATTTTGGCACACCAGATCCAAACAGGAGTTGTTGCCATTGTCTTTGACTTTAAAACACCGCCACAACATATACTCAACTCAAGTCCTAATTAAATATCATCTAAACTTTCATCAACTTCTAGAGTCAGGTGTCACTGCTATCATTCGTAAGACCAAACATGTGATAGAACTTTGTGTTTCAGATTGAACATAACTCCAATAAACTCATAAAGGTGGGGATCATGTTTGCTACAATGGCTAGATGGAGGTGTAGGGATGTCAGAGAAGGAAGCAAAAGATGGGGGAGGAAGACGCCATTAAGGAGGAAAGTCGATAGCGAAGAAGAGAATCAAAGCAGGGAACTTGTGTTGGTGTGCAGTCATGTGTATCATTAGAAAAATTGGAGGTAGGGAACGATGGGTGGGTAAGGATAAAAGTTTTTGTTAATGCTTTAACAAGTTATGCATACAAAAACTTGCACACTAATTTCATTTGCCCAAGTTTCGAATCCAGCCTTACACAACAATTGTAGCCATTATCATAGATGATTTCTTACAATCATAGTTTGTCTGGATCAGTGCATGCATAGCCTACGACAACCTTCCAAAAAAACTTGCACACTATTTTATTAAAAAGAAAAGGCAAAACGACGAAAATGTTCCTTATATGACTAGCATGTGAGGGCACTTAATGAAAGCAACTAATGTGCATTAGGGCCAGAAATGAAAACCATAACAAAATGCAAGCCACGAAGTTATTGAGTTACTGGCGTAACTTTTAAACTTGAATGACAAAAACCAGAATTCCCCTAGACCACGGGACCACTTTTTTTTTGTAATTTACTCATATAAAGTTATTCTACACGCTACATCAATATACCATATATAAAAAACAAGGCCATTTTCCCATAAGTAATGAAATTTAAAATTATTGATTAGCTTTTTAATGGCAACTTTTTGCACATTTTGGGTGCATACTTATATCCCCAAAAGCAAATTTTGTAAAATGTCTACTAAATTTTAGAAAAAATTAATAATTTTTGTTATCTTTTAATATTGTTATTATTTTGTCATCGACAATAAAAAAAACATGATTTTAGTATTGATGATCTTTTGATTTGAAATTGTCTAAATGAGTTTATGATACTTTGTATCCAAACTCCATCTTTTGTAATCACACAAAACTAAATCAACAAGAAGAATAGTACTGCTGAAATACTAACAAATTTTCTGTATTATTTATATGAACAATTAATAACTTTAAATCATATATGATGTTCCTTTATGATCATAAAAAATGAGTTTTATTGCATGCATGTTCATTTTTAGTTTAGGTTTATTCTGTAAAATGAAATTTCATCAATAAGAATTAATAATTAAATATAAATAAGAAGAAGGAGTCTTTATGTCGCCTTACCGAGGTCCTCGTTTTAAAAACATACGCCGCCTGGGGGATTTACCGGGGCTAACTAATAAAAGGCTCAGAGCTGGAAGTGATCTTAGAAACCAATCGCATTGACCATTGATTTGATTTTTCAAACATAATTATAATTTTTTTGGGTAAGGTTCATGTTATTATGTTTAATAATCAAATTTACTTCTTACGGCCAATATGATTTTAATTTTGAAACTTAAGAAATTGGACCATCTCCAACAGTTATGTTATTTTAGAAAAAAAAAATTAGAGATTTGAAAATTTTGTTGTTTCAACAACTATGTTAAATACTTTTTTAAAATAGAAAAAAATAGAAAATATCCAAATTTAGAATAACAGGTTGTTTGTTTACCTTTTAACAGTTTTATTAAGAGACAACATTCGAATCGTTAAGAGATGAATCTTGTTTGGTAAAAAGTAAGTTTGTTTCTTAATGGCTTCAAAATCTTTTTAATTATTTTTGTATATTGTACCTTCTTTAACCATTCAGAACATAATTTTATTTTGAACAATTAATAAATAATTATATCTTATTTTGACTATATCATAAAGGTTTTTTAATTATTATACATCAAATCATTCAACAAATGCCAATCAATTTACAAAGAGATAAGAAAAAATTATCAAACCTATTGGTGATGCTATAAAAAAACTAAAATAGAAAAAATAATTTAAGATTATAAAATAGAAAATTGAAAGAAATGTGACAAAAAGAAGTGCTAAATACATGTAGATTAAACAATTATTAATCAGTCAACTTAATGATTGAAGATCCCGATTATTAGTTTTATTTTAAGTTATTTATTGTTTTATATTTAATCACTGAAATAACTTTCATCTCATTCGTACATCTGTATTTAAAATAAATAATTTCATTTAAAATATTTAATGTTTTTAATTATCTTATTGTAATGAAAATGGATCTTGATGGCTGGAATCTACGTGTAGTTTATTGAATGGGGGCACACCTATTTAATGAAATGTTGTCGTTTGTTTTAGAGTAAATTATATTTTTAGTCCTTGTGGTATGTTGAAATAGCAATTTTCATCCCTGATTTTTTGAATTAGTGGTTCTTCTAATCTTTATGATATGAATTTCGTTTCTTTTTTCGTTAGTTTTAAGGGCATCTCAAATATAATGACTTACAAGAAACTCATTTTTAAACTTTTGTGGTCGCATTATTCTCATTTATCAATTCAATGAATAAGGGGTTGTTTGTTTACCTCTTAGCAGTTCTATTAAGAGCCAATATTTGAATCATTAAAAGATGAATCTTGTTTTGACAAAAAATAAGTTTGTCTCTTGACGAAAAATAAGTTTGTTTTTTAATAGTTTTAAAACCATTTGAATCATTTTGTATGATGGACCTCCCTTAACCATTCAGAAGCCTAATTTTATTTTGAACAATTATCAAACAATTATATTTCATTTTGCACTTTATCATAAGAGTCTCTTAATTATTCTGACCACTTGATCATGTTACACCAAATCATTCAGCAACTGTCAAACAACCCTTAAGAACTACCTACTCCACAAACCACAATGGTAGTGACTAATTTATGCGTTCCATGTATTATTTCAAAACCAATAATATGAATATAAAAATCAAAACAATCTATAAAAACTAATAAAACGTCATTTTACACAATATTCAAGGTAAAAATCAATATTCTTGTATAAACACTCCTAAAATATGGATGACTTATAAGAACTCTCAAAATAGAAGTTTTTATAATTGGAGATGTTTAAATATTGTTTAAAAAATTCTATCGACTATAGGAACATTTTGGTATATGTATTTTTTTTCTGAAAAATATTTTGACAAGTCAATTACGCACTCCTGCATGTCAATGTTTAACCTTGGACCTAAATGTTGGATTTTTGTCATTATGCATCCGACCCCAACCCCATTCTGAGATGACCCTACCCTCTCCCTTTTCCCGCACTGGCGTTGGTGTCGGCTCTTACGATCATCTTCTTCTATAGTATAATCCAAAATTTGGATCCTTTTGGACTTTTTTTCTCTCTTTCTCGAAAACCCCTTCCCCAAGAAAAAGCCAAGATAACTCATCTTCAATCTCCAGGAAAGCTCATCTTCTTCATTGAAAATACCCTAAAAAATTCGGATGAAAATTAAGGGTGTATTTGTCAAACACTTACCAACAAGAGACATCACTCTCACTTACCTTATCATGTAACATTCTTGGTCATCAAAATTCATTGTTAGTAAGCGTCTTAAACCTGATAAGTGTTTATCGGTTAAGGGTCTTTTTTCATCACTTATAGGGTAAGACTCTTTTCCTTCACTTGTCAGGTAAGATTCTTAGTCCTTGCTATGATTTTTACCCGTAAGATTTTCGGTCCTTCCAATGCTCAGTGGTTAAGATAAATGATACCAGTAAGCGCTTATATGATAAATGTTTAGTAAACGTTCCCTAAGTTTCGTTTACGAAGGTGGAAAGTCTAAGGTTGTACTAGGGGCATGTGTGCATATGTCTGCATGTCCATTAAAAATCAGGTGGATGAGATGGGTGGTTATAGAGGGGGTTCGACGATGATTTCATGAGGGGGTTCAATGGTGTCAAGGGAAATAGATGGCGGCAATCATAAGGTAACATATTTTTTGAGGATTTCTGTAAATGTTCCATTTGGTTAGCCATAAGTTAGTTTTTCGAAAAACTATTTTCAGTAACGTTTTCCTACGCCCCATGGGATTTTTTCTAATTATATTTATTATACTTTTCCAATTAGTTTCTTAACATGTCTATTTAAGTTAATTTAGAGTGTCACTTAGCTCACCAACTAGTTATTCTTATAGTTAAATGGTGTCGTAACTTGAAAAAGAATTGTTTGATCAAAGGTACACCCATATAAAGGTGCATCTTTTTTCCCTAATAAAAATGGTAAAAAATCAACTAATCAAATTCAAAGATCATAAGTGCAAGGCTAGTTTTGCAATTCACTCTTTTGGAAAGCACCAAAACCAGTATTGGCTTTATAATTTTATTGTTTTCTCCCCCATGAAGATTTTATTTGAATTTTTAAAGATTGAGTTCTGAAAACAACAATAACAATAATAAATTTTAATATAATAAGAGTAATTTTGTATTTCTTTTACCAATTATGCAAAATTCTATTTAATTGATAATTAATAGAACTTTAAATACACTTTTGATCTATTTATAAATATTTAAATATCACTGTTTTACCAAGCATGCATTGTAATTTTTTTACCACACTAAAACAAAATTGATTTTATAAAACATCTAAAATAAAAAAGTGAATTAAAAAAATATTTTATAGGACACAAATTTATAGGATCAAATCAAAAAACGTATTATCTAAAAGTGTTACAATAATTTATATGACACTTTTAGATGCTTTAACAAGTTTTACTATGACTTTAAGATAAAGTATCGTATTAATTAATTTTATACGACACTATTAAAAAATGCTTTATAAACAAAAACGTGCTATAAATAGACGAGTTTATAGAATACTTCTCAAAAGTGTTCATAAAATAGTTAATATGACACTTTATTTTAAAAGTATCGTAAAAAACTTGTTAAAACGTATATAAGCATCCTATAAACTTATTGTAATGATTTCAGATAGAACGTTTTATGTTTTGGTCCTATAAACCTAAGTTCTATAAAGTATATTAGCACGCTTAAAAAATCTATGAGTCCTATAAAACCAATTTTGTTACGGTGACAATTATACAAATTTGTTTTTTAATTGATTTGTCAATTGAATTTTAAACATCACACGATCTATTTAGAAATATTCAAATGACATTGTCTATTAGTTGCTTGTATAAGCATAAGATATTGTTTCGCTCTTGTTTACACTTTTGATAGAACAAAGATACCATAAACATACTGTATCATACATGTTTCATAAGTAAAAGATATGATAATGAAGATTATTATACAAATACTTAAGTATGGTACGTTATTATCCCATAACATGATGTTAAAAATTAGACATGATTTAACTGAGCGTATTATTGTACAACTTGCATAAAAAACAAATACTAACATATGTGATTTTACATCCAGAATCAAGTTTACGAACTAGTAAACCTTCTTCAATTATTTAACACATTCAGGACTTACAAGATAGAAAATTTATCAGTAAAAATAATATGCAATATCTTGAAATCAGATCACTTAACAAAGTTTATTTCATTCAGACTGATATAAAATAAATATAAATATAGTATTTATTTATACCTACCTCTTCACATATTAAATGGTAATGCATTTGCTATGACCACCAAAATCAACTTCAAGTAACATCACCCCTAGTGACACATTTCATAAAAAATAACTAGTGATATGACCACAAAAAGACCATAAATCATGCAACATTTTCATAAATATTGTTTTTCCAAGAATAACATCAAAATAAATATTTGTTTTAATTTCCTTACATATTTTGACAAACATCATCTTTGTTATAAAGCTATGATTTGGACCACCATTTTTATTGGTTGTCGGTTTCATCGTATTTTGTATGAAAGACGTTGATCTTTTATTTGATTTAAAAGATTATAATTGGTCTATGAATGTTTTTTATAAAAAAAAATTAAAAATGCACAGCTTAAGGCATGGTTTCAAGAAAATAAAATTTTATGTTCTAATTTATGTTTTTTATTTTCTGAGTAATCGTTTGGATGCACATAAGTCAGCTTATAAGCTAACTTATCGATAAGCTACTTGGAGTAGCTTATGAGAAGCTTTTTGACACTTTTTCCAATTATACCCTTAACTAATATTATTTATTTACTTTCAACATACCCTTTTTGGTCATTTCACATGCTCATAAGCTAGTTTTTGCCAAACATAACTTATTCATCAGCTAGCTTATCAGCTACCAGCTAGCTAATAAGTCATACGCTAGCTTATCAGTCATAAGCTAGCTTATCAGAGTGGATCATATTATTTGAATTTTTTAAACGAGAATTGTAATGTTTGAAAACTTAACTGAACTTGTGGATTTTTGTTGGGTCACCGATGATTTGGTGATGAACCACCTTCCTTTGTATGAATGAACTTTTACAGGTTCTTTTGAAGGTCTGAAATATGCTTCAAGTATTGAAGAGTCAAAGGCTATTCAATCAAGGGTTGTACATCAAAAAGTGGAATTTTGGATGTATCAACCAACTTCAATATTCAGATCATTTTGCCAAGTCAAGATTAAGTCACCAATATAGTGGGTCACCGATGGTACACTCAAAAGTCATCAAAAGTACTAAGGACATCAAATAAGATGAGGTCATCAAGTTTGATGTCGTAATTCGCCAAACACTATAATCTTGGTCACCGAAATTGCGGTATATTTTCTAAGGTTGTGATATCAAGTCACAAGTTCAAGGCTGTACACTTTTGGCATTTAGTGACAGATGAAGTCTATCAAGAAAGTGTACACTTATCAATTCCACTTACAAGGTATCCACCGATGTGATACATAGTGTGATGTATCACTTAGCAATTTCAAAGAGATAAGTTCTTGACTCACATCAATTGCAAGACACGTGAGCCAGCAAGAACTTGGGCATCAAGCCTTAAATAAAGACATTCTCTTTTATTCTTATAAAAGGAATATTTATCTTTTAGCTAAAAGGTTTGATGGGACTTCACAGAGCATGAAGAAAAGAAGATAAAGTTATCTGACATTACGTGCTACAAGGAATGGTTCATCTATTATTCTAGTACAAAGGAAGTGGTCTCTTCCTTTGTCCAGCAGATAATCTTCCAGCTAATGAAACCTTGACAGCTGTCCACTTGCATCCCATGCATGGGCACTATAAAAGGAGATGAAGTCTTTCCCAGAAATCTCACGCTTTCAACAAATCTTCAGAGTGATTATTTGTGTGACTATGGCAAAGCTGTGTGCTATAACAGTATTGTTTTAACTTCCTTAGTGTATAAGTTAATTACTGTTATCTGTGTGTTTAGTTTGATAGAATAGTGTGCCTGTTCTTTTCCGCATCAAACTATCTGTGTGTAAATTTTTAATATTTATATTAAAAAATTTAAAAAGAGTATATTCTGTGTGTTTTATATTCAACCCCCCTTCTACAAAACCCTCTCTTAGTTAGCCATCTCTCCTTAGGGACTAACAATTTTATTCAACACTTTCCATATATACGATAATAAGAGGTTCATCTTAAAAAATAAGTAATTAGTAAATTATTATCGGGTGTCCCTGAAGGGACAATTAGTAAACTATTAATTTGTTCATGAATCCTTATCTTTATAAATGAATAACCTAATTGTTTATAAGTGAATTATACAATTGTTTGAGAAAGTTTAGGAGCTCAAACTGTTTCACATCTAATGTAATTTTACCAAATTACCCTCTGTTCACCTATGTTTTTCAATTACGAGCACGACCTAATGTTTCAATTTTACAAATTTGCCAATAAATCAATTTCATCCATTGATTAGAAAATTGAATGGATGAGATTGGTTAAGAAAGTTTGATATATATATATATATATATAGAGAGAGAGAGAGAGAGGAAAGTTCAGATGCGAACTCAAATTTGGTTGTGAACGTGAGGACAAATAAGAGCGCATCACGTGTCTGAATAAATACTATATTCAGTCTGAATATTTATTTGAATGAGACACGTGTCGCACTCTCATTTGTCCTCACGTTTACAACCAAATTTGAGTTTTCATAGGAACTCGCCCCTATATATATATATAGAGAGAGAGAGAGAGGTGGCTTCTTGTGTTAACCCAATAATTTGTGTTAACCGTGTTAACATATCGTTCACCGGTGAACACCATGCTCGTTCACTGGTGAACACCATTCATCAGCGAACGAGCATCGTGTTCGTCAGTATACGAGCATCGTGTTCGCCAGTGAACGATGGGTTAACACGGTTAACACAAATAATTGAGTTAACACTTGAAGGAGCCTCTCTCTCTCTATATATATATATATATTTATATGTGTGTGTAGAGAGAGAGAGAGAGAAATTCAATTACAAACCAAATTTTGGTTGTGAACCAGGGGACAAAGGAGAGCACAACATGTGTCTCCGACATCCACATTCAGTATGAATAACAAAGGTGAGCGTTTATGAATTATTCATGATGAATGATACAACATTTATGATGATTAGTACCACATTTGTGATGAATAATACACGATCATGATCCATGTTAAATTGATTCACTATTCATGATGAATGATACACATTCATCATGAATGATACATTATTAATGATGAATGATACATTATTCATGATGAATAACCCGTGAATGTGTGAGACACGTGTCGTACCCTCCTTTGTTCCCTAGTTCACAACAAAAAAATCGGGTTTCATTTGAACTCATTCCTATATATATAACGGTTAAAATGTATTCATATTTTTATTTGGTGGGCTCATTTCAATTTATTTATGTATAAATGATAGTCTATATTTTATTGATAACACGTCAAAACTAAAGGATCTAATTAGAGCATCCATAATGGAGGTTCTTTTTGAGGTTTTTACAAAAACCTTCATTATGGGATACAGATTTTTGTCCAGTCACAGGTTCCTATAGGCACTCAGGTGCTTGAACAAGAACCCGGGTTCTTGCAAACATTCATTTTTAATTATTTATTATTTTTATCGTTTTCTTAATCATTTTATAAATTAAAAATAAGGAAAGTAAGGTTATTGTAAGAACCTCTATTGTAGAGTTTTTTGGAGGTTTTTGTTTTGTTGAGGTGACAACGATGTGACAGGAAAAAATATAGCAAGTGAGGTTTTTCGAGGTTCCACTACTGTAGATGCTCTTAAAAAGAACAACGATCAAATTGGTTAACCGGAATAAAAGTTGTAAAAAATATATTCAAAATCTTACAACATACAAAATTACTTTATGTATATAATGGTATTTGTAATCATGTTTAATATTTTAAGTATTTATAAAATTAAAATAAGTAGACAAAAATATTTTAACGGATGTCACAGATCCAACCCAACCCCTATATATTTTGCCTGGTTACCACCTATATATTTTTTCTTCGTTTATCAAGCATTAACGCTGTGCTCTCGAGTTTTTTTTTTTATGAAGGAAAGGAAGGGAAAGGGAAGGAAAGTAGGGGGAAAGAAAAAAATGTTTGTGTTCTCAAGTTTTTTTAAGGAGGGAAAGGGAAGGAAAAAGATGGAAAATTATGTTGATTTTCCTTCCAAAAGGGAATGAAATGAAAGAATCTTTTTTTATAATAATTAAAAATATTTATAAAATTACACATCTACCCATCAATTACATTCTACTACAAAATAAATAAGGGCGCGTTTGGTTCGCGAGATTTGGAGGGATTTGATGGGATTTGGATTTCAAATCCAATCCATTCCGGTGTTTGGTTTGCCTGATGGTAGGGATTTAAAATTCATAGATTCATTTAAAATCCCATGAACATTGAATTTTAAAATCCTTGGCGGATGCTCGGGATTTTACGGGATTTCGTAAGATTTGTATGAAATAATGTTTTAAAAATGTTAAAAACATTTGTTTTGTAATAATTGATTAATAAAAATGTAATATAATTATTTTTATATAAATTATTTATAAATAATGGAAATCCAATTCCATTGTAAATCCTACAAACCAAACACACCTATGGATTTCAAATCCATTCCAATCCAAATCCCTTCAAATCCAAATCCTTCTATGAAATCCAAATCCCTCAAAAACAATCCCGCAAACCAAACGGACCCTAAGAGTATAATTGTAAAAATAACATATTTCATTCCTTTCGCTCCTACTCAAAAACATGAATATTTATTTTCTTTCCTTCCCTTTCTTCTCAGTCTCAAGAACACGAATAAAAAAAATTATTTATCTTCTTTTCTTTTCTTTTCTTTCACTTTCTTTTCTTTTCTTCCCTTCTAAAACTCGAGAACAGAACGTTAGGTATAAAAAACAAAATACATATATAACTAAAACTAATAAATGGGCCCGTTTGAATAGGCCCATGATCAAAATAACTTCAACAAACCAATATGATTAGACCTAAAGAGAGATAGATTCGTCCTTTCGATTGCGATTGATATCGTTTAATTATCGAACTAATGATTTAAAATCAGTAGGAGTAACGTTGTTCTTGATCGTTACTTGTACCTTATAATAACATGTCCATCCTCTTTCATGATCGATCGATTCCTCTTGGTTTATGAAGTTTGAAATATTAAACTTTTGTGTCAGGGTTTATATCAGTGGAAGTCGATATTTCTTCTGTTTAAATTGTTAATTTTTATGACTCAGAAGGCGTTTGGTTTGATGAAATAGTTTTTATGACCATTTTTTCATAAATAATTTATAAAAACTAATTAAAAATAATTAAATTAATTTTTTATTAATTGAATATCATAGAACAAACGTTTTTAACATATTTTAAAACATTATTGCATACAAATCACGCAAAATACCAACCACTCTTGTAAACAAAATCCTAAGTTTGGGCCGTAGGGGTGAGCAAAAACCAAACCGAAAAACCGGAAAAAAAAAATGAAAAAACCGAAAATCCAAACGGTTCGGTTTTGGTTCCCATACCGACCGAAAAAACCGAACTGAAACGAAAATGCTCGTTTTCTCCAAAAATCGCACCGAAACCAAACCGAACCGAAAATGCATGGTTTCTCCAAAAACCCGAACAGAACCGAAACCAAACCAAACCGAAATAATATAATTATTTTTAATTTTTTATTATATATAATAATAATAATAATATGATTATATTATTTAATAAATGAAACATGATTATCATATTATATGAGTTTCTCTCGTATAATGAGCTTGAAATTTGAAGATTGTTAATTTGTTATGATTTTCAATTTCATAAACTTATACATGAGATTTATATTTTAATATTTGATATTTTGGATTCGTATTTTGATATTTGATTTTTAATTTTTATATCATAGAAGTTGTTTTTTAAAAAGTTAAATATGGTTTTTGAACAAATTAAAAGAAATTGGCAAGTTGAAAATAAGGAAGAAATATAGAATAAAAAACCGAAACCCGAAAACCGAAAACCGAAAACCAAAACATTTCATACCATCCGGTTTTAAAACTGAACCGAACCGAACCGGAAAAATTTGAAGATCGAACACCCGAAACCGAACGGTTTGGGGTTTAAAAAACCGAATGGCTCGGTTTTCGGTTTGATTTCGGCCAATAACCTAACGGAACCGTGCTTACCCCTGGTTTTAAGGATTTCGAAATTTAGGAAATCATTCAAATCAAACATGGGATTGGTATGAAATTCAATCCCAGATCCCTCCAAATCTAATGCAAACCAAACAAATCCTAGATTTTTTTCGCATTTTCGGGCAATGATTTATTTTATAATAAGAAAACAAAATATAAATTAGCAACTCTTTAATACAAGACATTTTTTTTGCTTTTTGCGTATATTAAAAAACGATCTTCAAAACCGGAACCACAATTACATTAGGTTTATAGGATGCCTAAAAATGTCTAAGCGTCCAAATAAAATCTTTTACAGGATTTAAGTTTATAAGTCCGAACAAAAAAGCGTTATATATAAAAGTGTTATAATAGGTGTATATGATAGTTTTGGACGTTTTAACAAGTTTTTACGAGATTTTTAAAATATACATTCATTTAGTTATTTTATACGACACTATTTGAAAAAGTTTCTTATGAAACGATGAGTTTTTTTTTAACGACAACAATTTTATTAAAACTAGCAAGGTGCTAGAAAACAATTACAAAAATAACTTGTGTGAGATTTTGCAACCACCCTACCCAATTAATATTCCACTTCATGCTTCTATTGTGAACCCAAAGAAATGAATCAGTAACTATACTATCCCACAACAACGCTTTTTTAGGTTTCATTGCTCCAAAGAGCGTCCCATTATGGAAATTCCAAATCGACCATAAAGCTGTGTACAGTATCGCTTCTAGGCAAACAACTTTTCCTTTCTTCAATCGTAAGGACTTCATCCAAACTTTCCAACCCGGGACATTGTGAAGACCAAGTATGTCAATGTTCTACCAACGACCTACATTCTTCCATATATCTTGAGCCAACTGGCATTCAAAGAACAAATGATCCACGGATTCAAACTTTTCTTCACAGATTGGACATAAAATATAGTGCACATCAATTCCCCTTTTTACGAGATTATCCCTGGTGCGCATTTTGTTCAACCCCACCCTCCACATTAAGATGTTTACCTTAATAGGCACCAGCTTGTTCCACCTAGTCGGATTTTGCTCATTCTCCAAGCTTTTGGAATCTATATAGTTTCGGACAAACACCACCGAGAACTCCCCCGCTCCATCCATGTTCCACCGTGTAACACCCCGCCTTACCACGACACAATATTGTCCGCTTTGGCCTAAGCCGCACGGATTTGTTTCTGGCGACCTGGCGAGGACTTCCCAGAGGGTCACCCATCCTGGTACTACTCCCACCCAAGAACGCTTAACCACAGAGTTCCAAGAACCTGCCTTGCGTGTGGCCCCAAAACGCGTTGTGTTTAGGAAGACTAAGGTTTACTTATGAACCCAGCATCACTCCTGTCCACGGCCGATATGAGATCTGCCTAAGGTGTTACAAACACCCCCCCCCCTAGGGACTCATCGTCCTCGATGAGGTTTGCCCCACATCCCAAACGACACAGGAGCGACTCTGATACCATTTGTAACACCCTGCCTTACCACGACACAATAATGTCCGCTTTGGCCTAAGCCGCACGGATTTGTTTCTGGCGACTTGGCGAGGACTTCCCAAGGGGTCACCCATCCTGGTACTACTCTCAACCAAGCACGCTTAACCACAAAGTTCCAAGAACCTGCCTTACGTGTGGCTCCAAAACGCGTTATGTTTAGGAAGGCGAATATTTACTTATGAACCCAGCATCACTCATGTCCACGGCCGATATGGGATCTGCTTAAGGTGTTACACCTTTATCCACATTACTTTACTCCCCTCTCCTAGTCTTTACACATTCAAAGACATCATATTCATTGGGCAAAGACTGAATCCCCCATATGCCCTTTATGAGTACTTTGAACACTTCTTAAACTTGTCTTGTAGAAATAGTAATATACGACATTTTATTTTAAAAGCGTACTAAAAAACTTGTTAAAACGTTTAAAACAATTCTACAAACCTTCTGTAACGCTTTTAGATAGAAGTTTTATAATTTGGTCATATAAACTTATTGTAATACTTTTAGATAAAATGTTTTATAACTTGGTCCTATAAACTTAAATTTAAAAAAGTATTCTATTAAAATACTTAGACATTTTAACATTCCTGTAATCCAATTTTGTTACGGAACCACTTCATATTTACTTGTTTTTATTTAGATTTTTTACCAAATAATTGTCGAGTTGATTACTAAAAGTCTATATTTTAATTTTGAATTTATAACCAAGCAATTAATTTTTTTCATTTTAGAACAATTAAACGATATTTAAATAAACATATTGATATTTTATGAGATTATTCAACCTAATTTTTATTTATCATTATGAGCCATGTACGGCATGGTATGACTTTTTTTATTTGTCATTTTCATTCATTTAACCATCTTATTTTCTTTCCTATTTGGCGACTTTAAATGTTCTTACCAACCATTAACGTCCCTTTGAACCTAAAAATTTCATTCATAAAAACCAAAAAAATAGTTCCCATTAACTCGTTATTTTCTATCAGAATTATACAAGAAACAGTTTGATGAAAAAAAACCAATTAAAAACTAACTTTAAGGTGTTTAGTTTGATTATTCGATTTTTGAAGAACCATAATTTTTAGATTAATTTAATATAAGAAACGAGCATAAATGAAGGTAAAGTAGCCATTTATTTGTCATTTTATGAATCAATGTGTGATACGATGATTATCAGCGGCGGATCCAGGATTTTTATCCACCGGAGGTCCCATTAAAATAGATTAAAGGCGTGTAAAGTTACCCGACGTGTTTCGGAAATTTTTTAAAGTTTTTTAGTTGATTTCAAGACATTTTGTTATTGTTTTTGTAGATTTTAAAGGATTTTCTTAGTATTTTTATCGATTTCGAAAGATTTTTTTGGGTTTTTTATTGATTTCAAGAGAGTTTTTCAGTGTTTTTGTCAATCGCGGTAAAATGGAGGTCCCTTGAATTTTTTCACTGGGGGGAATCAAGCCTAAATACAGTATTTTTGATACTTTTTAACCTATAAATTTTTTTTTTTTACATTTCACTGGAGGGATGGGACCCCCTTTTCTAAGCTAGATCCGCCCCTAATGATTATTGAGAAACCCATATATTAGCTATTTATATAGAAGTTTTTGTAAATTAAACATCAAAAGAAATAGTTTTCTCTTCTTTGTATTTTTTTTTTCTTTTGTTGTTGAATGTGTCTACTTGATTGTTGCATTTTTTTTATTTTAGGCCCTCCTCAACTGTATAATTTTTTTATTGCACTTTTTTGGAGCTTTTCAAAAATAACAAAGGAAAGAGAACAACCTAACCAATTGATCGGCCGCTGTCAAAAAAAAATAAAAATATATATATATATATATATATATATATATATAGGGAGGTTCAAATGAAAATTTTGTAAATTTAAAGGAACAAAGGAACACCTTGTGGATCACATATGATGTGAGTCCCACACATTAAAAAATCATATCTAATTCAATGGTGGGCTCTATTGAATCATATATGATTTTTTAATGTGTGGGACCCACATCATATGTGGTCCACAAAGTGTTCATATGTACATGATAAGAACGTTAAGATCCTATTTGTTCTTTGCTTTCTTTTTGTTGTGTTTAAACTTATCTGTTAAAAATGGGTTGTTATCTATTGACAAATTTATGATTTAATATTAAGTGTTTACTTATTACTCTTTTTATTAAACCATATTGAAAATATGTGATATACACATATTTTGTTTCAATATACGATATACAAAAAATTTGTTTTAATGTATTAACGTTGTTTATTTAATATTAACTATGAGTATTTAGCCTATGTTTGGCAAAAATGAGCTAACTTATAAGCTGGCTTATATATTTTCAGTGCACATGTTTGACAAACCATAAGCTAGCTTATTGAAACGCTACTTGAAGTAGCGTTTTGGGAGTTTAGTGTCACATTTTCCAATTATAACCCGTATTAATATTAATTATTATTTTTTAATATATCCTTTTGGTTATTTTACATTCTTATACGCTAGTTTTACCGAACATGGTTTTTTTCATCAGCTAGCTTATCAGCTACCAGCTAGCTTATCAGTCATCCGCTAGTTTATCAACTACCAGCTAACTTATCCGCTAGTTTACCAAACATAGCCTTAGAGTAGCTTTAAAAATGATAATGTTAGGAGACTTCATCTAACATGGGTAAAATGATGGCTCTAGACAAATTAGCGTGCCTAGTTTGGTCTTCATTATTGAGGAACTAGAGATAGGGTCATCGCCTAACTTGGGTTAATGAAAATAAAAATAAAATTATAAATAATTATAAAAAAAATAAGAAAATTAAAAAATAATAATAATAAAAACTTAAGTCCATGAACAATTGACCAAATGACTCTCATATAAGGGACACATATGGCATTTAATGACCGGAAGATAACATATATAAAAGAGAGTGATAAAGGTCTAAGAAGGTTATCAATAGATTTTTTTTGTAATAATTGAATTATAATATACTCTTGTAATGATTAAAAATAATTAAAAACGGATTGAAAAGTGTTGGTGGGTCAAGTAGATCCAACCCATTCTAAACCCGTTACAAAAATTTACCTTTGTTTTAACTAAAACATATTTTAACCCGTTATTCAACCCATCTGTTAAATCATTTTGACTTGTTATTCAATCAATTTAGTTGTCAATTTAGTAATTTACTACAAGTAGTAAACTTGTAGTTTTCTTCGTACATAAAGGTTAAAAACAAATGGATGTGTAACATGAAAGATGTAGTAATAATAAATGGGTCCATTTGATAAGAAACAAAATCGCTTCAATAACCCTATATGATTAGGGCTAGAGCTAAAATTGGAATTAAAAAGGGTGTTACCATATACATCATAGTGTATATTATGTCATTCAATTGGATCAGGGTATAAATACATACTTTGACTTTTTTGAGTGTTACCATACTTACTTATAGACTAGGTTGTTATCGTAGACTAAGGTGTATTTGGAAAAACCCAAATAAAAATAAATAAAAATTGAAGAAATTGAAATGACATTGTATTATTTGATTAAAGTATTTCAACAACAGATGAGATCATTCTCGATTAATGTCGATGTCACTCATTCATCAAAGTAACAATATAAGGTCAACAATAGCAATGTTGCCATTATTCGTAGTAGCTTGTACCTTACAATAACTTCTGGTACCCGTTCTCTTTGCCAATAGATTGATTCTCTTGACTTATGAGATGCATATGTCTACTTCGAAAAGTTTTCAAAATAATGACATTATTTGATTATAAGAAAGAAATATATAGAAAAATTATAGAAAATTGTTACAGGCATTGTTTGGTAAAAATAAGCTAGCTTATAAGCTGACTTATAAGCTAGCTTATAAGCTGACTTATAAGCTAGCTTATTTTCTGAATAATCGTTTGAATGTACATAAGCTAGCTTATAAGTCAGCTTATAAGCTAGCTTATTGATAAGCTACTTGGAGTAGCTTATGAGGAGCTTTTTCACACTTTTTCCAATTATACCCCTAACTAATATTATTTATTTATTTTCAACATGTTCTTTTTGGTCATTTCACATGCTCATAAGCTAGTTTTTGTCAAACATAACTTATTCATCAGTTAATTATCACCAAATAAATTTATAGGTCATCGCCTACCTTATAAGTCATACGCTATGTATCACTATGCCTAACTTATCAGCTAGTTTGCCAAACAAAGCCACAGATCTTTTGGTTGGTTCCTTGTCTTTCCCAAAAAATATTGCATGTTCAAATATTGCATGTTCAAATCTTGCAATAACATTGTCTTTGAAAAAAAATTAAAACACAAAAGGTATAGAAATAACACAAAATTTAAGCTAAAAATTAAGAAATGCATGGCACGCACCCTTTGGACAAAAGGGATGCTAACCATCTTTGTTATAAAAGCTTGTATCATTATTGTAGTTTCAATAAAATATAAGTGAACCCAATAAAACAATATGATGACACCCTTCAGAAACGTAATTTTTTTCCATTACGACGAAACCATGAAGTGATGGCACATGTCACCGTATGCTCTTAAGAAGGTCTGCCCTGATGAGATGAAACATTAAACTTTTGTATTATGATCCATATCAGTGAAAGTCGATAGTTTTATTGTTCTAAATTATTTATACTTATAAATTATAGTTCCTTTCCTGACAGGTAATGATTTGTTTATAGTAAAAACAACCCTTTCATACAAAATACTTTTTGCGTACTTAAAAATATTAATCTCTATAAATCGGACCTAGTTTATATTTGTTTCTTTTTATATACTTTTTTTATTATATTATCTAATAAATTTTTAAGTTGAAAATATTGTTATTTGGATCTTTATTAACATTTTGACTTTTGTAGCCAAACACTTCCATTTTCCCATTCTTGACATTGATTATTTGTGTAGACATGGTATCCCTTCCATCTCATTAAATGGACAACTCGTTATGTTTGAATATCTAAATATTAATAAAATATTTAAAATACATAAATGACCATTTGTTTTTATAAATAATAAATGAAATTACAAATAACGTTCAAATTAGCAAAGATCATACATATGTATTGTTATTTTTATAAATTCTTTTATTGAATCTTAAACAACTGTTTAAATTGTAGTATGTTTTGGCATTGTAGTTACAACCTCTATGAGTTGGACTCGAACATCACATGTTTGTACCCATATCACGAACCCATGTTAAAGCTTTCATCAAGGCCAAGGTTTCAAATTTATTGACTTTCGGACAACCTATCATGTGTACCATATTTTTTTGTGAAGGGTATCCCAGGAAAAGGCCAGACTAATTTCAACAAAGTTTTCTTACTGCAATAATCAACCCTGATATACTCAGTGGTCACAATTGTTGAGAACGCCTGGATTTGAACCTTGGGTGCCGAGATATTCCTTCAACCCCCAGGCATTCGACCAGTAGGCCATAACCCACATGTACCATCTTATATGTCATCAAAGCCACATTCCATGGTACCATGTGTGCTCCCATTTGTCCATGATCTTTGGAGATCGTTGCATTTCAAAAACGACACTCGAAGGGGGATGTAATTTGTTATACACTGAGTTTGTCATATGTATGTTTATCAAATAATATTGTTCTCTTGCTTGAACCCATTTCATCAATGTTGTTATTTTGACACGGGTTTCTAAAACAGACGGCGTAATTTTTTATTTTTTTTACTAACTAAGTATATGAGATTTAAATCCATAGTAACATACACTCGAATTAAGTAAAACTTTCTCTTATAAGATTTTGATTTGTCGAACACGGGATCCCATGTCTTTGACATATCTTGGCCACTCAATATTTTTGAATTTTTTTTTATTATCATCAGTATCTTGTAACACATCTTTTCACTTGTTTGACCAAGTATTTATGCATCCTGTTGAAGCGAGTACGGTATGACTTTTTTCATATTGTCATTTTCGTTTATAAGACATTTAATTTTTCTTTCCCATTTGTTGACTTTAAATATTATTACAAAAAAAATAAACTTCAGTTTGAATTTAAGACCAAAAATATTATTGTACATCATAACTTATGTTGACGTGTTAAGTTGGACGATGTTTCACTACAGTTAAGAGTATAATGAGCTGAGTCGAATAGCAGATTGTTTAGGCTCGACTGAAAAATATAATAGTAAGCTCGAGTTCAAGCCGAAACAAAATATTAAAATAATGGTTGATTTGAATATTTTACGGTGTTTGAGCTTAAGCTCAATGCTCGTTCAACAATTACCAATATCGAGTTCCCTATTATGACTAAAAATTCAAACTTTATAAAGTTTGTTTATGACTCAAACTTGATGTTGATTAACTTGTTTACCAGGTTAATCTCTATTAACCCATTTATTGCTTAGTGGTAGTAGCAACTTTTAAAATTTTATATTATGGTAATATAATTTATGAACATGTTCGACTCAAAAAAATATATGTCCATACACGGCTCAACTCGAAATGACTTGGAAAACTTAATCGAGCTTTCAAACAAACCGAATCAAACATAGTTTGGCCCACTGGTAAGGTAACATCCTGGGGGGTCAGTGGATGGTATTCCTAATTACCCGGGTTCGAATCCCTGCGGTCGCATGTGGCGATATCCAGACCTTGGCCTACCACTCTGTGGTGGGTCCTGGTCGCCGGGGATTAGTCGGGTGCCCGAATGGATCCCGGATACCCCGAGAACGTGTGTGTGTTATTGTCGTTAAAAAAAATAGTTCAGTGTTACGAAACACAACTCATTAAATTAAACGAGCTCTATTTTCTATTCAGACTCAAGGTAGCTCAAGAATGATCGACCCCCAAACATGAGTAGTTCATTAAATACTTGAATTATTAACACCCCTAAGTGCATTTACTGTAATTTGGACGATAAACATTTGAACAAAGATAAATTAGTTTGAATTAAAGGTGTTTGGTTTAGTTGTTTGATTTTGAAAACTAGATTTTGGCATACTTCATTTAAAATCGATTGAAATTAAATTGGTTGTTACTTTTTACAAGATAATAGATGATCCATCGATCTATATGATTTAATTAAAAAATACAATAAATTTGACATATTTGTATGTTCAGGTAAACTAAAAATTAGATAAAAACAAGAGAAAGAAAACAAATTCCTACCAAATTAATCGTTTTTTAATGATTGATTATCAGTTGTACCGAAAAATATATATGTTAAGTTCCTGTTTGATGATGATTTTGTTTTTTTTTGTGTTTAAATTAATATGTTAAATAAATCGGGTTGTGTGAAATATCGATTATTTATTCGATAAAAATATTAAATATTAAAAAAAAATTAGTTAATTATATTTTGAAATAAGTGATCTATACATATTTTGTTTGGGCATGTGAATGTGATCAATGTCTTCATTGGTTGCTTTAAGGGCTCTTCCTCTTTCACACAATGGTTGTTTTCTGTTGTTGCCAATTTACACTTTTAATTCAAATTATACAAAAATATATTCTTGAATTAAAATCATATAATAAATTGCATATAAGTAACATACTAACATTACATTTAGTTTAAACTGCTCTATAAAATATTTAGTTATATATTAAATAAGCAGCAGGATATAAATTTTTATTTTAAACTAATAATGAAATGTTAATGTATTTCCTTACTATTTTTTTAAAAATTATGTTTGAATTAAATAGAAATTACAAGTAATGGTTGAATACTTTTAATTTAAGGAGTTGATGAACAAATATCTATGTATTTAATTATGTTTATAAGTTATTTATTAGTTTTATGGATTTTGAAAAACTTTAAAAATTATATGCATACAATAACTATTCATAAAATTAAAAATTCAAAGATTTATATGTTACTAAACAACATATAATACCTAATAAATTGTTTTTATGACTTTTACTTATATTTTCTTAATAAGAAACCAGTAAACTTCAATATTGGTTTGTATATATTTCTTATCTTCAGGGTTTGGTCCTTCAAATTTTTTTTATTACAAATTTACTATTATAGTTTGTGATTTTGTCTGCTTTTGGTCATTGTCACTAACGGTTGTTAGTTTCCATCCGTTTAGTATCGAACATTTTAGTTTTTTTGTTTTGTTTTTCATTCATTTGCTTTTATAGATATAAAAATTAATTATCTTGTATAATTTAAAATTAATATATATATATATATATATATATATATAGGGGCGGATTCGTACGAGGACGGTAATAATTTACGAGAATGCGAAAAGTTTTTTTCATGTACAATATCACATGTGATTTTGCACTAACTGTAACGGACGAATTTTGGGGCCACTTAAGTCGCATGGAAAGTCGTCCGCATTATTTGTATATGATTTTGTACATGAATCATATGTGATTTTGTACATGAAAATTTTCATGTACAAAAATGATTGACAGAGGATTGTCCTTGCATTCTCGTAAATTGTTACCGTTCTCGCATGAACATTCCTCTATATATATATAGGGTCATGTTTAGATGAAAAGCTTAAAAAAAACTGAACAACATTCTGGGAGTCCATTCATCTGGATGGTACTCACAAATGCATACTGATCATTTATAATATACATTCGTGTATAGAAAAAAAAACGTTTGTATACATTTATACATACCATCTATCCACAAAATGATATACCCAACGTCTAACGTGAAAGTCATTCATCATCTAATACCTCTGCCTTTCTTCGACATGAAAAACCGGAAAAAAAAAACCAAAAATCTAAGGACTAAAAATGAAATATGATATGATACCGACAGAACCAAAGGGCCTCTGGTCTAGTGGTACGGGGTTTTTACATCATCCTCAAGGTCTCAGGTTCAAGCCTTGGGAGTGGTGGTTTTCCTAAAAATGGTGGAGAAGTGGGGGTTTATCCCCTAAGGTAAAGGTTCGGGTCCCGCATACTGTTCATGTAGATGTCATTTTGAAAAAAAATAAATATATATATATATGATACCGACAGAAATGTTTGGTCGTAAAAAATGACCGGCCCAATACACATCCGTACAAAGTCACCCATTGTAATTCTCAACAAAGCTTTATAAAATTGTCAAACTTTGACTCGTTAAATTCAACTACTTCGCCTTCTTCCTTTCCTTCCAATTTTGAATTTTGCTTCTTTACCTCAAATCTCAAATCTCAATTCTTCTTCAACCTTCAATCCAACCACCGCCTTCTGTTTTCCTCATTCAATTCTCTCTCTGCAATGAATAACAAACACCCATTTGTTTATCTCTTTCTCCTCCTCTTCTTCCTCCGCCAAAACCCACCCTCATCCGCCATTGATTTCGTCATCAACTCCTTCAACTCCACCGTCATCTCACTCTACGGCAACGCCACCATCCAATCCAACATCCTCACCCTCACTAACTCTTCCGCCGTCCAAATTGGACGAGCTCTTTACCCAATCAAGATCCCCACCAAGAATTCCACATCGTTACTTCCCTTTTCCACCTCCTTCATCTTCGCCATGGCGCCCACAAGCAACGTTCTTCCTGGCCACGGGTTAGTCTTTCTCTTCACCCCTGTCACTGGGATTCTTAACGCAAACGCAGCTCAGAATCTCGGTCTTTTTAGCAGAACGGTTGATGGGAATTCAAGCAATCATGTGTTTGGTGTTGAATTCGACGTGTTTAGAAACGAAGAGTTTCGAGATATTAATGACAATCATGTTGGGATTGATGTCAATTCTTTAACGTCTCTTAATTCATCTGAAGCTGGGTATTATCAAGATCAAGATGGGGTTTTCAGAAGATTACAGCTTAATAGTGGTAGAAACTATCAAGTTTGGATTGATTATAAAGATTTCATGATTAATGTAACCATGGCTCCTGTTGGGATTAGAAAGCCCACCAGGTGTTTGATAAATGTCCCTTTGAATCTTTCTGATGTTTTTGAAGATGAAATGTATGTGGGATTCACTGCTGCTACTGGTGCATTGATTCAAAGTCATAACATCTTGAGTTGGAGTTTTAGTAACTCAAATTTCTCATTAAGTGACTCTCTAATCACAGAAGGGCTGCCTTCTTTTGTTCTTCCAGGTGAGCCTATTTATCGATCAACCGGATTCATTATCGGTTTAACTTTAGGGGTTTTCTTTGTTATCATGATTTGTGGTTTAGTTGGTTTTCTTTGGATCAAAAGAAAGAGAAGAATAGCTAAAGAAAAAGCCAATATGGAGGATTGGGAATTGGAATATTGGCCTCATAGAATCCCTTTTCAAGAAATCGAAATGGCAACAAAGGGATTTAGCGAAGAGAATGTGATCGGAATTGGTGGCAATGGGAAGGTTTACAAAGGAGTTATAGGCGGCACAGAGATCGCGGTCAAACGGATAGCTCACGACAACAATGATGGCGTTCGTGAGTTCTTGGCCGAAGTTTCAAGTCTTGGAAGACTAAAACACAGAAATTTAGTTGGATTAAGAGGATGGTGCAAGAAAGAAAAGGGTAGTTTGATCTTGGTATACGATTATATGGAAAACGGAAGTTTAGATAAGACGTTATTCGATCAAAAAGATACCAAAAAAATCTTGGATTTTGATGATAGAATGAGGATCTTAACAGATGTAGCAAATGGGATTTTCTATCTACATGAAGGGTGGGAATCAAAAGTTTTACATAGAGATATAAAGTCAAGCAATGTGTTACTTGATAAAGAAATGAACGCGAAATTGGGTGATTTCGGGTTAGCCCGGATGCACCAACATGGTCAAGTGGCTACAACCACTCGGGTGGTTGGAACCGCCGGTTACCTAGCACCAGAAGTGATCAGAACCGGCCGAGCCTCAACACAAACAGATGTTTTCAGTTTCGGAATCTTGATTCTTGAAGTTATATGTGGAAAAAGACCAATAAAAGAAGGAAACATCCCTTTGGTCAATTGGGTATCTCAAATGATGGAAAAAGGGAAACTTTTTAACGCGATAGACCAGCGGCTAACCGTAAAGGGTGAGGGTGGTGGTGGTCTTGACCAGGAGGAGGTCGAAATGGTGCTGCATTTGGGGCTATTGTGTGCGCACCCGGATGGAAAGGCTCGACCGACTATGAGACAAGTGGTCAAGACTTTAGAAGGGAGGAACAAGAATGAAGTAGATGAAACTGAAGGGGATGATGATATGGGAGTTTATTTATTGGAAAGGATGAAATCTAAAGATTTATGGTCAAAATATTCAGAAATATTAATGAATTCAGGATCATCATCATATTCACATCCAAAATTTGGGGAGGTTAGAGCTGGGATTTCTTCTTCTATGTCACTTTCATTATCTGATATTGTAGAGGGTAGATGAGTTTGAAAATTTGTACAGTGTAGATATATATTTTATATATATATATATATAACATTTTGGAAAAAGAAAGGTTTTTTAGAAGGTTTTGTGATGTGGGTTTTGCCTGGATTTCAGGGGAATGGCAAGGTTGAATATGGAAATGGATGATTGAGGACGGGGGAAGAAGGGGAATTTTTGGTTTTATTTTTTTGTATTCTTTTATTGTTATTGTTATATATAGTTTTGTTTGCTGATAGAAACATGTAAATTACCTTCATGAATGTAACAATTTCTTGAGGTTTATATATCTATATCTATATCTATTTTTGGTTATATATGTCTTGACGATTTTGTTCATGTTATAAATCTAGGTTGATATGAAAACGGTCTACGTATATTTTACCTAAAAATAATTACTTGTTCGAGACCCCCTCCCCCTTGTTTTTCCTTTTAACTAGTTTATTATAGAATAAGAATAACATTTCCAACAAATTCTCTAAATAAAGAAAATAAAGATTTTTGGGATTTTTTGAGCAAATTATATGCTTTAATAAATTCTCTAAAATTGTTCTTCACATTAGAAAGTAAGAGGAAGAGCGCAAAGTTCTCATAAATTTTTAAAATTCCCAAAAAAATATTATCTTGAGAGAGAAATATCATTATATTCTAGTTAATAAAAAACTTTGGAATTAAATAGTTAGAAAAGATAAATAATGTTTCATTAAATGTACGAAGTATTTTAATAAATTAACCAATATTGTAATCTCCAAACTAAAGAAGTTGTTGGAGTTGAATGTAGTTTTTTTTAAATGCGTTGAAGATGCTAAGCCCTTTTTTTGCAGTCTAATAACTTGTCGTTACCTTCCTATAAACAAGTAGGTTTGTCCACCCACGAGTTAAGATACCTGAAAATCCATCTTTAAAAAAACAACCTATGTGAAATCATCTAATATAAACAATTTTCATATCAACTTAAATAAGAATGTAGTACCAAAGAAAACAAATATATTCACAAAACATGAAGTACGAATGCTTATCTTTAAAAAAAAAGCATAACTAGGCACCGCCTTAATTAGAAATTAAGGCAGTCGATTAAGGAAAATTGTAGTATATATGGGAGAATCAGATCGTCAAAGAAATAAAAAAAATAAGAATTAAAGTTATTTTTTTAGACAAACGAATCAAATATACACGGTATATGAAAATTTATAAATTGAAACTTGCACAAAATATAAAACGAGTAAAACAATGTTTGTCAGATTTTTTGGCATCGTCGTGTCTGCTCATTAGTCTTAACGGGTCGATCCAAACCCATTCATTTTCTGGAACGGTTTTATAGGTTTTTTTTTTCTAATGGAACAGACAAAATGAGTTTAACAGTTGTCCGATTCATAAACAACTCTAACTTTATTCTCCTCAAACTTTATTCCATTCAGATATTAATTTTGTTTAATTTGATTTAAACAAAATAAGTCAAAGATTTTCACAAGAATAACTTGCATACATTGTATTCTTTTTTTAACCATAGATTATATGAGATTTTTTTTACTTTATTTGATTTGAATATGATTTCATATTAATTAACTAATTAAATTATAAACAAATATTTTGATAAGGATTCTTGTTTGGTGGAGGCGCCTAATGCAAGAAAATTCAAAGTTTGGTTGGTTTTGATTTCTTTAATAATCTTTTATGCCCTTCTGGACGGCTGATTCTTTTGCTTTGGCATCACGTTTATTTTCAAACCTATCTTTGCATCCTTCAAATTGCTTTTTAATTATTCCTATTTTCAAAAATACATTTAAAAATTTAATATGAGAGTATACAGTTTGAAAATAATTTAATAATTCTATCAAAAAGATATAATAAATATTATAAATACACACATAGTTGTCAAAGTAAGTCGATTAATAGAAGCCTTTGACTCTACGTAGCATATATATCATTACTTTATCCTTTTAAAAAGTGAAATGATTGATTTAATGATATCATTTTGGTACCTGATGGTTTTATAAAATTAGTGCAATAAAATTAGTTTGTATAACCATTCTAATATAATACTTAACAAGACTTTTAAGTTTATGTAACCAATAATTGTGCATCTTCTGATGTAAAGTAATCACAGATCACATATCGTTTTATAAAGTGAAGTATATCAAATTCGATTACGTTGGATGATATCACTGTTTGTTATAAACTTGTAATCTATATCAATAAAAAAAACTTTATATGATTCAAATATATACGATGATAGACTAAAAGTTGGATTTGTAATATCCTTATATCTATGATCCAGCATGGATGAGGGTTGTTTGGTCCACGACTGAGACAGATAAGAGACATGATAACAATCATCTCTTTTGGATAAAGAAATAACAAAGAAAACCATTGAGTTTGCTTGGAATCGATTTTACCCCTTGAACAATTGGAGCAAAAACATAAATCAACAAACTTTGAAAATGGGTTCAAAAAACCTTTTATTGATATTTGATTTGGTTAAAGGTAAAACACGTATGTTAAAGAGAAAATAAAGAATATAAAAGTATAGGTGAATGGTCAAAAGAACACGATAATTTCAAGCTTCCAGTGCCCAACCATGCCCCTTCCCCTTTGCTAATGCATGCTTCGAGTTTCATAACCTAAATTATTGTCTATATGACTATATATTCCTAGCTTATAACTGCCAAAATAAAGTCAATCTCAACACTAAAAAAATTACTTATGTTTAATAAAAACCTCAAATGGAATAACTATACTGGAACATAGTAAAATAGAGGAAACCAACTATAGATGTACGAAAAGAAACATAGCTAATGATCATTATGAAAACCAATGCCTTAAGATGAGATTCATGCATGTTATGACCATCACATATCAAAATTTTCTAAAATAGCTTTAATAGGATATCACATGGCTCACATGTTGTATTTTATCGATGCAAGAAAATGACATCCCAATATCCTATATGGTGTACATAAAGACACATTTAAATGTCTATATCCTATAATTTGAAAAAGAAGTAAACGATACATCAAATTTCACTTTACGTTACGCTAGCATCATCTTATCATTGGATACTAAAATAAACACCCTTAAATTAGACTTGTGAAAAATGGTTCTTCAAAATAGAAACCAGATAAAAAGATCTTCAATTTTGATGCATTTTTCCCGTTGGAAAAAAATAAAGTTCGTATTGACATATAGCTTAATAAAAACATTTAATTATTGGCTGGATACCTAAAATTTTCAAGGAGTAAACTCCACTTTTGGTAAGGTTGTTTGATAGGAATTTAAAACATCATCTATTTGCTTCAATATGTACATAAATAGTCCGTAGAGTATACATTTTTTGTTTAAAATAAAAACAAAAAATAACCAAATTATCTCTCACTTAATGACATCTTCGTCAATGGTGTTATAAGCAATTGGTTTCAGAATCAAAGACATACTCTGATAACTATTTTTATATTGTACTTATTGACTCTCATGAATAATTTTTAAATTTTCAATAAAATCACACAGACAAAAACTTAAAGTTTGCGTTATTTTTAAGTAAGGACAAAATAAACAAAATTCGTAAACAATTAAAAAATAATTGAAAAACTTATGAAAGATCTTGCAATTTTTTTGGCAATCCAAAATGAAAAAGTAGATTTTTATCTGATTTAGAATCTTTTGTACAAAATTTAAAGATCAGGTACTAAAACTGTTGATATAACATATTATAGGGATTAGATTTATAATTATTCAAAGGGCTTAAATTTTATAACATGTGTGGCCCATATTCTAGCCCAATTAGTGACGTCATCATCAGAGGAAATTTGCACACTCGCAAGAAACTGTCAGTGCCACCACCTTCTTTTGCACCTCCGGCCGCCGCTGTTCATCATCGTTAATGCCGGTAAGGTTTCTGTGATTTATTAACCCATCAATTGACATAAACATATCGTCTAAAAGATGAAACTAATCCTTTCGTTCACACTTGTTAACTGCACTCACACCATCAATCTTAATTCTTCCCCTGCGACGGTGAATATCAAACTCCGGCGGGGTTTCCGATGGCGAAGAACATATCTTTATTTGATATCATTGCTTTATGATAAGATTCTTGTTCAATGTATGTAGTTTTCGACTTTTGGAATATGTCGTAACATTCTATCCAAGTTGCTGAGATTTTGTGGTTTGAAGGTGTTCGATGAAAGTCTTAAGAGAATGCAAAGTGATCAAAGTTTAAAGAAATAAGGTTTGATAATCAAGAAAGTAGTGTTCTGGGGATCTCCTCTTCTAGTGAATTTATTAATATCCAACAACCAACAATCTTTAAATCACTTAGGAACATACTAAAATTCCCCATTAGCAATTAGCTTTAGAATTGCAGAGTTATGCATGTTGAACTTATATAATAATTATTTTTAGTAACAATCAAAATAAAAACGTCCACATCAACTGGTTTCTTGAACAGACAATCATCAATGCAGTTGTTATAGACTTATAGAAATTAGTGGTTTCTTTAAATTATGTAAAAGCCAATACTTGTATGTATTTTAGTAATTGATTGATGAGCAGAGCAAGGAGGAGCTTATGGTACAGCTAGTTTCAAATTAACACTTACCACCATGGAATGTAGTTAGGAATTTCTCATAATGCTATTTGACATATGTTGTAATTGATGCTCTTTATGGTATATCAAGTATTGCATCTTATGTTTGGAATTAGAATTGATCTTGATGAATCCACACAAATCTCTTTTTTGAATTATGACGGAAGTTCCTTAAAGTTTACAATATCGATTAAGGTCCCCCATGGGCCAAGTAACAAGATCACCCTGTTTGTGTCTATGGTAAATTATGCCGAATTTGGTCCAGACCTTTGTACCTGAGCTACGTTTAACATCTGTCACCAAACTCTATCCATTTCTTGGGGGTTGTCACCGGTAGTTCTGGTGGATCATCATGATGCCATTGTGTCTCATTGTAGTAGGAACTTCTATACTCCATCCCTTCCTAAGAAGAGTTAGGGGTTGTTTGGTTGGTTTTCCATTCAGTCCTGTATGGATAAAGATGTTTGTGTGAATTAATCTTTCTATATAGATTGAGATGGTTTTTGTTCGGGAGGATTTTTTCATAGATGGAATAAACATGTTTTTTAATCGGGAGGGAAAGGTTTGGAAAAAAACTTGGCTTTCTGCATAAAGCTCCCCCCCCCCCCAATAGCTTACTGAATAAGCCACTTTTTATATCATTAAGCCACTACCAAACAGTCATATATAGCTGACCGAATAAGTTGTGAGTTCCATTAAGCTCATTAAACTGCTAAAAACAAGGCGTTACACTTTGATTCATTAAATGACACTTAGTTCCTTACATAAGTTTCATACGGAGTTTCATGCAACTTCAACTCTGGAAATAGTGATTTTTCTTGAAAAGTCTAAATTTTTTATCTTTCTTGAAGTTGAAAAGCAACTGTTTGATATCTATAGTCAACGGGTATGTTTCTATGGAACAGAATAGGGTTGCGCATCCATCCAAGAGTGGGACTGAATGGAAACCACAAACTAGAAGTAAGAAATTGACAGAAGGATGCAGCTTGTGTTCAATTTGCAAACAGTTCAATTTTGGAATGAGCTTTGATTCTTCTTAATTGTTTTTTCCCTAGGCACTGTTGCTCCAGTAATGGAGAATATATGGAATTTATATTTTTTTCACATTGCCATTTATGTATTTTTTACACAACGGGTTTATCACCATGACAGCTTATTTAAACAAGGATCTTTGGTATTAAAATTCATTAAAGTGGGGGAACAAACGTGCAATCTTATAATCCTCCACATTAAAGATTGCATGCGTACTTAATATTCTGATACATACGAACACATATGTAATTAATCAAGAATATACCTTTTTATTTATCTATAAGTATTATTTCCTTAAGAAATCAAAAGCGTATTCGCTTTCCCAATTTACAAAGATAAAAAAGGCTCATAATCTTATATACAAAGGTTAAGTTGGTGTTACAGACTCATAATCTTATAACCCATCAGATGTGCATGTAAGTAATGATGCATATGTATGTTTACTTATCTATTACATATCCTTTCATTGATAAATCGGAAAAAAAGCATTCCCCTTTGCAACTTACAAAGAAGAAGGCTCATCTACGTTAAGGACAGATATGTCAAGATAAAGTATTTTAATATGGTTCACCATAACTCAACTTGCATACCTGTTTTTGCATTTTCTGTGCTTGCATATGTATGTTTACTTATCTATTACATATCCTTTCATTGATAAATCGGAAAAAAAGCATTCCCCTTTGCAACTTACAAAGAAGAAGGCTCATCTACGTTAAGGACAGATATGTCAAGATAAAGTATTTTAATATGGTTCACCATAACTCAACTTGCATACCTGTTTTTGCATTTTCTGTGCTTGCATATATATATATATATATATATATATTATCTGAATATGCTGCTGATGTTCTTATTTTTTATGGTAGATAAATTCTGGAAGAGAGATGACATGGTGCTCTCATTGTGGAAAGAATTGTGAGACATCTCGTGATTATACCACCAACAATGCGTGGGTGGTTTTACCAAGAGTTGTTACCTTTTTGGCTTTTTTATGTGCATTTGCAAACATGTTTAGCAATGGGTTTCAACTGATGACACCTTCGTGGTTTTACTTTCAGATCGTGTGTTGATTGTGGGAAAGTTCTATTTGAAGACATATTTACTGAGGAGGCTACCTTTGTTAAAGATGCAGCAGGAGGGGTATGTATTTGAACATAATTTACTCTATATATGATTGTTCAGCAGAAATTTATATGTGGGAAGATAATATCTCAATATCTTTTTTTATAGTTTAAATCTTTATAGGTCTGTTTTTGGATGTGAATTTTGTTTGTTTTGTTTTGTTCACTTCTATACAAAGATGGATGTTTAAACCATGAGTCCCAATGTAAAAAAACAAAATTGTTATGCAAGTTTAGTTTGGTCAAATGAAGCTGGTGATAATAGTTTTTGATAAAGGTGGCATCTTCTTTTTTTCACCCTCAATATTCTTGGTGCTTTATTTCCCTACTTCAAAGAAGTTATGGATCTTTTCTTTCAAATTTTAATTGATTCCTGGAATTATTTTTCCATATAACGCTACCCTTTTTATACATTCAACAGTACCGTTATATATGCAGGTGCATCTGACAGGCAACTTTGTAAGATTTGGAGGTACTTGTTTTGAATCACAGAGAAGAACCTTGCGGAAAGGTACATGGTGATTGGGTATTAAGTATATTTGTTTGTTAACCTTTTTATACTTTTTTTAAGATCTATTTGATTAATTTTAGTATGTTTACTCCAGTTTCCTTAGTTGAGCGCTGCACCTTTGTATGAATTATTAGTCAAGTTCTTGATTATATTGTACTCCAGAATGAATTAATGAGTTTTCAGTTTTAAAACCTAGGTTTTAATAAGTACTTCCAACAAGAGCCATAGGTTTTAAAACTGAAAACTCATTATCGGAATATAATAAGTACATATTCTATCATTTTGATGTGGCATTTTGTTAGATGGGACAAATTAAGTAGTAGTTTTGGTCCATAATCATGCTATTACTTACGATTCCGATATTGTTTTATTTTCTGATGTTGCAGGGAATGTAGCAACTAATAAGTTGATATACAAGAATGGGATCACCAAAGTTTCACATGCTACAAGACATTATAAGGTTCCTACTTTCTAAACATTTAAAGCTTTGTAAATAGAATCTAATAAAACCAGCTATTGCATCCCTAAAGCCATACATATTGCATCTAGTTCTAAAATAGGACTTACAGCTACTACGATGATAAAGCATATTGACTGTTTGATTCAGCCATTCAGATATTTAGATGATTTTGTGGTTTTCAGAAGTATATAATATATGTTTTGATGTTAGTAACTTAAATGCATGTCCTATGATGATATGAATTTGGAGGCCTAATACTTTGTTCCATGGTGCTTTATTTTGTTGAATTTTTAATTCACGGGAATGCAAGTGGGGCAGAAGGTGAATTAAGCCAATTATGATCTTGAACTCTTAGTGGCTGTTTACTTTTTTATTAATCCCTCTATGGGTTAAGTTGTCTGTCTTAGGGACGGGAGACTTGATAGATTTGAGGGAAGTAAAGAGAGAGGATTGGATTATTCTGGGGCATTTCTGGTATTAATTTGTTTGAGGTGGCTTAACGGGGACAAAAGAGGGGTCGTGGCTTATTCCATATAGCCATTTTGGCTTAATGACTTAACAATTGATCCCTAAAGAAACAATTCTGAATGGCTGAGCAAATAAGCCTCCCAGACCATTAAGTTCATTAAGCTGTAAGTAAACAGCCCCTTAGCATTCCTACCCACTCATATACCTTCAATAGAATGATATTTGAGTTAGTTACATATGTTTTTTTTTCTTTTCTAAATAGACATGGTGGAGGGGGGATAATTTTTAATCATCTGTGACCGTTATAGGACCTTGAGTTTCCCAAAAAAAAAATGGAACTGATAAACTTTAAAGTGGAGGAAGTTTAAAAGAATGCACTGTTATACCACTTAATTTTTAAGTTTTTTATATATGTTATTCGGCACTTACCAAAAGATATTTATTGTAGACTAGTCTTCAAACATGTAGGTTACAGATAGGCGTGTTTCCAACAGATTAATAAATAAAACAAGAAATAAGACCTTATTTAACGGAGATATCTACAATGTGAAGGTCGTTGCAAATAAAATCTGTTGGATTCCTGTATAGTGATAATGATCTTGTTATCAGTCAGATTTGTTAAAATCATTTCCAAAATACTTCTCTGCAGTGTGATTAATTGAAGTTCTGAAGGATGCAAGTTAAACTAATTGTTTACATAGAAAGAAAAAAAAATCATTCCTTGGCTCTGATACCACATAGTTTAGGGTTTAGAAATGATGTGATGCTTAGTTAGATCTTAAGATACATATAGACGATGGGATCCTTTCTTGTTTAGGTAAATCTTGATATATATATATATATATATATATATTCACAATGGCCATAAACAAGATAGGAATTACTACTAAATGGGACAAGAAACAAACTTAAAGAAAGACTTTTAACACCAAAAGCAACCATTTAGGCTACTAACCGGTTTTCCCCATTTTCACTGATACATTCTTACCGAGGAGCTGCTACATTCTTATAGACTGCTTGCTTACATATATATATATATATATGGGTGGGTTCAAATGAGAACTCAAATTTGGTTGTGTAGTGAACGTGAGGACAAATGAGAGCGAGACATGTGTCATATTCAGACTGAATAATCAAAGAAATATTCAGACTGAATATAGTATTTATTCAGACTGAATAAATACTATATTCAGTCTGAATATTTCTTTGATTATGCAGTCTGAATAATCTACATTAAGACAAGTGTCGCACTCTCATTTGTCCTCACGTTCACAACCAAATTTGAGTTCTCATTTGAACCTGCCCATATATATATATATATATATAGAGGAATGTTATTTTGCAACCCATGAAAAAATTGCAACCTTTGCAACCCACTCATCCACCATCCATTTTCTTTTTTATTTTCTTTTTTGATTTTTTTTAATTAAGGGTGGTTAGAGGTGATTAAATCTTAACCGTTGATGATTAAACGGATGGTTAAGATGCGAGTTGCAAGAGTTGCAACCTTTTCATGGGTTGCAAAATAACACTCCTCTCTCTCTATATATATATATATTGGCTGGATATGATGTTATTTAAGGCTGAGAGTAAATAATTTCAGGGAAGAGAGACGATATGGTGCCCTCATTGTGTAAGGAAAGGTGGGACAGCTCATGATCGTACCACCGGCAGTGTGTAAGTAGTATTGACCACAAACCATCGCTCTTTTTTGCCTTTTAATTTTTAATTTTTCTGTTTCTAACAATGGTTAACGTTGTGGTTTAAGTGATGATAACCCTTCATGATTTATTTTCATTATTATACTTTCAGGAATTGTGTTGATTGTGGGAAAGTGTTGTTTGAAGAGAATTATACCGAAAAGGCTAACTTTTTTAGAGATGCAGCAAGAGGGGTAAGTTTCTGAAAATAGTTTGCTAATATCATATGATTATTTAGTACGAAATTATGTTGTGTTAAATGGGAAAATTAAAACCCCAAGATGTTTTAAAAATCTTTATCTCATATGTGTAACATCTCATAATGATAGATATGTATATCTACATCTGTATCTATATATATATCTATATCACCACCCTTTACTAATCCAGTGTAGACTTGTGTTATGTAATCAGATCACATGATGAGAAGGTTGATTGTTGAAATATGTATATGCTTATTTATAATATCATATGCATATTTGTGAACCCTTTTGAGTAATGTGTTTTCTTTTTCCATTTTAAACTCTCTTTTTATATAATTGCTACTTGATAGATGCATGGTTAATGATATTTCCTTATGAATGGTTTTTGGTGAACCAGAAAGATGAGAGAAAGCAAGCATTGGATGGTAAACGTCTGAAGCCTGTCCAAACTTCTTCAGAAGCAGCCGGTCAATTGTTTATGAAGAAGGTTTCTCACAATCACTTTTTCTATCATCTTCTTATACCCGATTATGGATAAAGTTTGAAATTCATTTAAAAATTGTTTCAAAGTTTTTCTTTAATAAATGCTAGTCCATAATATATAATATATATATATGTATATATATATCGTAACTCAAGGATATGAGACTTGGACTCTCGATTCTTTCTTGTTTTGTTCTAAAAACATCTGAGTATCCCTTTCTATAGTTGTGATGTTTGTAGTTTTTAGTGGGCACCAATATGGCACTTTGGGTAGCCATTTCTCATTGTATTATATGATGTCATTTGTCATATACACCTTCTGGGTTAGGTTCAAGGGGAAACCGCAAAAAAATAATGAAAAACTGAGGAACACTCTGACAACCGGACGAAATGCACATGTGCATACAAGTAATTTATAAGCAATTTGTTTGGTATGCACATGTGCATGAAAACCTAGAAACAACTTCAATTACTTGTATGCACACGTGCATACCGTCCAGATGAATTGTTACAGAGTGTTCCTCAGTTTTTCATTTTTTTGATGGTTTCCCCTGAACCTCCCTCTACACCTTCTATCCAAAAATAAATGAAATAATTCACCTTCCGTGATGTCCCAAAAATAAATGTAACATTTTCTTTTTGACAATTTGAATCCAAAGTTCTTCGTTTCCCAATTAGATGTTATTACAAGATATTGGTAATACATAATTCAAACCGTACGGTTTCTTTATTTTATGGGCATTTTAGACATTTTAACTAGTAAGCTTCACACTTTCATCGACTTATCTGTCTAGTGAAATATTGTATATATTTTCTAATACCGTTTTTTTTTTGTTATTATTGCAGAGATCAAGTTCGAAAATCAATTATGATGTATTAAACACACTCTTCGGCAATGAGGTAATCAAGATGTTTTTTTCTTACAAGATATATTATTGCATCCTAAAATGAAAATTTGTTATAATTTTCATGATAATTAAAAAATAAATAAACCTTATATAATTACAATATCTTTCGTTCATCGATTCTAGCCAAATCCAATGAATTGCACCTATGCTATCGGGAAAGAAGCCGTGAATGAAGAAAAAGATGTAATCGAAGAAGATGATTATAGCGAGAGTGAAGGTCATGAATGGAGGAGCTATGGTGATAACGAACAAGTGTCTTGTAGTTATGATTATGATTACGATTATGATGCTGAAGATGAAAATGAAAATGAAAATGATGATTATTGATATCACAAGAATGTTGACTTTTAACGAACGATGAGGTAAAAAGTCAACTTTTCGGCCTTTTTTATTAGTTAAATTTATTTACCCTTGCCTAAGGCAAAGGTTGAAATCACTAGGAAATTTTGAGGCATAATTTTATGACTTTGTGAGAATGTTAATTCATAATAATAAATTATTTTATGACTCTTTTATTATTCATTCGCACATAAGAAGTCTTCAGCTGTTCATGAAACGTGAGAAACAGATGATTAATGCTTCATAAAGAATATCAAAGAATTTATTGGGAATCCTATAAAATTTGAATGTTTTTTTTTCTTTTAACAAATGGTTAGTGTGTGTGATTTATATTGTTGTGATGTGTAGCCAATTTAAAGCTTTCATTGTTAAGTGGCTTTTTTTAAATAAAAAATTGATCAAACAAAATTTTAGTTTTAGATGTATCTCTAAAAACTAACTATATTCACTGTGTTTACTAAATAGCATTTACTGTATGAGTATCACTCTCATTTATCTTAAAGGATAACATTATTGGCCATTAAAATGGATTGATGGTATGTGCTTACCTGATAACAGTTATTACTTTCATTTATCTTAAAGGATAACATTATTTGCCATCAAAATGGATTGATGGTAAGTGCTTACCTGATAAGAGTTATCACTCTCACTTACTGAGTAAGATTTTCCATCTTTTGTTTTCACTCTTAGCAGGTAAGATTCTCGATTCTTGTTATGTTCACTTGATAAGGTAATTGAACTGATAAGTGCTTACCAAAGTAAGCGACTAGTAATTGACCCCTAACCTTATAAACAAATTAATAAAGCAATAAAATTATCTTTTATTTTCAAAAATAAACTAACTCGTACTGTATAGTCAAACTCTGTCCAACATTTCATATAGAGATGTTTGGGTGTGCGTACAAACGTAGAACAATTCTATTATTTGACAAATCTAATTTTGATTTTAAAGACAAAATTGATCGGTAAGAAATTGATGCAACGATCATTATAGTCCAGAGGTCGAAATATAATATTATAAAAATTTAGAGATATAAATGATATGCACATTACTTTTGTATACATTTTTAATATGATTTAATATGAAATTTTAGAGAAAATTTGTTAAAGAAAGACTAGGGGCGCGTTTAGTTCCCGGGATTTGGAGGGATTTGGATTTCAAATCCAATCCATTTCGGTGTTTGGTTTGCCTGATGGTAAGAATTTAAAATCCATAGATTCATTTAAAATCCCATGAACATTGGATCTTGAAATTCTTGGTGGATGTTCGGGATTTCACGGGATTTCATAGGATTTCTATGAAATAATGTTTTAAAAATGTTAAAAACATTTGTTTTGTAATAATTGATTAACAAAAATGTAATTTAATTATTTTTATAATATTATATATTTTTATATAAATTATTTATAAATAATGGAAATTTAATTCCATCGCAAATCCTACAAAACAAACACACCAACGATTTTCAAATCCCTTCAAATCCAAATTTTTCCATGAAATCCAAATCCCTCAAAAACAATCCCGCAAACCAAACGGACCCTAAGAAATCGTTTAACAAATGCGTACCCGATAACTGTTTATCAATTCATATTACCTTACCGGATGGACATGACAAAGACCGGGAATTTTAGCTGATAGGCGATAATAAGGATCAAGAGTTTTACCTCTATAAGTAAATGTGACGACTCTTACCAGATTAGGTTTAATTGGGTAAATTGTTGCATATAATGTCATTGTGATAGAGTACAAATTTTACCCAATAAGGTAAGTACTAGTGTCAAATCTTACTGATAAATGCTTACCAGATTAGTGTTTGAGTAAACGGCCTTCCATCTCAAAACCTTTAATCTATTAACTGAAAAATAATAACATAAGTTCTTATGTTTGTGTACCATTATGAACTAATAAAAACAAGACATTTATATTGTATATAACACTATACAAATTAAAAACTAACTTTATATAAAATTGATATTATTTTAAAATTAATTGTTATACATAATTGATATTATTTAAAATCTAATTTTTTTATATAATTAATATTAATAATTTAAATATTTAATATGTAAGTGTATGAAAGGAAAAATAAATAATTGAAAAAATTGCAACATAAGAGATTTGATCATGGGACATCAAAGGGATGGTCAAGAGATGATAACCAACTGAGCTAGCTATCAAAGAGATATGTTTTTTATAGTACATTTATAGTATTTGACTAAAAAACGTGGGAGCCATGGCCCTCAAAAGACCCTATGGGGTTCCACCTCTGGATGCAATAACCGTAAAATCTTGATGACTTGCAACATCTTGCAGCCAATAACCAAGTTAGTCCTTTCGAAAGCAATGAACAAGATATCTGTAAAAAGACTTGTACTAAAATAAAGAAACTGAAAATGTCATTTGAACTAAAATACGATCAAATTGGAAGCGACCCAACACATCCTTATATCAAGTAGGGTAGCATGCCATGTACTAGAAGAACGTTTCGAAGGATCATGGAGACAACTAAGAGCATCTCGAACCCTTTTTCCATAATTTCTACGAAATATAAAAAGAAAAATTCAAATCTTCAAAAAAAAACGTACAGTGAAAAGTATCTACAACGGAGATTTTTGTATGAATTTCTTATAAAACCTCCATGTGAGATAGAGGTTTTATCTTGATTCTTGTATATTTATTGTTATTTTCACCATATCGTTTTTTTTCCTAATAAGTATTTATAAAATATATTAATTTGACAAAAATGAAGAATATAATTTATTAGTTTTTTTTTTATTTTTTGTTTCTTGTAATTTTTAATACAAGTTATTATTTTTTTTTAATAAGTTAATTTTGTTTAAATAATATTTAATTGTCCATTAATAAATAATAAATAATTTATATATAACACGATTTATAGAATATATATCTTTAGAAAATTGTTATTAAATTAAAATTTGTAAATATAATAATTATAAAATATTTAAATAATATATAAACTGATAATTAATAAATCATATTATAAATTTTGTTTTCCTAATTTTTTTATTATTATCATGTATACACAATTATGTAGAAATAAAGAGACAAATAAAATTATATCATTATTATTTATAAATAGAAAATGGAAAGAAGAGGTTTTTATAATAACTTTGGTGAAATTTTATTGAGTTTTTTATTTTATTTTATTGAGCTTATGATGTGTGGTAAAAAGAAACAAGGTTCTTGTAAGTTGTAAATATGGATCTTATGAATTTATAAATTTTATGTTTTCTATCATCTTTCTCTTTCCTTCAATATAAGTAAATAATAATCAATTTACATTATTACTTTTCAAACATTATATTTTGAAGATTTCTTCCCTCTTATTTTTTTTTCTCTATTTTGGAAATTTTGTTTGATGAAAAAAAAACTCGAACTTTTTTATTTTGGTGATTATATTGTTGAAGATGCTAACGTTATTGTGTTGAAATAGCCTACATAGTTGAGTTAAATTTTTTTAAGGCTATGTTTGGCAAACTAGCAGATAAGCTACCGGGTAGCTGATAAGCTAGTTGGTAACTTATAAGCTAACTGATGAAAAAATTATAGTTGACAAAACTAGCGTATAAGAATCTAAAGTGACCAAAAATGGCACACTGAATAATAATAATAATAATTAATATTAATGAGGGTTATAATTAGAAAAAATGACAATAAGCTCCCAAAACACTACTCCAAGTAGCGTTTCAATAAGCTAGCTTATGGTTTGTCAAACATGTACACTGAAAATAAGCTAGTTTATTTTTGCCAAACATAACCTAAAAACCGACAAACAAAATCGATAAGGCACTTGGTTGACTTCATTTAACTAAGTTTCTATTTCTTTATAAATGACATCATCATGATCGATGACTATTTTAAATAATAGGGTAAGTTCCGTAACAAGGGTTATACTAGTCAGCCCTCTTTGTCCGTTCAAGTCATTTAAGCTCTTTTATTTCATCTACGAAAAACTAGGAATCATATTCGTAGAAGAAGAAAAGGAATATAACTTCAAGAATATCCTTTTTGGTTCAGTATATTATCATGCATGAGTATCTGGTTCTCCTTTACGGTCTATTTTATTTACACTGGTGTTCTTCTAGATTTATGTGGTCTATTTTATTTACAAGTTATGTTTAATGATTATTATCTAAAAATTCTATATACTGATTAACCCAAAAAACGCAATAAAAAAAATACCATAATCTCCTTACATCAAGTTCATAAATACAAACAATCCATTTTAAAGATCACACGTTTAAATAAAATCTTGATAAAAATTCAGTAGATCCAAACAAGCATGTCGACATATACAATAACTATTTTGTACACATGTCAAATATAATCAATTCGTTTATCCAAATATTCTATAAACTCAATTCTCGTATTTATATACTAATCAGTTTATTATAAAAAATACTTCAATAAATAATTAGAAACTTCTAAATGAAAGTATTGTATTATATGCACATGCACATCCAAGATATATGGAAAAACTTCAAATTTATAAAGAAAAACCATAAAAACCAAAAATTAAAATTAAAAAGACTTAATTTCTAAGGGTGTTATCATATACAGTACATCATAGTCTATATCATATCTTCCAATTAGATTAAAGTATGAGTGTTATCATTTACATATTAATCTATATATTAAATCATTTTCTACACATATGTTCCCAAATTAAAATAGATAAATAAATATGAGTGTTAGTGTGTCCTTCGATCAAGATACATAAAACAATAAACTATAATACAAATAAGAATTAGACTAATGTATAAAAAGAAAAACCTTTAAAATATATATGTTTATTTTGAGTTTTTTAAATGTTACCTATTTGGAAAAACCCAATTTCCAAACATGGTCATTTAATTAATTTGTAAGTCTTTGATTGTTGGATAATTAATTCAGTTATCATGTACTTTCACCCCCACGATAACATCCATGTTCCACATTGGTGTCCTCTTCCCACCATACAACACGTAACACACGTACCACACACAATAATATCCGTGCGTACCGTATCATTTTACCGTATTTTTGGTTCCACACCCACACACGCTACGGAAAAATCATTTTTCATATTCGCCCCCTATACTATCTACATAGAGACCAAAGAGGTCCCTAAACATATAAAAACTAACAAATTGATCACTCAACTTTTGGATATTGAATCTGAGGACCCCGATGGATTCAAGATTTTATGTTGGTAGTATTATAAAATAGTCATTGTAATATAAAATAAAACAAAATTTTAATCATAAAGATTTATTTGATTAAATATAAATTCAATATTTAAGCCATTAATAAAAAGATGCACTATTTTTTTTTTCAAACTTATCGATTAATATTTAAAACCAATTCATTGTTGGTGTATTTTTACATGAGAGCATCTCCAAACTTCAAGAGCTTCTCCAAAATGAAAATAAAAAATAAAAAATGAGAATTTGAAATCAATATTTTATTTCAAGAGTTTTTTTAAAACTATCTTTAAAATGGAAAAAAGTAGGAGAGAGAAGAGTTTTTTCTTCAAATATGGAGACCATCCCAAAATTGATTACCAAGTGTGAGCACCATTAGGAAATTTTAAAAGTAGATATTTAAAGAGAAAAATAATATTTTGATAGATAAATGGAATATTTGGATTATGTAAAATAGGGAATCTCTTAGAGATGAATACGATTTTTTTAAAATTTTGCATTTTAGTTCTTTGTTTTGAAGATGTTTTAGGGAATTTGTTGAAGATGCTCAGAGAAATCTATACCACCATATCCAAATACAGTGGATGATATTCTTTACAGAATATGTTCATCTTCAAATAATTAACGATATTAATAAATTAACCAAAAAAAATAACCTTACAGTTTGAAGAGTCAATTTATAAAAGGTTAACCTTAAGGAATTAGTCCCATATTAACATGTTATGTTAACATAAAAAATATAAACAAATTAAAACGACAACATCAATATTCAATATAAACAAAATGACTTTAAAAAGTTAAACTAAAATATAATCAAATTAAATCCAAACACAATGTAAATATCCAAAGTTTGTGGATTCCCTTCTTTTAGTATTTGATATTTTTAATCTTATATTTATGTTATACAAAATATATACTTTTATTTTAACCATCTAATAAAATTGATTAATTAATATAAAAATAATGAAACTATAAAATAAAAAAATAACTGCATAAAAGGAATAAAATGAAAGTTCATCAATGTATCAACAACTTAAGCACTACTTAGTAAACGTTTACGAATAAGTGTTTATAGTGTACCATTTGTCTTAGCCGGTGGATATGTCAAGTACCAAGAATCTTTCTGGTAGGAGGCATAACAATGTGCGATAATATTACCTGGTAAGCTCTTATCGAGTAAAAGATGCTTAAAAACAATCTATTTTGATGGCTGAAAATGTCACTCTATAAGGTAAGTTAGAGTAATGACTATTATCGAGTAATGACTATTATCAATACTGCAAACCAAATTTTTGCTTATAAAGTTTTGAAAAAAACTATGAAAACTATGCAAAGACCTAGTAAATTGACTTGAATGGGTAGGTATCAAGAATTTAAAAGCTTATGCATTGGAGTTGTTCTTACTACAAAAAATATACGTATGAAAAATCAATCAGTGGTTTACAAAATCCCAATTCATTCTTTTAATCGTGTCCACAAGCTACGGGGGTTTGCATTAAATTTGCCCTTCTTCAAATATCTTGTAAATTGGCTTGCTTTTGATAATTTGTAAATACATGAGTTAATCAAGTGGTAACTCGTAAATGTGTTACAATGCTAAATTCACGCAAGCTATGCATTCTCGAGCTGTAAAGCTATAAAACTCATTAATTCACAAGTGAGTTAAAGTTTAAAAGCCGACCCCTGTTTTCAATATTTTTCTTAATCTATTCATCAATAAATCTGAGTTAGATAAACTCGTGGTCACAACATGCAAACCACTAATAACTTCATCCTACACTCTTCATTAATAACACCACGAAACCAAATTCCAGATTAAAACTAACTCATTTCTTACATTGTTAAATGTCGACAATTATTTAATGTCCGACAAAATACATTCATATGACAACAAAATTTCTTTTTCTTCCGTTTGACTGTAATATAAAAGAAACCCTCCAAATACCTTCCTAGTTTGAGTGGCATGAGCGTAAATGTTTTTTGTTTAAGGCATCTTTGGTCATTTTTGTAAAGTTGAAGGGGTTGAATTGCCAAGAATGAAACGAAAGAATGGCTTTTCCTTTTGGCTTTCTTTTGTTGTTCCGTACCCCAATTCTGTGATGGTGACGCTAGCATTCTCTCTCTCTCTCTCTCTCTCTCTCTCTATATATATATATATATATATATATATATATTAATTGTGTATGTATATATTCTCTTTATTTGCTTTTAATATAATTTTCCAATCTCCTTTGATTGTTTCCTTTTCTTGACTTTGTATAAAAACCATAACCAAAAGAGGTCCCACCCACCACCACCATCATCATCACCATTCACCACCGTCGACCACCACCGTTCACCGCCGACTGTTGGGTCCACCGAATCATCATCAACTCACTACTTACCATCGCACAAAGATCCGTATAATATACCATCATCATCACCACCACCTCTTTTTTCTTTTTTTTTCTATTTTCCTTTTTATATACATAAAAATCAACCCTTTTTTATGGGTTCCTTTTCTTCTTCCTTCATTTCCATTCACATTTGAATAAGAAAAAAATAAATCTTGATTATGTTCTTGAATTTTCTCTCTCTCTTTATCTCCCACCCTGTGAAAAAAAAGATTATTTCTTGGTGAAGAGCAGAAGAGGGTTTTGATTTGATTTTTAAATTTTTTAGGTTACAGATTCTTTGGAGGACATCAAATTCTATAATACCCTTTTGGTAAGGTTTTTGATTTGATAGTTTTTTTATTTATTTAATTTTTTTGTAAATTATTTAGTGTTTTTGGGTGCAAATAATTGTCTCCATCTCTTCCAATCATGACTGTTTCTTGATGTTCAATTTTTCAATTTTTTAATTTTCTGAATGACTCTTAACCCTTTATTTTATTATTCCGATTGAATTTATATTGTGTATATATGTATATATTTAATAAAAGTTTGTGGTATGTTTCAGGCTTTGAATGAAGGTGGGTGTTTGACTTTTGATAACCCAAAGAGTCTCTCTGTATATTTCTGGTGGTGTTTTTAGAGAAAAGATCCAGATTTTTATTACATATATATTCATCAAGATCTGTATAGCTCAAAAGGTACAAACCCACTCTGCTTTTTTTCGATTGATTGTATTCTTGAAAAAAAAAGCTTTCAACTTTCAAGATTTTCAAGATTTCTTGAAAGAAACCCTTGTGTGTAAATATGGATGGATGATTTCAGTTTTCTTGATTTGTGGGTTTTGTTTGAATCTATAGAAATCATGAAATCTTGTTCTTGAATCGAATCCAATCCAAAACCCACAAATTCGTATAGTTTTTTAGTTGATTTTTAGAATTTAGAGGTTAAAAAAAGATGGAAGACGAGGCTAATTCTTGGATCAGAAGAACAAAATTCTCTCATACAGTTTGCCATAGATTAGATTCTGCAAGATTAGCCTCATTCTTATCCGATATCCACCCGATTAATAACAACAACAATAATAATAATAACAATAATCCGATCGCGGGTTTCAAAACCCGACCCCCGAAAACGTTTCTTGAACCTCCACCGGTTCTTCGATCCCCTAAAATCCATACGAATCCCGTTACAAACAAATACCGAACCGTAACCCCACCTCCCAAAACCTCGGTTCCGGATACTTTTAAGGAAGCGCGATCCAACACGAAGAGATTCTCGACTCCACATCCGCAAAGAGTCGAAACCGAAAAAGGGGTTAAAGGGAAACGATTGATGCAAAGGAACATGACGGCCGTTGATTTGAGGTCCCCACCGAATGGTAGTACCACGAGCCCTCTTCGGCATTTTAATTCGTTAAAAATTCAAGATAAAAGGAAGATGAAAAGGGAGTATTCGTGGTCGAAGCTATTTGATCATGGTGGTGGGAAGGTTATTTCGGTTGAAACGGTTGATGATGTTATGGTTGATCTTTCAAAGTTGTTTCTTGGCCATAGATTTGCTCATGGTGCTCATAGTCAACTTTACCATGGGATTTATAAAGAAGAAGCAGTGGCCGTGAAGATTATTAGGGTTCCGGATGATGACGAACATGAAGAATTAGGAGTTCGGCTTGAGAATCAATTTATTCGAGAAGTTAATCTTTTGTCTCGGCTTCACCATCAAAACGTTATTAAGGTTTTGTATCTTTCGTTATCTTTTACGTTTTTTGTCTCATGAATCATGTTAATAGGTTTATTTGAAACCGTAAATGTTTTGAGGATCGTGAGAATCAAGTCTTCATATTGAATATTGGGATGGATATTCATAATGAATATGGAACTATTCATTGAATATCATGATGGATATTCATAATGAATATGGAAAATTCCTGATGTTTATGATGAATAATATTCATCATCAAAATGTCAATTAAGGTTTATCTCACAAAATCATCTGCAACTTTGTGTTATATTCATTTGAGAATCATAAGTATTTGAACAAATGAAAACCAACTATTCATTATGAATATTGATAATTCATTATGATGAATAATATTCATCTGAGAAAGTTAACTATTTTATATCAGCTTCACCATCAAAATTTTATAGATATTGACGATGACTAATAAACATTTTGACAATTATGAGAACCAACTATTCATTATGAATATTCATAATGAATAATGAAAATGCATCATGAATATTTGGGTATATTCACCCTGTCTACGAATAGTTGTTCTCACAGTTCTCAAAATATTTGTCGTTCCTAAATGAACTTTCTACTATATTGTAATGCATACATACATACACTTATTTATAAGTTTATCATCAAATATTTGAATCATTTTCGTCATCTTTTTGTGGCGGCAGTTTGTGGCGGCGTGTAGACAACCACCGGTTTTCTGTATCATCACCGAGTATCTTTCCGAGGGTTCATTAAGGGCATACCTACACAAACTCGAGGATAACACCGGAAAAGAAAAGGAATGTCTTCCATACGGAAAACTTATTAAGATGGCTTTAGATATTGCTCGTGGAATGGAGTACATTCATTCACAGGGCATTATTCATCGGGATCTTAAGCCAGAAAATATACTAATAAATGAAAATTCCGAGCTGAAAATTGCGGATTTTGGGATCGGTTGTGAAGAGGCGTATTGTGATTTTTTGGCGGATGATCCGGGAACGTACCGTTGGATGGCACCAGAGATGATTAAAAGAAAGTCGTACGGCCGGAAAGTTGATGTATATGGGTTCGGGCTTATTTTATGGGAGATGGTAGCCGGGACTATTCCGTATAAAGATATGACTCCGATTCAAGCCGCATTTGCTGTAGTCCATAAGGTATGGATTCTATTCATTACAACAAAATCAAAATCAAAATCGGATTTATAGAACGTCAAATATTATATATATATATATATAGGGTTGGGTTCACAACCGGCTTGTTCCCGTTTGACCACATTTTTACACTTGAAACTTCACAGCAAAACATTGTGAGGAAAAAAAAATCTGAACCATCACAGCAAAAACACCGTCTTCACAGTGTTTTGTTGTGAAGATTCAAGCGTAAAAAAGTAGTCTCACGGAAACATGCTGGTCTCACGTGATTCCAAGTATGTATGTGTGTGTGTATCTATATATATATATATGAATGTCCTAATAGAATGGTTTAAAGGACTTGAGTTTATAGGACGCACAATTGCTTGATCGTGTGTGTATATATATATATATATATACACACACGATCAAGCAATTGTGCGTCCTATGTAGAGGTGTTATAAGATGCTTTTTAGGACAATTTTGAAATAAAGTGTCCTGTTAGTTTCTTTACACCGAGAAGAAAGACGCCCAAAAGCGTCTTATTAATTTATTGCGACATTAACACCTTTAAAAGATACGCTCTATTGCTTGGTCTTTTAAACTTTTTAAGTCCCATAAAACAGTCTATTAGAATATTTAAACATATTTAACGTCCTATAAAGCCGATGTTTATCTTAATATCTATTTTTACCATAAGTTTTCGGGTCAAACAAATTGGGTTTTTCGTTGTTTTTACAGAATCTACGGCCATCTATTCCCGCTAACTGTCCTCCGGCAATGAAAGCTTTAATCGAGCAATGCTGGTCTTCACAACCAGATAAGCGGCCGGAATTCTGGCAGGTGGTGAAGGTTCTAGAAGAGTTTGAATCGTTAATCGCTCGTGATGGAAACTTGAATCTTTTACAACACCCGACTTGTTTAGACCATAAAAAAGGACTTCGCCATTGGATCCAGAAGCTCGGTCCACATCATCAACATCAACATCAACATCAGCAGCAGAATCAACACCACATTTCTCCGATGCCGAAACCTAGGTTTTCGTGAAAATATTTCCGAGAGAATATTATTTATCTGGAGCTGTTTTTAGTTCACCAGGTAACGATGTAATTAAAGAAGCTTTTTGTTTTGTTTTTCGCGTTTCCGTTTTGTGGGTTTCTTTTTGTTTTTGTTTTTGTTTATGTGAATGATTAGTGTTTTACCGATGATGATACATTGTTGTTTTCAAAGATTTGGTTCGGTTTGATATATGTTACAGAAAAATCCGACACATATCCATCGTGTTTTTTTATTTGGTTTCGATCGGATTTTGTTTGTTTTTTTTATTTATATCTGTTGCTGTTGCTGTTTATGTGAATTTGGTTGTTGGATAGTTTGTATTTCTTGGTGATGATGGTGGTTGATGTTGCTTTAATGACTTGTACATAGGACGATAAAGGTTGTACTTTGTTGATGTTGCCTTTTTTATCATGTTCTTTGTTTTATAAGATTGTGATCAGTGGTGGACCCAGGATTTCCTGAGCGGGTGCACTCTTAAATTTGATCAGATGTCCGCAAAGCCATTTGATGTATTTTTCGGTTGATTTCGAGGGATTTTTAGCCGAATTCCCCGTTTGGGGATTTTTTTTTAAGTTTTTCGGTTGATTTCGAAGGATTTTTTAAGGTTTTTGGTTGATTTCGAGGGATTTTTTTAGGGTTTTTGGTTGATTTTAAGGAATGTTCAAAGTTGTGCTCATTTACCCTTGAAATATAAAAAAAAATTACAAGATTTTAGCGGGGGTGCGTCTAATGTAAACTTTACGAAACACGATCTTTTTTACCCTTATGGAACACGGTTGAGCGGTAGCACGGGATCCCCCTCCCCATAGAGTGGTTTAAATAAGAATAGTCAAAATAAGACAAGAATGTTTGATATGGCATGTGATTTTGGGCTAAAGATAATGTGTGATTCAAGTATAGTTAAAATCACATGTGATATAAAGTTTTTATATTATGTTATTTTGACCTTGTTTTTCTTTGAGCCTTTTTCTTAAATCACATGTGATTTTATATGGAAATTATATATAATTATGGGTGACCTTGGTCGCTGTACATCTTTGCACTAATTGTGTTTAACTGTTGTACGTGATTTCAGTGTAAAATTACATATGATTTGGTTGTTCTATTGTTCTGTTATTCTGATCAACTTATTGTTTGAAGTAGGCATTGAAAGGGGCGGGGATGGAACCGAAACCCCCATCCTCATCGGGGAATATGATCACATGCACATCTGCAACGAGGAATCGATTATTATTTTTCCGTTTATATGAGATATTTTAAATTAAATGTATTAAACATGACACTCGATCCGAAAGGGTTCATGTTTAAGGGTTTGTTTAGCAAATGCCTATTCGGGTAAGTGTTTACGGACAAAATTCAACATTATCACTTAGTTACCAGGTAAGATTTTAGTCCACCAAAATGGTATTGTATGGAACAATTTACTTGGTAAAAGGTAACCGTGGTAAGATTTTGCTTTTATGGAGCATCAAATATCCATATACTAACAAAATCCCATCATCCCTAATGGTTTGATCAAATGCTTTATGCTTTCTTTTTTTTTTAATCAAAAAACAGCAAGAGGTTGTTTGTTTAGGGTGCGTTTGGTATACATACTACATGTGATAGGACGGGACAAAAAAAAATAGTCCCATGTTTGGCAAAACATGGGACAACAATGATGTTGAACAATATGGGACAAAATTTGATTTTCGTGGAGATAAATCTTAAGTTTTTTTGTTCCGCCAAAATAGGTGGAACAACATGGACAAGATACAAGATTACCAAATTGCCCTATATCCTAACAACACATCTAAAACAAAAATAGTTTCCATCAGTTGTTCTATCTCTGATAATTCTTTCCTTATCGTAAAAGAATATTCGATCCAGATTTCTATTCTTCAAACATCCAAATCGATTTCGTTTCAAGTTAATTTTTTATTTCTTTTCCTAATCGATTCGTTTCGAGTTGATTTTTGATTTTTTTTGAAATCGAGATTTCTTTTCCTAATCGATTTCGTTTGCAAATCAATTTCTTCTTATTGAATCGAGTATTAGTTCTGCAGATACCGATTTCTTTGCAAATCGATTTCTTCTACTTGAATCCAGTGTTGAGTCTACACGTACCAATTTCTTCTAATCGAATCCAGTCTTGAAGTACTAGAGAGACGATGGTTGTTGGTTGTGCAGCGACGACAGTTGCTGGTTGTGCAACGATGGTGGTTGTTGGTTGATCAGCGACGGCTATGAGAAGAATGACTATGGAGAAGATGCTGAGAGCATCTCCAAGAGCTATGGTATATTTTTTCTAAAATAACATAAAAAAAGTCAAAATCTTTAAACAAAATTATTTCCAACTTCAAGAGCTATGCTATTTTATAGATTGTCTTATTTATTATATTATTAATATATTAATAAAATATTATTTTCTCTTTCCTATACATTTTATTTCAATGCTTCTTATTGGGTAAAATGATTAAAATAATATTTCTTTTTATTAAAAAGTGGATTTAGAGATTTCTCTAAATTTGGAGATTTTTATATTCTCTCTCATATTTTTTCTATTTTAGCATACTAGATAGCATAGCTATTGGAGCAAAAAAATTACTAAAATCTCTATTTTTTCTATTTTAGCATAACTCTTGAAGATGCTCTGAGAAACCCTATTTCATCTACTAGCCAATGTGGGCCTCTATTTGATAACCCAATTTTGATAAATAAAATCATTTTTAAAAGAAAAGGATGGTCGTTTACTCCAATATTTATAAATAAAATTATTAGTATATAAATATATTTACTTGATTTTATCATATATATATATGTGATAAAAAAACATATTAAAACACTATTTTAAGGGTAATTTAGTCATTTTAACAGTTTTGTCCAGACATGTTGTAGTCGCACCAAACGCATGATAGGCAATAAGTCATGTCCTGTCCAGTTCAGTCCCATCAAGTCTACATACCAAATACTACATTACCTCTTAATAGTTTCATTAAGAGGCAAACTCTGAATCTTCAAACTATATATTTTTGAAACTTGATTTAATAGTTCTGAAACCTTGTCCAACTTGAAATAGAATTATACTTGGACTATATGTGAATGAATCATAACCATTATCATACATTGAATCATGACCACTTCCACATTAGTTTATAAAACCAACCTCACATGATTCATGCTACCCTTATTATACACTTCCTAAATCCATATCTCTCTCTCTCTCTATATATATATATATATGTATATATATATATATATATATTTAAATGCCATGTTAGGGATATATGTTAAAGATCTCCTTTTGACAATGCTTCTGTTTTATATTTTAAATTTAAAAAAAAATACAAAGTAGACAGACGCATACTAGTTGGTAATTAATCATCTATGATTCAAAAACTCAAAACCAGTTTATAAATAATTATAAATAACTATTACAAATCATAAACTTGACTTGACATATTCTTTTAATGGTCATTAGTGGGAGGGACCAAAAAACCAAACAAAATCAAAAACTACAATGATAAATTTGTATTAATTAAATGAGCTCTAAAAACCAAAACCAAAAATTTTAAAAAACCATAGAGACCAAAAAAGATGTTTACTCAAAATGATATAATCCAAGATATCAAAATGATTTCTCTAGTGCCACATTATTCAGGCCATAAATGTTGCTTTCAACCCTAGAATGGGAACAAATAAAAGCAAAAGAACATGTTGAAAGAAGGACCATATGTTTCAATGGCCCCAAAAATATGAAATGCTAATTGAGTTCTATCTTTTATTTTATATAATGATCTTAAAGTTCCTTTATGTGTTTTTTAAATGAGTTTAATGATTTATTCATAAAGTTATAATGTTGTGCTTATTTCTGTAAATTATTTCTTAAGTAATGACTAGAAATAACTAAACTATATTAAAGCATCTCTAATAGTTTTTCCAAAATGGGGAAAATGAGGATTTTGAACAAGTATTTTGTTCCAATAGCTTCCCCATAATCATCTTCGAAATGGAGAAAGTATAAGAGAAAGTGGGTTTTTCTCCAAATATGGAGTTCTCTCCAAAAATAATTACCAAATGAAATGATCAATAGGAAACTTTGAAAAATAAATATTTAAAAAGAGAAATAATATTTTAATAGATGATGTAATATTTTAATATTATTTTGAAGAAATTATAGAGAATTTGTTGGAGATGAATACAATTTTTTTTGAAGATTTTGTCTTTTAATTCTCTATTTTAAAGAAATTATAGAAAATTTGTTGAAAATGCTCTTAGTCATAATGTATCAATCGTATAGATTCAATAATCTTATTTTAAATAACTCTATTCTCCCGATATAAAAAAGCACAAAGTCCTTTTAGGCTTCTTAGAGAGTTGAGTACCTATCAATTTTAGGACTAATTAACAAGATGATGAACATGACAACTTAAGAGATCATAAAGTTATTTATGTCAAAATTTAAATCAATTGTAAGTAATAACATGAAGCATGAATCCAACCCCCTTTTCTAAACCTTCATAGGTTTTTATACATAATTATATAAAAACTTTTGACCCTTTTTTATTTAATCATGGTATTTATTATTAGTGTAAACTTAGTTTATCGAGTTCGAACCAACTATTATTAAAGGCTACATGGACAAAACTTTCTTATGATAAATAGACATTACCTACCGTCTACTATAGAAGCAAGTCACCTAGGATATCTTTGGCAAACTAGCTGATGACTAATAAACTAGCTGATAAGTATGTAAATGATCAAAAATGACATCTTGAGAAAATAATCAAATTCAAATATTCCGGAATATAATTCAAAAATGTTAACAATATAACATGTTAATTAATACAAACATTATAGTAAAAAAAATTAAATAATATAATATGTTAACTGAAAGAATTTAAAATTGATTACTATATATATAATATATATTATAAGTCTTGAATTTTTAGAACGATTTTTCAAAACAATCTACATTAATCTATGATTTGAAATAACAATTACATATTATATAAATAATAATAAAATTGGTCAACCTCATATATCCTAAATAATTAATATTTTTTTAAAAATGTAAGTAATAATTAAATTAAATATTTTATTATAACTATTTAGCATATTTTAATTATATAATGAAATAAAATAAGTATAATTTTAATTTTTATGTCACTAACATAAACATTTTTAACATTTTAATTATCTAATATATTAAATAATAATCAAAAAACAGTTGATATAGTTAGGGGGTGTTTGGGATTGCTTATTTAACCTTCTTATTGACTTATAGCGGTGTGGAACCTGTAATAAGTCTTTTTTAGTGTTTGGATGGGAGGAAAAAAAACAACTTATATCGGTGCCAAACCGGTGATAAGAAGTTTTTGATAAGTTACTTCTTTATGACTTATCAAAAACAACTTAATTACTTTGTAAACCAAATTACATCTTTACCCTTTTCTAAATCTAATAATTCCTGATCACACAATACACACCTCCATTCATCAGAGTCGCCTTCACGATTCCAGATGAACTTCTTCAAAGTTCTAACCAGTTCATCATCGACAAATCCTCTCAAGAGATCGAACAAGTTCACATCACCTGCAAATCGACTTCCATCAGATTATACGTCACCTGCACCTGCAAATCGACTTCCATCAGTTCATGGAGACGGTCGATTTCACCTTCACAACATCAGTTCATGGAGATGGCGAGTTCTATCAGTTCAGATCACACCTTTACAGCATCAATTCAACTTCCATGGAGATGGTCGATTTCACGATTATGTAGTTGATAGGGATGAAGATAAGCTTAACAAAGAACCCTATGAATCCAATCACCGTAAAACGAATCAATACCCTAAGATCGAGATTTCATCAAAAACAGAAGATGGAGTTGAAAGTGGAAATGTTCCCGTTCGATTTCACAGAAATGGAAGAAGTAGCAACGGAGATGGTCCTTGTCTTGGTTCAATTTCACATAAAGGGAAGAAGAAGAAATGGAGAAGGTCCCTGTTTTGGTTGGATTTCACAGAAATGGGAGATGCAAAAATGGAGATCATCCCTGTTTTGGTTTGATTTCATAGTAAAGGAAGGAGAAACGGGTTTTGTTCTTCAGTTGATTCACGAGGTCAACTTAGTCATTTTACATGAATAAGCAAATTTCACCAAACACTAAAAAATAACTTATTAGCTTATTGTGTTTTGGTACCGTATTAAGTTAATCCAAACACTTTTTACAAAACTCCAGTCCTACACCAGATAAGTTGATAAACACTTCTACATTAAAGCATAAATTGTTTTAAATAAGCAATCCCAAACACCCCCTTAATAAGATTTATAAATAATTAATACTTATTATTATTATTATTATTATTGTTGTTGTTGTAATAACCAGAAAATTTGTAGTAAATAATTTTGGTTGGGCTCTAGATGTTTGGATGTTGGTCTAGGGCTTTGGAAGAAAAGGCCCATAGCATATATTGATAAGTTGAAGGGAAATCTCCCATTTTCTCCTCATTAGTGTAAAAATCAGTGTGTGTGGCTTGTGTGTGAAGGAGAAGAAAAGTGGAGAGAAAGGAACATTGAAGCTATTCCTCTTATTTGGAAGAAACATCATAGCAAGGGTTATCAATTTTCAGGTATGATGTTCATCTTTGTAATTTAGGTTTCTCTTTTGGTGATTGTAGAAGTCTTTGGGTCATTTAAGAATTTTAAACCCAAAATCCTTCTTGAAATGGGTGGTTTAGGAAGGATTGAGTACCTATTGTTGGGTATTCTTTGATATTGGGATTATCCCTATTGTTCATCCCTAAGAGAGTTTTGCTATTAACTCCATTGTTGTTCAATCCCAAGCTTATTGGGAAAAATGATGAGTTGATCTCCTACTTATGGTTGGAAATCATTTGGATGCTTTGAGGGTAGTTGTCCAATCATTATATTAAGTATTGGGGGTATTAGAACCCGTATTTTGGGGTATCGTTGAGATTTGGGGTTGTTTTTAAGTTGCAGGGACGAACCAGGCGGAACAGTGAGTCCCGCAGGTAGAAAAGGCGGCCCAAGCTGCGCAACTCACTGTTGTGTCGTGAGTTCGTCTGTTTCGTTTTTCGCATCGAGCCAAGGCTTGGACCTTTGAGTTAGGGGTTTATTTTAAGTTTGTAATAAAAAACTTTTGGGCGTATTACATTGGGTTAACACCCGTTTTATGTTGGTGAATTTAGGTTTTCGGCTTGGAGATTTTAGTCGTTTAAGCTAGGAACAAGGTGTGTCCAATCCAAGTGAGTTCCCTATCCCTTAAAATGCAATGTGATATGTTTCAAATGCTTACATGTTGATTGTGGTTTTAAATTGTCTTTCTTAAATGCAAAATCTTACCATGATCACTTTTATTGGGGGTCGATATGTGCACTATCTGTTTACTTGGAGGTATGTGGCAAGGTCTTATTTATTTAAATCCTATTACCACTAAGGGTTTGTGGACATATAAGTTTGGTTCTTATGGACTGGGTGTTGCTAAGGGTTTGCGATGGTGTTTCACCTTCGGCATATTCCTCCAAAAACGTAATTTGTTCCCAACCAGGGAATTGGTCAATTTATATGATAAACCATTGCATATTTTACTAGTTTATGAACTGTTGAAAATGTTAACTACTTTTATGGGGAATTCATTAGACCTTTTGGTTTAACCCTTGCTTTTCAAAACAAAATATTTTCAGACATCTACGTTGCCGGGAAGGAAGATAAAGGAAAAGGTAGGATCTAGAGAGGGATCGAAGAGCTTAGATCAGAATATTTAGTTACCCATTTCAGCTGTTGAGTTTAATAAAAGGATGGAATGTTGCCGTTTCCAAAAAAATGGAAGTATCATGTTTGGATGTTTGGAGATAAAAACAAAACAAAAAACAAATAGAAGGGTAAAATAGTCATTTGTTCTTATTCAGACTATCCATTCAGAGCAACTACCAAACAATCATTTTTCATTCTGCACTATATCATAAAGAGCCTCTATAGCATCCAGACCTCTGTATCATCCAGTTCTATACCATCCAGCAACTACCAAACAGCCCCTAAGTTGGAATCTTTAAGAGGTACAACATATTAAACTTGATGTACAAGAGTATAAAGCATGCAATCCTTTATCAATTTAAGAAAAAAAATAATTATAATTTGTAAGTTACATTTTAGATCCTTAGATTTTGTTATTTACTTAATTTTATATCCCTTCCTTTTACCAAATTCATTCCATAACCTTTTCAATTTACCATGTAAATTTTATATCAACTAAATTGTATTTAAAAACATATTATATGTTGTCGTAAATTATACTATTATAATCGTGTTTTTAATACATTCGAAATGAGCCCAATATCCGGTATTTTACGATTTATAAATATTATAAAAAATGATAAATATGTATTAACTTATTTTAAAAAAATCAAATAATTTAATTTTTGATTTTTTCTTTTCTTTTACACCCCTCATCTATCTATCAATATCTATACTATTATATAAAAGTTATTAAACGGTTACTTTAAATATTTTAAGACTTCCAACCTTATTGCCTAAGGTACAATATTTTCATGCATGTCAACCTCCATAAAATTAATTTCAATTTTTGAATTACATTTTATACACCTAGACTTTGTTAGTTAATTTAGTTTATATCATTTTCTTTTATAATTTTCATTTCACAATCTTTTCATATTAACATATATAATCTTATCTATACTATTATATAAAACATGTTAAACAGTTAAGTTCACATTTTTAAGAGGTACAACATTTTTTGCATGAACTACAACATCTAAAGTTTTAGAATTTTATTCCAACCTCCACTTCCTATATAAATTAAATTATTTTAAAATTTTAAGTTACAATTGACATCTATATAGTTAGTTATTTAATTTATTTTATGTCTTTCACTTTTTTATTTTTCATTTTATACTTTTATCATATTAACCTAAATAATTGTATATGAATCATAAGACAATTAAAAAATAAGTTTCTATTTTTATAAATTATAGCATTATGATCGTGTCGTCAATACCTTCAAAATGAGTTCAATATTGAATATTTTTCGATTTAATCATATTATTATATACATGAATAGTAACGACTTATTTTTAAAAAATTTACATTTTATGCTCTATAATTATATATTTAACTCTTTACCTTTTCATTTTACACCCTATATAATTAGTTTTTAACTTTCGTTCATATCCCTTTAGAGGTGTGCATCAGGCGGGTCGGGCGGGTTCGGGTGGACAAATCAAAAACCCGATCGGGTTTCGCATATGGAAACAAAAACCCGAAATTTAGTCTTTGGATTTGGGATTGGTTCGGGTTGAGATCGGTCGGTTTCAGGTATAGTTATAATACAAAAAAATATATAAATTTAATCGATTTTGAAGATGAGTTCATATCGATAAATTGATGAAAGCAATAGTAAATTTAGAAATCATAAAACATTTGGACCGGCTATAATATAAGATTTTCATAAGATAATTAGATAAATAAATATATTTATATAATATTTAACTATATATGTATAAATATTTCAGGTTTTTGGACGGGTCGTGACCAAATATCAAACCCAAACCGAACCTTAATATCTCCGAAAAAATCGGGTTTCGGATTTCGGGGTATTCGGGTTTTGCACAAACACATTATTTTCGGTTCAGATTATTCGGGTTTTGCACACCCTTATATCCCTTACTATTTTATTTTTCAGTTTACACCTTTATCATATTAAAATAAATAATCGTATATGAATCAAATTACATTAAAAAAATATCTTTTGTTTTTTACAAATAATATCATTACTAGAAACGTATCGCTCAATGCAACGAAATTTAAATATTTCATCAACATTAACGTTAGAAATCTGGAATTCTTTTAAAATAAATAATCTATCATTATGAACTTATAAATCGGCATCCATTATTTTTACATTTTCGTCAAAAAAAAAATGTCATAAATGTGCTACTTTGTTTCTTTTAAATTAATATTGTACTTGAGTTTTGTAAAAATAATGGATGCCGATTTATAAGTTTATAATGATAGATGATTTGATATTTTAAAAGAGTTCAAGATTTCTAACATTAATGTTGATGAAATATTTAAGTTCCGCTGCATTGCAGCGAGTACCTCTTCTAGTGTATTAAAAAAGATTACTAAAAAAATCTATTTTATAAGTTTTCCAAACAATGCTTAAATTGCTTTCTAATCTTCCATCGCATATTTTTGAACCAATCAAAGCTCTTTCTTTCGCAAAAATGTCATATTCACACCAAGCCATGATAACACTAAGAAAAGCCAAAAGTATATTTTTTTAAACAGTACGAAGAAAATGTCTAAACTGTTTATCAACTTTATGATGGGAATATGTTTTTAAAGTTAAATTTTAAGCATCTTTAACGGTATGTTAAAATACTATAAAAATGGATTTTAATAAATTTATTTACTTCCAACAATTATATTGTTTTGTATGTTAATATAGAGAAAAGAAAGTGTATTTAAAAGATTTTGAATTTAAAGAAATCACTAAATAGATTAAAAAAATTATTATTTTAATGCTTTTCATCAATAAAAATTAAAAGGTATTTAAAATAAATATTTATCAAAAAAAAATATTTTATTAAATAATAAAACTAATGTTCAGAATTGGTAAAATATAGTAGGTGTCGAAATTAAATGTAATTTCTAATATAGTGTAAAATTAATATTTTGTTATCGTATCTCTCTATACACACAAACACGTTTAAATATGTAATTTATAACTATTTTTACTTTAAATATATGATATATAAAAACGATAATAAAAAGCCCATAATTTTTTATGAGGACCACAAAATAAAAGTCCTGGCCCACTCCATTAGGAATCTATCATGGCCCATATAATTGAATGGGCCCAGACCCTTTTAGCCCATTACATGCAGCCTTTGCCGGTTTGACCTATCCTAATCCTACTTAACTTTTATCTTCTTCTTTTAATATTTTCTTTCCAAATTGATTTCTGGTTCTTTTCTTTTATTTATTTATTATTAATCTGGATATTTAATCCGCTATGCGAGCCGACTAATCCCAGGTAATTACTTGTTTTCATGTAATCCAGAGTCACTGCATTTGAACCTCCGTGGCCACAAGGGGATTTTTATTCCTTTCTGGATTCGAACTTGTGACCTTCAGGTACTTTCGACCATTATGCTCCAACCATTGAGGCACCATCCTTACGGTTGAGGTTTTTGTTAGTTAATAGAATTGGTTTTTAAAAAGTTAAATAACACATATAAGATTCTGATTGAAGATATTGCATTAGAAAGGGATACAAAGTAACTTTCGAAGTTTGAAAGAGAGGCAATCCCAGTTCGATACTGGTCTTGTTGCACTTCTTCGAGTTTAACTTGAAACGGGTAATACATTGAACCGTTCAATTGTTTAACCCACACCAATTTGACAAACCTCTTATGGCTTAACAGGTTAAGCTCTAACACTTATGTGTGTTTGGTTTTATGAAAATTATTTTAAGGGATTTGATTTTGTGGAAGAATTTGGAATCGAAGAGATTTGAAATTTTTGGTGTGTATAGTTTGTAGGATTTGGAATGAAATTGAATTTCATTTATATGAAAACATGTTATAAATAATTATAAAAATAATATAATTAACCTACTTTTCTATTAATTAACCTACATTTATATGATTACATATAAATCCTACAAATGTTTTATAATGTTTTAAAACATCATTACATACAAATCCTACAAATTTTCATGAAATGCCAAAGCTCTCCTTGAAATTTCAAATCTTATGCTTGTGAGATTTCAATTAAAATCCTCTGCAATTGAAACGGAATTTAATTCCAAATCTAATCCAATCATATAAACCAAATGGGACCTTAGGACCCATTTGGTTGAACATTATGTTTTTAAGGGATTTGGATTTTGTGGAACAAATTGGAAGTGAAAGGATCAGGGGCGGACCCACCCTATGCAGAGGGGGTCTCGTGCTACCGCTCAACCGTGTTCCGTAAGGGTAAAAAAGATCGTGTTTCGTAAGTTTTACATGAGGTGCACTGCTAAACTTTTGATATTTCAAAGGTTAAAGGAGCACTACTTTAAAAAAATCCCTCGAAATCAACCAAAAAGCTTAAAAAAATCACTCGAAATAAATCAAAAACCATAAAAAATCCTTCGAAATCAACCAAAAACCTTAAAAATTATTTCAAAATCAACCGAAAAATACATCAAACAACTTTGTGAACATTTGATACAATTTAAGGGTGCACCCGCTTGGGAAAAATTCTGGGTCCGCCGCTGGAAAGGATAATCTTTGATGTGTTTGGTTTGTAGGATTTAGAATAAATTGAAATGTGTTGTTTTAAATAATTTATAAAAAGCATAAAAAGAATTATAAAAATAGTTAAATTATTTTTTAATTAATTAATTATTAGAAAAAAAATGTTTTTTTACATATTTTAAAACATTGTTACAAACAAATCATATGAGATCCCATGAAATACCAACTACCACAATGGGATAATACAAATCCCATGTTTATGAGATTGCAATTCTGAACTTTGTTTTAGGGGGGTGTTTGGGATTGCTTATTTAAAACAACTTATAACTTTTACTCAAAAGTGTTTATCAACTTCTAATAAGTTAGGAGCTCCTTACTTCTCAAAAAACTCCTTATCACCGGTTTGGCACCGGTATAAATTGTTTTGCCAAACACTCAAAAATGCTGATCACCGGTGCCGTACCGGAATAAGTTAATAAGTTGTTTTTATAAGCAATCCCAAACACCCCCTTAAACCGAACACGGGATTAGAATAAAATTCAATTCCAAAACTCGTAAACAAACAAGTCCTCACTTTTTTTTAATTATTGTGGTTATTGGGTTAACTTGTGTGCATCTCAGATGATCTCATACGATTCTGAACTTAGGTGGCGTTTGTTTTTTAAGAGGTGCTGAAGTCTGAAGTCTGATACCACCTCTGAACTTTAAGAGGTGGTGCTGAAGTCTGAAATCTGAATCAGTTAGACTGTTTGTTTTTGCATGCTGACAAACATCTGAATATGTAAAAAAGCATCAATTCATTTTAAATATTACTATACTACCATCCATTGTTAACACGTTCAAAAATTCAACTTAAAAAGCATCAATAGATTCGAATACAATAGAAAACATGAACAAAGTCTTATAACAACTAAAATCATTCTTCATTTTGCATTAATTGTGTTGCAATTTCTTCTCTTAAAGTGGCCATATATGATTGGTCAGCAGTACTCCCATGCGGTTGAACCTCTTCATCCTCATTATCGGCATCAACCTCTTGCTCAATGGTTTGGTTGTATTCAGAAAATAACTCATCACTTAAACCTTCTTTTCGTATGAAGTTGTGAACCGCAAAGCATGCAAGAACAACGTCTCTTTGAACCTCAAGTGAAAAAGGTGTCATTCTTTTCAATATTGGAAAACGTGCTTTCAATACACCATAAGAACGTTCAATAACATTTCTAAGTTTTGCATGAGCATGATTAAACTTTTCATACTTGTTCATTGCACGCTGACGACGGAAATCTCCAAGCCAATATCTAACATTACGATACGGTGCCATAAACCCTCGAGTATTCGAATATGCAGCATCACATAGATAATATTTATCTGAAAAAATGAATAAAATAATTAATAATATGAATATAGTAAACGTGTTACCTTTAAAGCGTTAATATACCTTGAGGAGGAAATGGGAATTCATTAGCACCATTTGTTAAAGCTTCGGACAAAATTCTAGAATCATGTGCAACCCCTTCCCACCCGGCAATAACAAATGTAAAAATCATGTTAAAGTCACAAATGGCCATAACATTTTGATAACATTCGCCCTTTCCTCGTCCTCTATATAAATGTTGTTCTTGAATAGGGACAACAACGTGTATTAAAGTTCCGTCAAGAGCGCCGATTGCTCCCTACATTAAAGTTAAATAGCATGTTAAATATTACTATTATTTACCTTAAAAATCATGTAAAACATTATTATTATTTACCTTAAATACTCGTCGTAATCTTCTATTATTCCTTGAAATGTCCGGATTAGGATTGAATGATGTAGGAACTATGATCTCTTTAGCAAACACGATCATTTTATCCAACACTTCATGAAAAATCTTATGGATGGTTTGTGTTGAGTGTTGGAACCTATTTTTCACCACTCTAAAACGTTGATTGTGACCAATAATCATCAAGAATATAGCCATCTTTTGTTCGACCGATACATGTTTGCTATCCCTTAACCAACCTTTTGCTTTAAAGTGGTCACATAGTTGAACAAAAGCATCACGAGACATTCTTAACAAATCAATACATTGTCGATCATTAACTTCAAGTAGCTCATTAGTAAATTGTTGTCCGGTCATTGCAGACGTATTATCTCTTTTCCTTTTCAAACGCATTTTTTGCAAGTAATAAAGATATAAGAACAAAGCAAGGACAACTAAAGCTTTTTGATGATCATCCATGATGAACCTGTTATAAGCATAACAAAATTATATTTTGTTCAAAAACAACATCCAAAAAGCATATAATAATATCAAAAAATCATCCAAATACCATAACATCCAAATAACATAATAATACAAAATATCATCCAAATACCATAACATCCAAATAACATAATAATACAAAATATCATCCAAATACCATACATAACTAACATCCAAATACGATACTACCAAATAACATGTCCAAATACCATACTACCAAATAACAAGTCCCAAGTACCAAAAAAACAACTTGTCTAAAAACCACTACATAAAACCATATCTTCTTGCCGTCCTCGCAATCCAGTCTTTTAACATATCGGGGTCTGAAGAGACGATCAACCATGTCTCTCTTAACAAATTAGTGTGGCCAAAAATGTCAATGGCTGCTTGGTAAAGAGGATCCCTTTCATGAAGGCCAAGGGTGTTCAACTTTTCAATACACCTTTCAAGGATTGTGGGTCCTTGTGTAACAACTGGGGGTTCTCGGGGAACAAGTCTGGTAAGTACACCCTGCACTTCCAAAGCCAAACCATCGAGGTCCACCTTGGTTTTACCCTTCTTATTTGGTCTAGAGGAATGTGGACTTGGTGTAACGGTTGAAGGATCTACACTAGAGACATGATGTGAACTTGGTGCAACAGTTGAAGGATCTACACTAGAGACATGATGTGCAACATTTTGTTCTTCTTCCTCATCATCTCCCCCATCCTCATCTTCAGTAGTGTGGATACGGGAAGTAAATGATGAGCACGATGAAATCACTGTTCTCTCACGAGTTGCACTAGCGGAATAAGCACGGGATCCGGTAGCCGAAGTCCCCTCTAATAAAGCAATACACAAGTCAGGAAATGGCAATGGTGATGTTTTTAAAGTTCGAGCTTTAGGATGTCCCTGCATCCAAATTAAATAAATTTATTTATATAATACCTACAGTTTGTCATTACTATCTAAAAATATAAAATGGAATGATCACTAACCTTAAAAAAATCTTCCCATTCTTGATTTGATAACTTGAACATGTTCATAACAGGGTCATAAATGTTTCCCGTTTTATTCCTCAAGTAAACCCACCCCGAATATTTTCCCTTTAGGTAATCATATTGATTTTTCAGTTGTTTTTGGTGGAGCTTTTTATCGCACACTTCGTTAATCTTTGTTGCAACCTTCGCCCAAGTTTCTTTCCTTAGGCTACCACCGTTTCTCCCAACTTTGTTTACCTCTTCTATGCAACTTTCTAAAAAACATTTTGTCATTACATCTGACCATCGTACACGTGCGTTCTCGTTCTCGTCCATCACTAATAAAAGAGTAATACCATCTACTATTACAAACTCCAAAAAGAATCAAATAGCTATGCCATGTCTTGAATCAAATAATTTCATGGATTGATTCAAATAGATATGCAACTAAATAAATAGACAACAACTAAATAAAGAGATAACACCATTAAAAACCACCTTTACATACCAAATAAAGAGACAACAACTAAACATCACCATTAAAAATGGGTGTACTTTTAAACATAGAGTTTTTGATTAAACAGGTGCATCTTCTTTCATCATAATATTTCTCTTTCTTTTATTTTCCTTTTCATCTTCATTATATATATATATATATATATTGAGTACATTTGAAATAAATAAATAAAAGGGCATGCATTAATTTGTTGAAACAAAATTATAATGGAGGCAAAAGATGAAGTTCTAAACACAGCAACAAATAGAACAAGAGAGCTTCAAAATTGTTTATTAATGGCAGAAAAAGAAGCAAAAGATTGGGAGAAAAAAGCCATTAAAATGAAACCATGGTTCCTTAACAGAAAGATCAACCAAGCAAGAGAAAGAAACCATGGTTCCTTAACAGAAAGATCAACCAAAAAGCACTCAAACACACATAATAGAAAAACTAGTAAAGTAGTTCCCAATAACAAAAATTACCAACCACATTGCTAACCATTTTTTTAACCATTCAATAACCATTTTTTTCTTTGCTATAAAGCTTAAAAAGCATTCAAACACACAATCGATCAACCATTTTTTTCTTTGCTACAAAGCTTAAAGACCATTTTTTTCTTTGCATAAAAAAATTGCTACCTGCTGGTTGAAATCTGAGAGCTTGAGAGGTGCTGTTGCTTCACGAAATTGATCAAGAAATCAGTTACTACCTATTGAAGAAAATATAAAATCGAACAGATTAGCTAGAGAAGAAAATCGACAGAATCGAGAGAAGAGAGAAGACAGAATCGAGAGAAGAGAGAAGACAGAATCGAGAGAAGAAAATCGAGAGAAGAAAATCGACAGAAGAGAAAAGAGAGAATCGAGAAGAGAGAATCGAGAGGAGAAAACGAGAGAAGAGAAAACGAGAGAAGAAAACATACCTGTGGATCGAAACCAGTAGGATAGAAGAGGTGTGTTGGAGGCGGCTGTTGCATAAAAGAGGATTTAAGAGGTGTGTTTACCTCTTAAAATATCAGAGGAAATAGGGTTACTTTCAGCCCTTAAATGGAAAAAAAAACAAACAGTCTGAATTGCAAAAACCTCTGACCGAATCAGACATCAGAGGTTTTCAGCTCTGAAATTTCAAAAACAAACAGGCCCTTAATAGTCAGACATCCTTTAGTGGCCCTTAGGGGACTTATACCAGTAATTTTTGGGGAGTAAAACTACGGTCTTAACAATTGAGGTATCAATCAAAGTTAACTTGTACCCTTTTTTTTACAACATAGAGTTTATTGTTTAGGTGATCATTCGTCTATGGATCAAAAGTGTAATTTAACTTGGTACTCGAAACCAGACAGTGGGACAACCCATCAAGCCATAATTACAAAAGTCATTCACTGTACGTAATGTATGATTATAAATTGCTCGAATCATTATCGACCAATTTTAAACAAAAATGCTTCCAAGATAACAAAACTACATTACATCCACACAAAATCTTGGTCATCATGTTGTTTTAGTTATTCATGCCACTTTAAATACATCAAAAAGGGTCCATTGAGTCACACATGCCAAGCTCTTTCTAGCCATGGTCCCATGAGGGCCCGGTAATGGAGGAGAAGCAAGACTTCGGAAGAAGCAGAAGATCAGGTCCAGGATTCGAGTCAAATCGACCTTCCTGACCCATTTTCAATGACAATGGTGGTCTACTTGATGCTAACAAAACTTCTTTTACAATATCTATCAATTTGATATTTATTCAATACTTATACACACATGTTATTTAAATCTTTTGATAGATTAATGTATATGGGAGTGAATTATCAAACCAAAGTCTTTAAATTTAAAATTATTTCTTCTATGTTGATTCTAATATATTAATTTCAAGATTTGAATTATAAAATAGAAAAGAAAAAATATAGTTACAACACCAAGTTAGCAATTAGAGATGCCCAAAACATTTTGAGGACTAAATCAAAACTTAGGGACGTCAAAGGAACTGGCCTTCAAGAACAATAAGTTACAAGAAAAAGGCATTGATGCATATACACAAAATCATATTACAAATTACCAGTACACATTAGTGCATACCTTTTAGATAGAGGGCTCATTTGTCCTTACGTTCACAACCAAATTTAAGTCTGAACGACACCTGTCACGCTCTCATTTGTCTTCACGTTCACAACCAAATTTAAGTTCGCATTTAAATTTTCCTATATATATAATTTTAATCAGCTTATTATTTATTATATTACACACCATAAATTACTAATATATAGGTTGGGTTCAATTAAAAACTAAATTTACATTATCAAAAATAAGAAAATTAGTCGACGGCTAAAACACAAAATGATTAGTTAAAAAGTGATTAGAGATAAAAATGAAATCAATTTTAAACTTGAATCAAAGACTTAACTTATTTGTTTTTTTTCCTATTTAATTAAAACACTTGTCACCTTAATTTTAAAATTAAATTATCTTACAAAAACTAATATTTTAGTCAAAACAATTACATAAAAAACGAGCATTTCATTTCCTTCCGATTCGACATACATTGTGATATTTTTTTTGATGTTCTAATTGTTATTAAAGTTCAAATGTGAACTCAAATTTGATTGTAAACGTAATAACAAATGAAAGTGCAACACGTGTCATATTCAGACTGCATAATGAATGAAAATATTCAGACTGAATGTAGTATTATTTAGTCTGATTGTAGTATTATTCAGACTGATAATACTACATTTAGTATTATTCGGTCAGAATAATATAACGTTCAGTCTGAATATATTCTTTCATTATTCAGTCTCAATATGACACGTTTCGCGTTCTCATTTGAGAACTCATTAAAATTGTGATAATTTTGAGAACTAGTACATCATATGAAATTTCATATGATTTTTTTCATTTAAGACTAGAATTTAGAGTATCAATTAATATATATTTGTTTCACAATGTGTTTGTTTCATAATGTAAACTTTTTTAACCTACTTGTGAAACAAATGCTACACGTAAAAAAGTTTCACATTGTGAACCGCATACATATGAAGCAAACACATTATGAAACAAATATATGTTCATCAATACGTTAAATATTAGCCTTAAATGAAAAAAAATAATGTGAAACAATATCTTAAGATAAAAGTTCTTATGGTTCCACAATATATTAAGTTCTCAAATGATTAACCCACACACACATATATATATATATATATAGAGAGAGAGAGAGAGACCGGTTCATTTAGAAACTAGACGAAGGGTAAAAACTATAGAAACTTTGGCAAATCAATATTGAAATTAATTTTTTTCATGATTCTTTTTCATCAAAAATGGCATTAATTAAGATATTATTGCACATATGTTTGTTTCTCACCTTGTGAAAAAATTACATGTGAAAAAATTACATGTGAAACTTTTACACTATGAAACAAAAACATATGAAACTTTTCATAAAAAATATATGAGAAACTTTCAACTTATTAAAAAAAAATACACGTGAAATTTTTACATTATGAAATAAACATATGTGCAATAATATCTTAAATCATAGCATTTGATGAAAAAAAAATCATGAAAAAAATTAAATTTTATATTGATTTGCCAAAGTTTCTATAGTTTCTACCCTTCGTCTTACGTGGGACCCACATCATATGTGGTCCACAAATTGTTCCTTTGTTTTTTTAAAGAGTGGTGGATCTCGTATGATCCCTCCCCTATATAGAGGAATATTCAAATGAGAACTTTGCATTTTTAAAGAAACAAAGGGACACATGTGGATCACATATGATGTAGGTCCCACATAATATTAAATCATGATCCCTCCCCTATACATATACACATACAAATATATATATATATATATATATATATATATATTTATATATCTGTGTGTGTGCAGGGATGGACCTGTAGAGATGCACACGGTGGCACGTGCCACGTACCGTATTATCTCTCCGTTGAAGGTTAAATTTTTTTGGTTTGTGAACGGTGCAACCGTATCGTTTTCGAAGGTACCACCTTGTGACATTCAGATTTTCAAGAAGGTGCACTCGTACCTCGTAATCGACCAATCAACAAAAAAACTCTTGATAAAAAAGTTCAAGCAAAGAAACCGAAAAGGTCCCCGGAATCGATAAAAAATTCCTCGAAATCAAGCAATTTTAAAAAAAAAATCCCTTAAAACAGTGGAATTAAGTTAAAACACATCAAGCGATATCGAACGTTAGTAAAAACATTTTTACATGTCGATAAAAATCACGCTTTTTGTAATTGTTTTTTGTGTATGTTATATGGTGCCACCATAAAAAAAAAGTTCATGGGTTCGTCCCTTTGTGTGTGTGTTCATATATAAGGAGAGATTGATTTGAGAAGTCGTAAGTATTTGATAAGTAGAAAGGTGATCCTAACACTTTATCAGGTCAAGATTTGTGGTTTTGATTGTGAAGCATATGATTATTCGGTCGCACAGTATGCAGAAGATAGAAGGGTAGTTTCGTAATTTTTACAAGTAAGTGACAAACGGGTTCATATGTGAACCCGTGTTATTTACATATGAACTATTTGTGCATCCGTGTGATTCACATATGAACTATTTAATTGGTTCATATGTGAAGTAATTAAATATTTAATATGTGAATCACACGAGTTCACATATGTATAGATAGTTCATATGTGAATCACACGGGTTTACATATGCAATTGTTTACCGTCTATTTGTAAAAGTTATAAAATTACCTCCTATTTTTTGCGTAGCCGCAAATTTTGACTAGTCAAAATCATAATTCTTGACCAATCTTGAAGGCCTAGGATCACTTCTCTACTTCTCAAATACAAATCATTTCTCAAATGAATCTATGTCTATATATACCCAAATCTGAATTCAACTTTAAATGGTTGTATATTATTGTACTTGTTTTTCCATGTACATGAGTGTTGTCAAAGTTGTGCACACAGATGTATACGTATAGTTCTTGTCCATAAGTTTAGAACGATACTTTGTTAAGATTATATGGCTAATGACACTCCACACTCCTATGTCTTGTTAATGACATCCTTATAAAATGAATCCTACATACATACATCATTGTCAGAACCCTCTTCTTATAATCTTAAGACTATAAAAGTATAATAAATTATGTACATACCTGATACCCCTTAATAGGAGTGCAATTAGCACTCCCTGTATTTATTGTAAAATAGTTATTTTGGTCCCCAATTTCTCCTTACTTTTCAATTTCCTCAAACTTTTCTATATTATTCTCAAGCACCTACTCTTTATTAAAACCGCTTTGTAAACACTTTTTCTTTTTAATCAGATTCTATAATAAAATTGGTATAGCAAATTGATTTATAGGACGCCAATGTTCTTTAAGCGTCCTAATAATTTTTTTTTAATACAACTTGAGATTACATGAATAAATTATGAAACGTCATATTTAAAAATGTTGTAATAGGTTTATAAGATGTTTAGACGTTTTTAACAAGTTTTTCAGGATATTTTTAAAATAAAGTGTTCTATTAGCTATTTTATAGAACACTTCTAAACACATCTTTTTTACAGGATACATGTGTTTGTAGGACATTTTTTCAAATAGTATCGTATAAAATAGTTAATACAACATTTGATTTAAAATTATTCTAAAAAACTAGTTAAAACGACTAAAAACTTCTATAAACAATTGTAACACTTTTCGATAAGATGTTTTTTTTGGTTTGACCCTATAAATTTAAGTCCTGTAAGTATTTTGTTAGGACACCTCTACATTTTAGATGTCATATAAAATCAATTTTGTTATAGTGTGGGTTCATAGAACATCAAAAAGTTCTAAGCGTCCTGATAGACCGCCTTATAAGACTTAATTTATATAAACAAAGAATAAAACATTTTATCTAAAGACGTTGTAGTATTAGTGGGTGTCGTAACAAGCTTTTAAGAATATTTTTACAAAAAATATGGTATCAACTATTTTATAGGACACTATTTGAAGAAAAAAAAGTCTTATAAAAACAAGTGTCCAATTAAAAGAAGGATTTATAGGACAATTCTCAAAAGGGTCCTATAAAATAGTTAATATGAAGCTTTATTTTAAAGAGTTGTCCTAAAAAACGTGTTAAAACATTCAAAACGTCATTTAAACTTATTACAACAGTTTTAGATAAGAGTGTTTGATATGTTTAGTTTAGTTTATTTTGTTTCACTACAACAAAACTGGGTTTGTAGGATGTCACAAATAAATAAGCGTCATAATATATTGTTTTACAAGACTTAATTTATAAGAGCCAAAAATAAAACATCATATTTAGAGGCGTTGTAGTAATTGTATAGAATATTTTTGGGCATGTTAACAAGTTTTTAGGATACTTTTGATACAAAACGTCGAATTAGCTATTTTATAAAAAATGTCCACTTTTAAAAAAGTGTCCTATAAAATTCATCTTTTTAATGGACACTTGTGTTACATAACACTTTTTTCAATTAATACCTATAGTATAGCTAATATAGCGTTTTTTTTTGTAAAAAGATTTTATAAACTTACTACAACGTTTTTAAATAAAATATTTTATTTTTAGTTGTTATGGATTATATCTTATAAAAGATATGATTTTTTTGGGAAAAAAAATGTGAAATAGATGGTGTGTGAAGCCTTGAAGGCATGCATGAATCAAATTCAATACAATCATTTTCTTTGAATGGTTTCTTTTCACACATAAGAATGATAGTGCTTGCTAGAAAGCTAGTGTGTGAAACGTCGTTGATTCAAGTGTATCCCACATGAAAGGTATTTAAGTAATTATAAATGTTAGAAATCAATGAAAAGGCTTATGTAGACCAATGGAAAACTAATATATTTTCAATTAGCAATAACTAATGGTAAAGTACTATTTGACCCCTTAATAGTTGAAAAAAGTCTGGGTTCAGACTTCGATTACGTAGTCCTATGTTCACTACATCACAACTAAAATGGAAGACCTTTAACTACGAATATTTTTTTTTTAAAATCCGTCGTTAAAAGATGATTTGTCACAGAAGATGGTAGAATAAATTGTTGGTGGGTAATCAAATCAGTTACAGATTACCAAAGAAATTCCTGGATAATTTATTGGTATTTTTTGAAAACATCGGATTTTTGCGAAACCATTAGCATTGGGTGATCCTTTGATAATCATCCTCGGAAATTTCCTTGAGTAAAAGTCATTTGCTTTGTAGTGTACATTTCGAATAAATAAATTTGTTTACCCTTTTCCCTACTTTTTAAGAACATATCAGTGAAGGTATTTGTGGACAAATTCGATTTTCCTAGATGGGTTTGTTTTGCTAAAATCTTGAACATATAGTAGAGGGAGTCCATCGCTTTTTTTTTATTAAAAAAAACATTAATTATAAATAAACGTTAAACTTGTTTAATACAGTACATGCCAACAAGCAACGAATGATATCCCACTAAGAGGCTTATTAAGTGAAGACACATGAACTTTTCATCTTAGTTTTTATATTCCAAGAGTCTTGTTTTCATTTATTCTCATGTCAATAAATGAAATATTTCTTCACTTTCATATCACATGCACGAATAAAATTGATGTCATAGGTCTTTGTTGAACAACCTCTTTACCCATAGGGTGCAAATAGAAAGATCTACACAAATCCTACATCTCTAAGCCCATTTTGGATAGGATATACGGGAAACTTTTGGTAAATAAACTCATAAAATGGAAAAATTAAACAACGTAAACAATAACCTAAAAGTCCTAACTAATTAGCGATCAAATTATAGGGAAGTAAAGTGATATTTTCCAAAACATGGAGGGCTAGATTGGTTTGCAAATTAACCAAGTGGGAAATAGAATTTTGGTGGTTGGACATCATTATTTTGGGTATCCCATCCCTAGACATGGGATCCAATTTTTTTTACTTTTGACATATCGTTGTCTTAAGATATGTATTTTAAATGAATTTTAATTATTGCATCAAATTTGATACGATGGATATTATTAGAATATGTGAAATCCATATTAATCTTTATAAGTAATCTTAATTAACAAGGTAAATAAGATTCCAACATATTTTAAGAAGAATAAATCAAAGTTTAGTTGATATAACATTCTAACACTCGTGACACATAATTAAACCGTGGTACTAGATGTACACAACACAACTTTGAGTTCACAACGTACCAAATGAAGAAACCTAACCCGTATAATTAAGTTGTACTAGTGTCCGAATTGGTGAAGATGGATCCCACAAAAGGTACTTTAATTAATAGAGAAAAGTAGTTCATGGGGATGGGGTTTTTTTTGCTTTAATAAATCGTTTTCATGCACCCTATCTTGGTTGTCTGCTATTACCACCATAAAAGGACCGGCTTAGAGTGAAGGGATATCCATTGAATTGAAGCTATAAATTAAATCAATTAAAGATATATATATATATATATATATATATATTTATAATTTTGTGAAAAAATCGATCGATCATGGAACGCAACCGTAGTTCATCGTCTTCTAGGGTTGATAGAAGAACGATCGAGAAAAACAGAAGGATCCACATGAAGGCTCTCTACTCACAACTCCATTCACTTGTTCCTCATGATTCTTCTAGGGTTTTTCACTCACTTTCTCAATCATTTTCTATCTTTTTTTGCTAATAATGTTTTTGAAGAGCCATATAAACTACTTAATTAGAAATAATTAACTAGAAACTTAATTGAATATATATATATATATATGCAATCTTTATGAACAAATCTTTTGTTGTTTAATTTTGTTTGATAACTTCTTGAATAATTCAAACTCGAAAGCTTGTAGTTATCTTGAATATCATCAAGCTCAAATGGCCATTTTCCATGTACCAATAATTTGGCACATAAAATGTCCAATTTGTCCTTATATTTAGGGTAACTTAAAACTGTATTTAGTTGAAATCTTGTTTTATGATTACTATAATACATATATATATACACATACACACACACACACATATATATATATATAGTATGACACATCCTCATTGACATTCAAGAAAACCAAATTCACCCAATAATTACCCAAGAATTCTTGTAGAGCTAATCAACGGTTTTTTACGTACTATTCTTCGAATTAAGGCCAAAATCTTCCGTTTTTAGGGCTAAATCTTAAGGTTTTAGAATTCTTTTGGTGGGTTTAGTTAAGTTATCCCCATGTTAATGATGATCATTTTTGCTCTTGTAAATTGATGCATGCTGCAGGAAATGATATCACTGCCAGATCAACTACAAGAAGCTGCAAATTACATAAAGAACTTGCAAATAAAACTGGAGAAAATGAATGAAGAAAAGGATAATTTGATGGGAATCAAGAAACCGGAAATCATTCAAGATGACAATAAAGAAATCAAAAGCTCGAATTTGTCGTCGGTGGGGCAACAAAGAACGCCTCAGATTGATGTTCGTGAAACCGGCTCATCTCTTGAAGCAATTCTCATCACGGGGGTCGATTTTAAGTTCTTGTTTACCGAAACGATTCGTGTGATTCATGAAGAAGGCTTCAATGTTGTCAATGCCAGTTTTTCAATCCTTAACGATACAGTCTTTCATACCATTCATGCTCAGGTATATATATACCCTTTCAATTCCTTTACTATTAAATAAAAAAAAGATTCATTTTTTGAATAAAAAATCATAATATTTGCGGTTTTAGAAGAATAAAATCTTTTTCTTTCAATAAATAATGGAGATTGAATGTTGTTGCATGCATGTACACATTTGGAAATAATTCCTTGCAAGTATTATGCTATCATTGTTATTAGTCAATGGAATATTAGAAATAGAAAAGAAGGTAGAGCAACCATTTTAGTACACAACATTAATTCATAGAAAGTTTATACAATTTTTTTTTCAAATTTGTATTTTTATCCGTTACAAATGATATTGAAAACGATAATTTAATTCCATAAATTTTTCCTAACATCATCGGGGATTATTTTAAACATGAAACTAGTTTTCTAACTATTGTGTTTGTGTCGTTGTTACAAAGTAACTAAGATTAAAATGCAAAAAAGAAGACAAAATTAAAGTATGTCGAAATGAGTGAATTTATGCAAATTTCCAACGATTATTTTGAAAAGAAGTTACAAATACAATTGTAAGATATACTACAACGTTTTTCTTTTGCATTTTAACGTATATATGATTAGTTTGCAACAAACGTATAAGTATTTAATTATTAATAATCAAATCAATAAATATCATATAAACATTTACACTTTATTCGTGTGTTAATGAATGTGTAAATTTCCAGATTGGAGAGAGTTATGGTGAAGAAAATGGTGTTTCAAGGATCATGGAGAGATTGAATAGTCTTGTGTATGGCATTTGATGCATGTTGTAATGCTTATTTTAGGTGCCCTAAAAATTATGGCAAGATTTTTAGTTCAATTAATATTATATGTATGGTTAGGATTCAATATCTTGTTATCTAGACTACTAGTTGGATTATATCCTTATCTTCTATCAAATTATTTGGATATTTGCTTTTCATATCAACAATCTATCATCATTTGTCTTTATTTTCATGATAAATTTGTTGGGTTGTATCATATGGTCCCAAATAATAAAGGTGAAAGCTTTATAAAACCAAAACACAAAATGTAATATTAATCACCAACAATCAAACGCAGAACAAACGCATCGAAAGTATAAATTAAGAAAGCTTGCACCAAAAAGTAACATATGTGTTTCCACCATTTATTTGATTGATGGTGATGCTAGAGGCTAGAGCTGTTGATTTGTAGGTCTAACCTAATTTTTATTCAACAGGTCAAATGTAACAAACTTAGTTTTATGGGGTTCACTGACAAAAAAATATCCACGGAAATTTCCGTGGGTGATTACCATGGATCATTCAGGAAATACTAATGGTTCCGAAAAAATTCGATGTTTTCAAGAAAATACCAACGGATTACCCAGGAATTTCTTGGGTAATCTGTCACTGATTTGATTTACCCACCAACTTTTGTGACGGATCACCCTTTAGCGATGGATTTCTCAGGAAAATGTCCGTAGGTGAAAGCCTTCTATTTTAGTAGTGTTTCTACATTTGCTATTATCTGTCCTATAAATGGATCGGGCTTGTCTACGAGTTACCGATCCTAAAAAAATCTTTTCAATTTATACGAAAGCAAAGTTTATATAAAATCTTATGTAAAATAATTTAAAATACATAATAATTTTTTTAACTTAAAATAACATGTAATTAATAACAATGGAATAGTTGTTTTTGTAAATTAGGGAGCATCGATGAGTGAAACAGCTAAATGAGTTAATAAGAAATTAATCAATTGAAATCATTACGTTATTAGGTTCCTCAAGAGTATGTATATCGTAAGTTACAATTAAATGAGAACGGGTGATCATCCAACATTTTCAATTTCAATTTATAGATTTTTAAATAATTACAAAATATTAACGGGCCGAGTGGGTTAATTGTTGGTGGGTAACTTAATGGAAGGTTTTTACATACGAATATTTCCTGGAAAAACCATCCATTAAATTTTAACAAGTCAGTCCACTACTAAATGAAAGGCTTTTACATATGAATATTTCCTGGGAAATCCGTCACTAGAGCGTGATTCGTCTAAAAACTGTCACCAAAATTTGTGGGAAAATTGTTGGTGGGTAACTTACATCAATGACAGATTATCCAGGAAATTCCAGGGTAATCCATTGGTATTTTCTTGAAAACATCGGATTTTATCGGAACAATTAATACTTCCTGGGTGATCCGTCAGTAATCACCTAAATAAATTTCTCTGGGTAATTTTTGTGGGTGAAATTAATTTGTTTTGTAGTGATCTAGACTCATCTAAGGGTTGTATAGAAAACCGCCAACCCATCCAACCTAGCACGCAGCCAACCCGCCCAATAATATGGTTGAAATTGTGTTAGGTCTAGGTTCAAAATGACGTGAGGCGTGGCGACAAGGTCAAGTCTTAAGCCTTAGGAGCCACGACGAGGCCGTAACGTTTTTCAAGGCGTGACTTATGGCGGCAAATCTTTATATCCTATAAATTATTATACATGTAACTTTATATTTTCTAATATTATCTAATGAGTCAATGATATTAAATTATTTAACTTAGGTTATACGTTAGAAAGTGACAAATAAGACATTAAAGATAGTAAGAAAAATCAATTATTACGTTACAAAAACCGCGCATTAAGTCATGGCGTGCCACAGACATAACGTGACGCGAGACACAAGCCTTAAGCTACGGCGTGTCACGATGGCTGTTGCGGTGAGTTTTTTTGAATACTAAACCTAACTCAGTCAGCCAACAGGCTGCTAATATATAATTTTGATAATTTCATTATTTATATATGTATAAAATATAATTTATGTTTACCTAGTTTGAGCCTCATTCTAATTTTTGGTCTTTTTTGGAGCAACATTTTCTCCAAAAAGTTTTTTTTTTTTTTTTTTTTGTCTAATTCGTGTTCTCCATTTACATCATGTTATTATCAATCATAAATTTTATACCAATAAAAGAATTAGATTAAGTAGTGCCTCCAAGTGTGGAAAATTAAGAAATATATAATTCCATAAACATGTACGTATATAGCTCTTGGTTGGTTGAAGGAAACAAATATCAGTGTTAGCATGTAAACATATTTTCGTGTTCTGCAAACAAAATTTGTTAGTTTGTTATATGTACTCGTGTATCAATAATTTAATATTATCTATTATAACTATCGGATTAAATTGATCTATGGACCATACTCCTAAATCACCAAAATCTAAGATACATGCTTATTTAAAAGAATGATGACATCCACTCAACCCAACTATACTTTATAGGACGAAATACAAAAAATGACAACCTACTTTCATAAATTCTGTTATTATAGCATTGTACTTTTAGTTTTTCTTATTACAGTAATATAGTTTCAAACTAATTTTTATTGGAGCATTGTACTTTGAAAAATCTACTCATTATAGCATTAAGTAACATTTTCTTTTATATTTACCCACTAAGCAAGGTTTTCATGCCACCCCATTGTCCATACAGGTGTCCACTTGTAATATATAATTGATGTGTCATTTCTTATTACAATATTGTACTTTCAAAACATTAACTTTACATAGTATTTAATAAATGTATTAGACTAATTAAATAAATCTAAATTATTCATAAATATAACAATATTAAGAAAATTTACAAATCAAAATTTATTTTCCTAACATTTAAAAAAATGTATAAAAAATATATATTTTTGAACTAAGAGAATAACAATTGTTACGTTTTTTTTATAAATAAAATATTTATATTAAAAATAATATATCAATCTGTCTTAAAAATTTAACTTGACATATCATTTAATAAATGTATTAAATTAGTTAGCCTAAGCCTTTACTTTAGCCCGGTTAATTAATTGGTCTGTTAAAATGCTAGATATTTCCGTTTTGTCTAGCACAAGTAAGGCTATAAATGTGATAGTTCATGGGCAAGCTCCCTCTATTCCGGTCCCAGTCCGGCTTCTTGCTATAATTATTTCTAAAATATTCATTAAAATATAACAATATTAAAAGGATTTGTAAAATACATTTTATTTTGTTAAATTTAAAAAAAATACAAAACAAGTATGTTTTTGAATTAGAAAATTAAATAATAAGTATTACGCTTTCTTACAAATAAATTATTTATCTTGAAAAAAAATATCATATTTGTTAAAAAAAAATTACTGTAGAATATTTAATTTGCATACAATTTAGTAGGAATGAATTTTTTTTGAAAATATCTTTAACAAAAAGTGATGACGATAGGAAATTACTAAAATAATTGAGAAAATTAAGAAAAGTATAAACTGGGTGGTATATGAATAATCAGACGACAAAGTGAGGAAATTATTTTAAAAAAACTTGCAAGATTTTTTTATTAATGTCATGTAATCAGAATGACGTGTCATCAATGTCACCTCATTTAAGCCATTTAAGCAAAGAAGAGTATGGGTTAACTTGTTTAAAAGGTAACAAGTTGCCCATTCCTATATTCGCTAGATTTTTCAATGTACAATGTCTTAATAAAAAATAATTTGAAAGTACATTGTTGTAATAAGAAAAACTGAAAGTACAATGTATAATAAAGAAGTTTATGAAAGTATGTTGCTATTCCATGCATTTAGCCCTACTTTATAATGAGTTGGCTAGAGTTGGTATTTTTTCCAAACCATCCTAATTGGGTGTGGTTGTTTAAATACCCCCAAACCATCCAACCCTACCCTACACCTCTAGTTGTTGAATCCACTTTTCTAGGAACCGAATTGGTCGGATCTAACGGGTCATCGTATTGGCTGTCGTGAACAACTCTAGTGTATGTCCACACATTAAGGGAGGATTTCTCATTCATAGGAGAGAAACCAAAACAAAGAAAAGATTAGAAATTCAGATTACAAAATTGTGATTAAACTCTTTTAAGATATTAAGTTAATCCTTACAAAAGTTTTTTCTTAAATTCATGATACAAAGGTGGACATGGAAGGGTTTTATATATACTAAAACCCTATACGAATTAATAACAATTTAGAGTTGAGTTTACATGAAACCGGACTGTTTTCGTGAGACCACATTTTTACATTTGAAACTTCACAGCAAAACATTGTAAAAAAAAAAAAAACGCACTTTCACAGCAAAAACATTGTACATTCATAGTGTTTTACTATGAAGTTTCAAGTGTAAAAAAGTGGTCTAACGGGTCTCACGAAAATAGTCTGCTCTCACGTGATCCGAAGTCTAACAACTTTATTTGATATATCATTTGGCAATCTCGTGCGTGATTACCAAAACTTTCTGTTTTCTGGTTCTTGGATTTTATTGTTTCCTGTTACATTTTTCAGTATATCACATTTTAAAATGAAGTTCCTTGACCATTACAACAGAAGTGGTATGTTACACTCTAAAACAAATTACGTTTTTTAGCATATCATATTTTAAAATGAAGATGATTGACCATTACAACAGAAGTGGTCTATTACACTCTAAAATTGTATTTTTCAGCATATTACATTTTAAAATGAAGTTGATTAACCATTACAACAGAAGTGGTCTGTTACACTCTAAAACAAATTAAATTTTTCAGCATATCACATTTTAAAATGAAGTTGATTGACCTTTCAACATCGTAATCATCTTCCCAACATAAAAGTGATCAAGAGAAGTGGTGAAACAGGATAATAAACTGGATGCCATTTGGTTTTGAAATGTAAGGCATTCATCAAGTCGCTTATTTGACAGAAGTTTGTTGTGTTGTAAGGTTGTCAATTGTTGTTATATAGAAGCAAGTTGATTAGATATTAAAGGAGTCCGGTGTGTTGTGAAAGGATTTTTATTTGTTTGGAACCAACGAGGATCGAAGATTATATGGTTTTCAAGAAGAGGGTTGGGATTAGTTAGGATAGACGATAGATCTTCAATGCAAAGGACTCTAGAGAAATCCGATTATGCATATACTACATTTTGAGATATAGTTGTGTATTGATGGTTAGGCTTTGGATTGTCAACAATGTCCTTTGGAAAAGGCATTGAGGAGTTGACTGGAGGTTCGGTAGCCATGGGTCAGATATGGCTTGAAATAAGTTTAGAGAAATTCAATTTTCGAGGGGTTGAAAATGACCATTGTATTGTCTGTGAAACTTAAAGAAGTATCATAGTTGGCTAAAAGTCTAAATCATGCTCCCTTCTTTTGTCGGAAGGAGGTGAGATTAGGTAGATATCAATGGTTCTAATGGCATCAGAATCTCAAAAGAGGAGAATGATCAGGACTTTGACCAACAAAGGTAAGGTCATGATCGGATAGGGACTAAATCTGTTTGAAAGTTTCAAAGACATCTGAGCATGTTCTTGTACTTTGTCAGATTTAGAGAGAGAGAGTCAGATTTTGCTTTGGAGTGATCAGTAAGAGAAACAGTTTTATCTTTTAGAAACAGCCTGGATGCTTTTCTTGTGCAATAAGCATTCCAACGGAGAAAATCATTGTAACACCCGGAAATTTTAGTTAAGTTTATGAAACTTTGGAAAAGACTGATACAAGAATTCTGGTATTTCAGGCCTATTTTCAAGTATTTATATCATATTTGGTTGGAGAATTAAAGAAGGAGTCCAACGATATTTTTCGGAGTCAATTTGGAGCTAAGACGAAGCAAATATGGGTAAAACATCGTCTAAGGCTAGTTTTCATATGGGTTAGGATGGAAGCTGGTTACGAGGTGAGTTTCAGAGTTGAAACTAGCTTGATAACTATCCTAGGCACTTTTGCACTCAATTATGATTAGCGTGAGTTACAAAGCCAGTTAGCAAATCGTAACTAACTTCACAAGTAGCCCTAAGCTCTTTTTACTTGATTTGTGCTTAGCGTGAGTTACAATGCCAGTTACGAAATGTAACTAGCTTCACAACTAGCGTCAGAGTCTGTTTGGTCAAGAGGGAGCCGCTTGAGTTACCAATGCCAGTTACGAACGTAACTGGCGTCCATATCTGGCGTCAGCCTCTGTCATCGTTTTAAAGACCGAAAATCGGGATCTTTCTCATTTGAACTATATCTCTCTCAATAATGCTCCGATTTGGGTGATTCAAGTTCCTATGGATTCGTCTCTTGAATCTCTACAACATGGAAACAAGTATGGCTAGAGGCTATTGGTTGATTTTGGAGTTCATAGAAGTGAAGGTAAGATCTTAATCCTTGAATCTTGAATCTAGGGTTTGGGTTCTTCCACCAACAACTCTCATTCTCTCTTAGGTTCGTTCTTGTGTATGTTTTGGAGGTTATGTAGGTGTTCTTGAAAGACTTACACCATGGATCTAGAGGTGTAGCTCGAGGATCTAAAGTCTTTACCGAATGGAACTCGGCATTGGGGTAAAACCTAGATTTAGCTTAAATCTAGCAAGGTGAATACAAGATACTTTGTGAAAACTTTGTACATGCCAAAAACGTCCATTTTAAAGTATTAACATGCTTCACTTGTTATTTATCAAATGTGTGAGTATTTGTGTAAGTTTGCATATTTGGTATAAAATGATTTATAAATCATGAAAGAGACTTGTACTTGGTTTTTAGACATTTTGACAAATAAATTATAAGTGTGGGTTGTTTGGGTGCAATATCTTTAAATGAAAACCATTTGGTTGTATTTGCATCTTTGGAGTTTTGTAAATGCATGAGTATGAATTCAAATCTAAACTTATAAACTCAAATACTTGTTGTGAATGTAGTATTTTACTGATTCCTAAACTTAATTTCAAGTGGTTGTGTATTTGGGTAAGTTTGGAGGTTTTGGGTCAAAATGAGGATTTTGAGTATTTTGTTGTAAATGATGAGTTGAGCATCATTAATGGTTTAAAATACTTGGAAAGGTTATAAAATGAAATAATCTTTGGTTTTGAAACTCAAAATGATTTGACCTAATTTTTGGTAAAACTTGGACTTGAAAGAAGATGGTTTGTTGAAAAGAGTTTTCAAGGTTGGAAAACTAGTAATACGTCTCGTTGATGTATTCGGTAGTAGGACTAGTATGTAATGGATCCATAGGCATATAGTCGGTTTAAAGGCGGGATTGTTGTCCCTTTTTTGTCGCATAGAAGTCATAGGGGGGCCTCTTACCGTTGGGTATAATGCCGGATCATTACCGGATGCCATTGACTCTATGCATGCGCAATTTAGGGTCATCAGGGGGCCGTGTACTGAGGTGCATAATCGGTTATAGACTGATTGCCAGTGACCATTGCGCGGGCTTGCGTAGGAGCCATTGGGGCCGTGTACTAAGGTGCATAATCGGTTGTTGACCGATTGCCATTGACTCCTATGGTATGATCGGGAATCCCCCGTGAACTTTGGATATTTCTATCCCTTTAAAGGTCCGCGTGAGTTAACGTTTTATAAAACATGGTTAAAAGTATGTTTTCTATCTACACGTTTATAAACTCAATCATAGTCGTGTGAGTATTGGAATTGGTATGTCGTTAAAAGAATATTTCTATTTTAAAGTATTCTCTTCTAATGTCATTTTGGTCTAAAGCTTTTATTATGGGACTAGTGAATTTGGGGAAAGACGTTGCTTTTATAATAAGGTTATTTCCTTTGAGAATTATATTTTATCAAGCACATCTTTTGGTTTCAAATCAATCATAAATATGTTAAAAACTCTTGAGCTCACTAGGCATTAAGCCTAACCCTTTTTCTTTGTCGGCATGTGCATCAGGTTATCGTGGGGGTTGGTACTAGTGACACGTGTGGACTTGAGTGCTAGGAAGTGGCACGATAAAGACTCTTGGTGACGTTTTCCGCATTCGAAGATAGCGACTCTTATTGGTTTAGTAACACCCAACCGTAAGTAGGTCTTGTATAGGACTTGATTTGTTTGTTGTAGAGGCTTATTACTAATTGTGGTTTGAGGAAAGTTATTTATTGATGAAATATTATAAATTTTAAATTAGTCGCTCTTTCCAGATTTGAGGGTGTTACAATCATGTTGAGCATAAAAAACAATACCTAGAGGAAGCGCTAACTCCAATGATGAGACTATGGATCGTGATGAAAATGTTAGCTAGATCAGATAAACATCAAACTCCAAATCTGATGGGATAATCCTTTCAAGCTTGTACCTGATAATCATAGAAATAAATCTGATGTAAAGCACTTGGAACTGCTTCTTCTTTCCACAGATTTTGCGGAAAAAAGTCAGTGAAGAAGTATGACCTAAAGTTGATATTGCGTTGAAATATCAGTGCATGAGCTAGTTTGTTGGTGTATCTTGGAGATTGATCAAATCCAATTGTTTTGCAGCTCAAATAGTGGGTTAGTAGATAAAAGAGATGATACCATACATCACTCATGGCGGAAGCTTGAGAGATGATTTTTTGATAATCAATCACTGTGAGCACATCCTCTAGATCATCATCAGTAGCAATGGTTTCGAAAGTCGTGTTTTTAGAAAAGGGGGAGGGAAGAAAAAAGGATATATCATCTGCATTGAATGATAAATCATTGTGCAAAAATATACTAGCGGATAATCGAGCTCATTTGTGGGGTTGTTGTGAGTGCAAAGCACACGAAGCTTTTGGATAAGAAATCCATTAGGATCTGATGGGAGATGTACCATAAATCTTCGATTGGCAAACAAAATAGTGTCCTCCTTTTTGACATCAAAGAGTGGTGAAATAGGCATTAGAGGTTGAAGAAGCTCTGGAAGAGTTCATCATGGTTGAGAAAAGAGATGAAGAAGACAAGTTTTGTAAAAGGATCAAACGAATATTTAAAATTAATATAGATTTTGATGTAATAAATGGTAATGATGAGAAATGAGTGAAGGTATTGGTTGAGATAATATATTTAGATTTTAAAACCAGCGTCAACTCTTCGTATTCTGACTCAAGATTACCGATGAGACGTTGAGGCTTATCATCAAAACAGATTTATCATCAAAACTTTTGGGTTCCTACTTTCTTGAACGGAGATAGTTAATTTTAAAATAGGAGTAGTAAGAGGATCGGATGAAAAAGATATATGATCATTACTTCTCTTTTGAAATATATTTGATGGTGAGACAGACGAATGATGATCTGAAGTATTTGGGAAGTATCAGAAAAAATATATAAAATTGCTAGAAGATCTTACGACATCGGATGAAGAAGCTGTTGATCAAAGAGTCGGATGAACATGAATCTGATTAATTGATAGTGAAGAAAATGAGTAACATCTGAATGCATATGAGCAGAAGAAGTAGTAGTTGTTTTTAAAAAGAATTGTTTAATTCATCGACAAACCCCATGGCCCAAATCTGATTTGGTCCCTGTAGTCTGAAAAAATGGTAAAATAATGAAAAGAAATGCTAAATGGACCAATTTACCTTTATAATTAACAGACAACTTAGACAGTTGTTAGTGTGAGAGACCAAATCCAATACAAATTGCATAAGGGCAAGGTTCTTTCGTAATAAATGAATATAAATGACGAGTTCCGTAATAAATGACAAACCTCAAGACCCAAATATGTAATTTACTCTAAAAATATTAGAGTATCTCCAATAACATTGTTAGAATAGGGAAAACATGGGTTTTCTTTCAACCCACTAGGGAGAAAACTCTAAATATAGATAATTATCTAAAATCTCTAATTTAGGAGAGAGAAAACAACATTTTAATCATATTAACCAATTAAACTTATTGAAGTTAAATGTATAGAAGAGAGAAATAATATTGTATTAATTGGATTAAATATTTTATAATATTGTTAATGATAGATTATTTAGAAGTTTATTACTAAACGAAAGACTTTTGCCCACAGATCAATCCCTGGGAAATCTGTTGTTAAAGGGTGATTTCTCACAAAACCGTCACAAAATTTGGTGGGTAATTCAAATTAGTGACAAATTACCTAGTGATTCTCTGGGTGATCTGCTGGTGTTATTTGGGTGATCCGTGGATAATCACCGACGGAAATTTTTTTGGGTAACTTTTGTAGATGAAAGTCATTTATTTTGTAGTGATCGAAAAAAAAATGTTTTTAAAATTTTAGATTTTAGATTTTTTATTTTATAAAAATTATCGAAAATCGTTGGAGATAGCAATCATAAAATAATTAGGGTTGTAAAAGATGTTGTTTTGGCATCTTTAATTAGGGTAATAAAAAAGGTTCGGAAGGTTATTAAAAAAAAGGTTCGGAACGTGTGGTGTATTAGTTGACACCAAATCATTTGCTTAATTATATGGACATAAAAAAAGCACATGTTTGCAAAAAAAGCAAAAGCCTACACATACTTTTTTCTACCTTTTTTTTCCCGTAAATATTGAATAAATCTATATCTATATATATATTAAAGAAGAAACCAAAAGCAATGATGTGGCATCTTCTCAAAGCTAGAAAGTGTATTATCTTTTTTCTCATTTTTTTCAAACTTCTCCCACTTTAATATCTATTTTTGATTTTTGATATTCACATTGAAAACCCTTCATTAGGTTACAATCTATTCATCTCCTCTTTAATGATTACTCTTTGAATTCTCATTATTCTTCTTTATTCGGTTATAACTTTTCATCTTCTTCTCATGGTACATCTTTATGATTAGTCTTTCAATTCTTCCTCCCTATTTAGTTATAACGTTGTAGAGGCAATTTGCATTTTTGTTGATTTGAGGCGTCATTCAAAAACACAAATCATGGTATGAGTTTTTGCTTTTGTAAGTATACTATTTCGTCTTTTAGTTGGAGACATTTACGTTAAAGTTGGAATTATGTAGACATTTGATTCCCTTTTTGTGTAGATAAAGTGGCATATGAATCTTTCATTAAATAAGGTAATATTTTTTAACCATAATAATCTATCTTAATCTTTCAATTCTTCCTCTCTATTCAGTTTTTGTGGAGGCGATTTGCAAGTTGTTGATTTCAGGCGTCATTTAAGAAGACAAATCATGATAAGTTTTTGCTAATGTAAGTATAGTATTTCATCTTTTGATCATGAAAATCTATAATTTTTAACCATATTTTTTAAGCATAATAATCTATCTTAATATTTCAATTTCTTCATTTCTATTCAGTTTTTGTGGAGGCAATTTGCAATTTTTGTTGATTTGAGACGTCATTTAAAAAGACAAATAATGTTATTGAGATTGTCTTAAATGTGAATATCAAAAAATAAATATTAATGTGGAGAAACTTAGAAAAGGAGAAAAAAAGATAAAACACTATCTAGCTTTGAGAAGAGGCCACATTATTGCACATGGTTTCTTCTTTAATATGTATATATATATATACACATAGATTTTCATGATCAAAAGATGAAATACTAAACTTACATTTTTCAATTCTTCCTCTCTATTCAGTTTTTGTGGAGGCGATTTGCAAGTTGTTGATTTCAGGCGTCATTTAAGAAAACAAATCATGATAAGTTTTTGCTAATGTAAGTATAGTATTTCATCTTTTGATCATGAAAATCTATAATTTTTAACCATATTTTTTAAGCATAATAATCTATCTTAATATTTCAATTTCTTCATTTCTATTCAGTTTTTGTGGAGGCAATTTGCAATTTTTGTTGATTTGAGACGTCATTTAAGAAGACAAATAATGTTATGAGTTTTTGCTAATGTAAGTTTAGTATTTCATCTTTTGATCATGAAACTCTATGTGTATATATATACATATTAAAGAAGAAACCATGTGCAATAACGTGGCCTCTTACCGAAAATTTAGATAGTGTTTTATCTTTTTTTTCTCCTTTTCTAAGTTTTTCCACATTAATATTTATTTTTTGATATTCACATTTAAGACAATCTCAATAAATTACTCCAACATATCATCTCCTCTATAATAATTGTTTTTTTAACTCTCATTATTTCTCTTTTTTTTAGTTATAAATTTTCATCTCTCCTCATGGTACACCACTATGATAATATCTCTTAATCTCTCAATTTACTCTCAATATGTTATAATTTTGTGGAGACAATTTACGTTTTTGTTGATTTGAGGCATCATTTAAGCAGACACATCATGGTATTAGTTTTTGTTAATGCAAATATGGTATTTCATCTTTTAGTCGGAGACATATACACTAAAGTTAGAATTATGTAAGCATATGAATCCTTTTTGTATGAAATCTTAATCTCTCAATTCTTTCTCTCTATTAAGTTATAATTTGTTGGAGACAATTTGCCTTTTTGTTGATTTGAGGCATCATTCAAGAAAACACATCATGGTATGAGTTTTTGTTAATGTAAGTATAATATTTCATCTTTTAGTCGGAGACATTCACACTAAAGTTGGAATATGTAGGTATATGAATCTTTGATGACATAAGGGAACATTTTTTAAGCATACTAATGTCTCTTAATCTCTCAATTATTCCTCTCTATTCACTTTTTGTGGAGGCAGTTTGCATTTTTTGTTGATTTGAGGCGTCATTCAAGGAGACAAACCATGATATGAGTTTTTTTTTTACTTATGTAAGTATATTATTTCATTTTTTAATCGGTAACATTCACACTAAAATTGGAATCATGCATGCATGCATATGAATATATATATATATATATATATATATATTCATATATATATACATTTTTGTTGATAAAGCGGCATATGAATCCATGATGAAATAAAGTAACATTTTTAAGCATATATAGAACACAACAATATAACTATCTTTTGTACAATTTCTTTCCGGCCTATCAATGTTGTTGTTCATTATACATGAATTTTCTACCTAAGACCATCGTGAAATATTAAAATGATTGCTATAAGAAATTAATATAGTTTTCATTGCCGGTTATATTATTTAAACAGCACTCTTTATATATTATCTAAAAAATAATATATTTACTAAATAACTACACACAGGTTTCAATCATTTTCTTTAGCATAAGATATATTGATTTGAATTATATTTCAAAATAGAATTAAATATCTATAATTTAAATCAATATATAAAATTTAAAAAACATTATCATTTAAAATCTTATTTAAAAACCCAATATATGAATTAATATAAATGAAATTATAATCGATATATAAATAAATTTAGGATTAATATATAACTAGATACTTATTATTAATCATCTCCTTAATAAATAGAATATTAATTATATTCAATGTCATGGATGAGAATTAATATATAATTGAATTCTTACTATTAATCCTCTGATCATTAATAAATATATAACTTATTACATTTGATATCACTAATTAAGATCTATATATAAAATAAATAAAATTTCCTAGAATCAATATATAAAATTACAATTATAATAAAAGATAAATATTTTTTGCAAAAATTAATATAACAATATATATATATATAAAAGAAGACCATATAAATCTATATATATATATATATAAAAGGAAGATATGGAGTTGTTTAGGTGGCATAATGAGAAATCTCCATTTATCTTTTCCTATTTTCTCATAATTTTGAAGAAAATGTTCTATATTGGGTTTAACCTCTAACTCTTCATTTGCTCCTTTCATTACTTGCTTTTAATTCTCAATGAAACCATAATGTTGAGTTGTTTAATCAATATATTTTTTATACAAATAAATAAAAGAAAAGGTTGTATATTGAGTTTAACCTCCAACTCTTCATTTGCTCATTTCATTACATGCTTTTAATTCTCAATAAAACCCTTAATTTCCCAATCAAAGAAATAGATATTTAAGAAACAAACATAGAAGAGATATAGGTTGATTAAAGAACACTGAATCGATCAGGTTTATCAACGGAACGCTTAATCAAAACATTCCAAACAGGTATGTAGCCATAATATTATTCAAGAAATGTGAATTGTTATTATATAATCTTTCTTTTCCATATTGTTATTTTTTTGTTATCAAATGATAAATTTTGTTTATGAGGATCGTGTTTACATATATTCGTATATGTTTTTTTTGTTGGTTATGTTATGGATTTTTAACTTTTTTGTAACAATAAGTCACCTCTCAATCTCTTCTTCTAACACATTTTCTCTCACTAGATTTTTCTTGCTAAAATATCATCTTTGTAATGAATTTTTGTTTATTGTTAGGTTATTTGCTATTCTGTTGATTTTATATTCTTTTTATGTAGTAAATGGGACAAAAAAAATAAGTTATCTAAAGATCGTTAAATATGTCGAAGAATATCAAAGTTTTATCATCAAGACATCAAGGCACACATATGATTATTACATTTAAGTATTTCATTCAAATACTCCTTCAATTTTCATTATATTTTTTGATTTTGTCTATTTTGTAATTTCGTGATTTATTATTGTTTTCATTTTAATTTCTATGTTTCTTTTTTCAGAAGTGTAACCCACAAAAGGGACAATACATCTTCATTTTTATATTCGCTTCTTGGTTACTAACATATGTTTTTAGTGTTTCATTTAAAAAATCAAAGTTTTATAAGATTGTAAATCGGCTAATTTTCTTTGAAGTTTGTTTTTTTGACCTTCAATGATTTTGAATCATATTCAAACCTAGATTGATTTCATTTTGTGAATTTACCTTTTTGCTTCATATAACTTAACACTTTTAACATTGAAATTTTGTTGCAATCTAATTAGATCGATAACTGTAAAAAATGTATCGAAGACGATTGATTTGAAAATTTTAGCTGATAAATCATCTTTACATAAAAAAGATGAAAAGTTGAAGTTGATTGACAACGCTATGTAATCGTTTTCATGTGACACATGAATCAATGAATATTTTGATCCAAAACGCCAAAGAAGTTAAAATGAATGAATTGTTGATGAATGAGAATAAAATATTGAAAAAAAGGTGAACTATTGACAAAATAATTTCTTAGAATTTAAAGACTTCAATATTTTATTTATAAAAATAATAATATTGATAAATACAAACAATCTATTAAATTTTATTATGTGTTGTCGTATTTTTTTTTAAAGATGATTATAGTTTTAGAAAAGATCATATTATTTGTTTTTTAATATGAAGATTATTTAAAATATCTATTTTGATGATAATATGAATACATAAAAAAGAATTTATTAGAATTTAAAGACTTCTACGTTTTTGTGTGGATTGTGATGGTAAGGGAGAGTCTAGACTCCAGATGTATAAAAGTAATAGTAATATTGACAAAATTTAAATAACCTATTTACATTTAATCATGTGTGTTGTCGTATTTAAAAAAAATATTATACTTTTATAAAAGATCATATTATTTGGTTTTAAATAATAAGATTATTTAAATTATCAATTTTAATGATCATATAAATATTTGATAATGTAATTTTATTCAATAATTATTGGTACATTTTGTATACATGTTGTTTTTATTTTAAAAAAAAATTGTAGCATTGAGGCTTGGTTATCCTAAATTTTCCACTATGTTGGTGATTGTTGATTTGTTTTTTTATTTTCTGTATTGATTTATTTTAATATATAAATATTTATTACTGATAATTTTCAATGTGGATTCGGCCGCGAAAACGTTCAGACGTGATCAATTTTTCGTTAATTCAATTAATTGAATATATTCAAAACCAATCATTATCGATCTAAAATAAATTGTTGTATATAGACTTGCAAGATATTTCATATATATGAAAATGGATAATAAAACATTTTTTACATTTTCTGTTAACATAAAATTTGATCATCGCGCAACGCGCGATGTCGAACTAGTTAAGGGAAAAGTAAAACAAATTTTGATGTTGATAGGTTTTTCACTTGAATTCTTTTAGGTGTTTAATGTTTTTTCAATTTATTTGTTGGCAAGAAAGTTAAAACTTTATCTACGCTATGTCTTGTTAATGAAAGAAAGTCAGTTCGGATGGTCGAACCAGTGGCGGATCTGTTTGGGGATTTTTTTAAGTTTTTTAGTTGATTTCAAAATATTTTTTAAGGTTTTTGGTTGATTTCGAGTGATTTTTTATAGTTTTTGGTTGATTTGGAGTGATTTTTTTTAAGGATTTTGGTTGATTTCGAGAAATTTTTTAAAGTAGTGCTCCTTTAACCTTGAAATATTAAAAGTTTAGCGGGTGCACCTCATATACAACTTACAAAACGTGATTTTTTTACCCTTACGGAACACGGTTGAGCAATAGCACGGGACCCCCCTCCCCATTGAATGGGTCTGCCCCTACCAGTTATATTAACATTTTCAGGGTAAGATATGTTAAGTTATGTTTAACATCCATTTCATTGTTTTTATGTTATGTTATTATTCATTATTTTTCATGTTAAAATATATTAATGTTTATTATTTTTCATGTTAACCTATGTTTAAATTGCATGTTTAAAATATGTTAAGGTTTTAGTGTTCATACATGTTAAGGGGGTGTTTGGATTAGCTTATAAAAATAACTTATTGACTTATTTCGATGTGACACCGGTAATAAGTCATTTTAATTGTTTGTGAAAAACAATTTATCCGGTGTCAAATCAGTGACAAATCATTTTTTAAGAAGTTAAAATTTTTAACTTATCAATTTTTGTTAAGCACTTTTCCAAAAAATCAATAAGTTATAAGTTAATAAGGGGGTGTTTGTTTTCAACTTAATAAGCTTAATGGGCGGTTAGCTTAATTGGTTAAGTTATGTTAACTTGTTTGATTTTAACTTAATACTAAGAGATTTGCTTAACATGTTAAGTTAGCATATCCTATCTTAATACATTAAGTGGAAATGTTTTCCAAAATTACCCTTGTCCTACAATTCTAATTAATCACATGTCTCATCAAAAAAATAAATAGTTTACTAACATTCATAAATTAAAATTTGCAATCAAATAGTAATATATTATTGTTTTATATATATTTGAAGTTATTACATATTGTGTTATGAACTCGTGGATTCATGTTATTTATGTTACTTTAAATAATTAATATTATTTTAGTTTTTTTTTTGTCATTTTCAATATTTATTAAAAATTTATTTTTATAAAATGGTAATTTTTGTCTTCCAGATTATTTATTCAGAACAAAATCAAACAACTATTTATCTTAGTTTATTCAGACAGATTAATATTTATATACGACTTAATAGACTCAGAACTTAATGAATAAAAAATCAAACACACCCAAAGCTAATCCAAACACCCCCTAAGATTGTGAGGTATGTTAATTAAGCAATGGATATTTATGTTAAGATAGGTTAAGGTTGCATATTTGTATGTTAACTTAAGTTATTTCATAGGTGTTAAATTTTGATTACCCTTACAATTTTGCCACCAAAGTTCCGACTAATTACATATGTGACATACCTTTTTTTGGGTGTTAGATCAATTGTCGTGTTTCATCTAAGGACAACCAAAGGATTCCAATGATCCCACCAAAAATAATCTCTACACAATTTAAGGTTATATATGTATATATATATATATAGGGTTAGGTTCAAATGTGAACTCAATTTTGGTTGTGAACGTGAGGACGAATCTCAGCCACACATCTTCGGTTATGGTGGACGCGATCACGGAGGATTGACGCGATTCATGGGAGGGTGGAGATTATTAAAGGAGGAACTGCAGAAAGCCGCCTTTATTGACCGGATAAGTGGCTGAGATTCGTTCTCACGTTCACAACCAAAAATGAATTCACATTTGAACTTTCCTCTATATATATATATATATATAGAGAGAGAGAGAGAGAGAGGTAAAAGTTCAAATATGAATTTAAATTTGGTTGTGAACGTAAGGACAAATGAAAGCACACCCCTATTAAGGGGTGCCATTAGCACTCCCCTAAATTGACATGTATTATGACAAAACAATTATAATTATACCTCATGATTATAAATAAATCTTATTTATTTAATATATAAATATGATCACCATTTAAGTAACTTCAATATTTTATTTAAAAAAAATATGTTACCGTCCAACCAAGGTTCAAAATGGTGTGAGGCTAGGCATGGCTGCGAGGTCAAGCCTCAAGCCTTAAGAGCCACGACTAACACATTAAAAAGATAAGAAAAATCAAATATCGCGTTACAAAAACCGCAGATTAGGTCATGACATGCCACAAGCATAACGTGGTGTGAGACTCAAGCTTTAAGCCAACGACACGCCATGACGGCTGTTGCGGTGAGCTTTTTTGAACATTGTCTGCGACGCTTTGTGTCAACAGTAGCATATATCAAAGTAAAACCCATAAATAATGAGATGGCGTCCCAAATTATATATTTTTCGTTTTTTCTTGAATCGTGCTTGAGTTTTGTGTATCACATATTATTTGAGAAATGAAAAATTGACTATGAATGTTTGGTAATTCAATTTATAAGTTATTTCTTTAACAAATGATATGATTACGATTTATTGATAATTGCATTTACTGATTAAACCATATTTATATGGATAAACTACGTATTACTAATCAAATTACTCACAATACCGTACAACGTATGGTTACCATACTAGTTCTTTTAAACTAGTTAACCAAACTCGTGTTCACCCCTAGCTTTTCATAGTTGCACACAAAAGTAATTATTGTTTGCATCCTCGTTAACAACACATAGAAAACTCACCACATTGTGCAATGTTGATAACTTTGCTCAAAGCAACACCTATGCACATTAAAAACAAGTTGATAACTTTGCTCAAAGCAACACATATCCACATCATACCATATATACTAAGGGGGTGTTTGGTTCTGACAAGGGAATGAAAATGGAAATGAGAATGAAAATGGGAATGGGAATGGATTTTCATTCCCCCCAGTTTAATCAGGAATAAAAATTTGGACTTTTGAGGGGAATGAGCCCATTATATTATATACAACCAAACAGTTTCTTTTATTATCATTCTCATTCTCATTAATTCCTGCTTAATACCTTCACCAAACACACTCTAAGTCACTTACCAATCGAAGGGGTATCACCGACGAAAGTTGATTCCCGACAGATTATTGATATAACTGAATATCCGATGACAGATTTTTTATTCGTCGGTAATTTTATAATCACCGATATATTACCGAAGAACAAGTTATAATTTTCTTTTTTCTTTTTTAATCACTTTCCGTCGATAATTACCTACAGATTACCGATAGATTATTTAATAACTTTATTTTTATTAATTTTTTGTCAACCAGTCGATGATTACCTTTGGTAAGGTTTTGTATAAAGGGCACTTTTGTATAAAATCTACAACAAATATTGTATTTTAAATTTATATTTTTAAAATTAATTTATCTTTTATAATTAATTTACTTTTTTAAAAATTATTTATTTTTAGATGATAAATACAAATTGTCAGTGATCTGTCCGTGAAAGTTCCGTTAGGGACCTGTAGGTGATGTTCACCCTCGATGATCCGTCGATGCCACTTACCATCGGTGATAAATGCGGGTAGGTGAATAGTTTCCTTGGTGATCCGTCAGTAAAAGTGTAACACCCTAAAAATAGGAGAAAATGTAAACGAAATAATTTGCAGAATAAAGTTTAATGCCATAAAGATCACCCAATAAATGGGGGAAAATATTAGAGTTTACATCAATAATGGATACTAAACAACAACATCTTAATCTACACAATGATTAAATGTAAAATATGTTCAGGTGTTGCTAATATTCTCAAAGCAACTTAACTATTAACTCTAACAATTACTCTTTAAAGTGTAGTTCCAAAAAGGCGCCTCTACCGGTGGCAATGCTCCGCTCAACCCTTGGGAGCCCGACTAGGATGATCACCTGATATACATGTCATTTTAGAAAAAAGTGTTATGCTTAACGCCTAGTGAGAACAAACAGTTAAATATTCAAAACTATAAAACTTTCAAACGTAAACGTAGCTTCAAATAAGAAGAATAAGACATTTTACATCACGCTTACTCTTAGAGGGTATAATTTATTCAACAATAACGGGGGAGACCCGTATTACCATCAATAGTGATGGAGCACGTATGTGCGTCACAAAATCGACGTTGCAAGGGTTATGCTTAGTTAAACCCGTTCATGAGAAATCACACCTTAATGATCAATGGCCAATGCCCGACTTCAATGCCCACACCTTAATGCCTATAGAGACTTGATACCTATTTCAAACTACAATTGTAGGAATTACATTTTGTGGTTCAAAGCCGGTGCCCGACCTCAAGAGTCCACACTTTAATTCTTATAAGACCCAATGCCTATTCCACTTTGGAGCCAAAAGAAAAATACTCCAATTATAACCAAAACGACTTGACTTCTATGCCTATGGATCGATTACATTTTAGCCATAAAGTTTAATATATCAATCTAGACATATTAACGATTTCCCAATACAAAAACTTTGTACAAATATCGTTTTTCAACAAATAATAATTTCCAAAGTTAGGTCAAAATAGTTATGAGTGTTAAAACTAATAATACTTTGAAATATACTAGTACCAAGCATTTAGAATTTTTCCTCATACTCATTTTAACAATATATCAAAATCCCCAAAATTTTCAAGTTTGACCTAATTTGTCAAAATCAATCAAATGCAAAAAATACTTGAAAATATAAACTTGTAGGAAGTAAAAATGCATCGTTTTAACATGTATATAGTTTATAAAAGTGTATAATGAACTCACAAAGATAAGGTTTGAGAAACCCCCAAAAAGTGAAGAGAGTGAACATTTGGTGAAAAACACAAAATCTTGAAGCTTTAATCCTTAAATCTCTAGCTTAAATGGATAATGAATGCTTTGGAATGGTGGATTTGAGTAATAAATACTCAAAAGTTAGACTTGGAGGAAAATATAGAAAGAAAACGAGTTGGAAGAAAAGGAAAAAAATAGTAGGTGAAGATAAAGAATGAAATGCTGAAAAAACGCAAGTTATTGTGCTTCTGTCCCAACCGGGTGATTGTGCCATGCTATAGTGCCATGGCACTATTGCGCCATGTGTACAGAAAGTCCCAAAAATTCATTTGATTTCCTTCTATGTGATTGTGCAATGCGATTGTGCCTGACTCTATCGCCAGGCACTATAGTCTCACCTGTACCGTGAGTTTTTCTTCCGAAACAACACTTTGAGCCCTTCAAACTCCTAAAAGATGATGTTCAAAGCATTTCTAAAGTTCTAGGATTGAATCTTAAATTTTAAAATACCAACTAAAACATCCATGTCTAGAATTTACTTACCCGAATTTCCGGGTGTTACAAAAAGCATCACCCATGGATGTTTATCCGACAGACATTCACCACAGATCACTGATGGATTTCATCATTTTCGAAAGAATACTAACGAATTCATTCATTGGTGAAAGGCTCCAGAATAGTGTCAACTCACCCCACTTTTGCCTTATAGAGCTTCCTAATACTTCTAATTTTCCATCCATGCAAAAATCCCAAGCGACGACTAACAACTCGCATACATAATGATATTGCAAACTAGAACAAAACGTGTTTAAAGTAGTGTATATTGCATGAAGAGGTCAACTTTGCGATCTTAACACCATTTCAGGCGATTCTAGGCCTAATGTACATCATTTTTTCCCATTAATATAAGACTTATTATGATATTACTTCTAAAAAGAAGTTCTAGGTAATCCTCTTATGATTCTAATGGATCAAGAATTAACTTAATCAAAATTAAAGTCAAATTTATATTAACTTCCCAAAATCATCCCATGATACCATCACTACTAGAAAATAGAGTATCATCGACGGATCCAATTAAAAAGATATTAAAAAAATTATCTATCAATAATATGTTGCTAATTACCGAAGGATTTCAATTCTGTGGGTAATTACCAACGATTATGAATTAATAAAAGACGGAGTATTTAAAAAATTTCTAATACTCAAAAATTAAATAATTCGTTGATAATAAGTGACGAATTTGTTTTATCCGTCAGTGAAAGTTTCCGCCAGTAATGCCTTTTCCCAAGACCTTTTAGGATTCAACGACGGATTGCTCACGGCTTTTCTGTCGGTGTAAGTCAATTATTTTGTAGTGCATCAAAAATTAAATCAATTTCAAAAACTTTCATTTAAACATACTTACAACGAATATCCTGTTATATTTAACCTACGTTTATTTGTAATACACATCTTTAGGTTTCTAAAGATGTATCGTATGTTTTATATATTCTAACGAACAAATAATTCTGTTATAATTTTTATAATATCACAATCTTTTTAAAGAATACATTTTATCTACATTATGTACTAAACAACGATGCCATCATGCTTTCTTATTTTTAAGCATACAAAAAACACTTACATCAACATATATATTATGCTTTCCAATCAAATTGATGGACTTGTGTACATGCAAGTTGATTCAAACAACCTTTATTAAAAAATATTTGCAATTATATTGGTTATAATTACATGCCAAATGTGGAAATTATAACGGGGGCTTTCTTTTAAATTTTAAAATTGTAACCTAAAATTCCAATTCATAATTCAACAACAATGGAAAGATTGACTAAGTTGATATCTCTAAATGCACAATTATATTCCTCAATGCTAAACAATTATGTATAACTATTAATTTGTAAATAAAAAACAAACTTTAAGATTAATCATCACAACAAAAGAAATCAATGAAACAACAGAAAACCTAATAAATCAATTTAGAGTCACATAAACCACAATTAATTAACAAGAAAAATCAAAATAAGTATGCAAACTATGGATGAAAATCACATTATAAGATGTTGGTGAGTCAAAAATTACCCTTCTAAAAACATTCAATTTGTACGTTTTTCTATTTGAAGAGGCAAATGAAACTCACATATATTCCTACTCACTTTTAGTGATGATAAAACCTTGATCTTTAGAAAGATTGGGTTATCGAATACTGTTTGGACAAAAGCTCTTTGGCTTAATTTGTACGTGCTTGAATTATACACAATGATACTTTTACAGATTTAATTTATTTTGATTTTTGATTTAGTATTTTTTTTTTTCATTGTAAATTGTTCAAGAGAAATAACAAAATGAAAATATCAAACAATATACACTAAATAAAACTCATAAAACACAAAAATAAAAAAGAATAAAAGTAAAATAATAAAATTACTCATACAAAAATATTATTTTAGGCCAACCATTAAAGATATTAAAAGATAATAAAAATAGAAAGAATATAAAAGTAAAAAACAAAATTAATAAAATTACTCATGAAATATACTAAAAGGAATGAAACTTCTAGTCACTTATATTGAAATCACTACCCACCAACTAATCTGAAAAGGATATCTTAAATTTAACCATGCTAGTTGAGGGGGGCTGAACGCCCTCCTGCCCCCTACTAACTACGCCTCTGTTTAACGTTAAGGAAAATAGTCACGGTATTACCTACCAAATCTTTGAAAAATTAACTTGAGAGCAAAATATTGAAATTTTAAGTGCAAGTAAATTGTAGAGGTAAATCCTTATCCACATTAGCTTCTTATTTGTTTATTAAGCTTCATTGTTGATTTCATATAGATTCATTAAATATTCATGTTGAAGTATTGAAATATAATTATATAAGTTTGAACAGTTGGATTGAAATAAAAAAGTCAAACTAAAAACACAAATCAGACTAAATTATGTGATTCTGTGTGCTTCCATTTTGATTTTGATATCAATATTATTGATTAAGATACGTTAAATGAGATAAATGTTTGCCAAATATGACCGTATGTGAATTTATAAAATGAAACTGTGAAATATTAAATATAAAAGTAGCCACGTTTTTTGAAAGAAAATGTGCCCAACTTCTATCGTAAAACCAAAATATAGAAATACAATTTCAAACATCACTTGGGAATTAGTATTTTGAATATGCCGTGTGTGATTTAACAAAATGCTCAATTGGAATCAGTATTTTGAATATCTCGTATGTAATTAAGTAGATATGAATAAAATTTGTCTTGTGTAATTATTAGAAATCCCTTAGACATTTAAAATTATATAAAATACTAATTCTCTGGGTGATGTTAATGATATTTGTATAATTTATTTTGGTGATATACTTGGTTTTAAACTAAAAGTTTAATTTTCTCTTTTAAGACTCTTTATTTTTTGATTATTTATGGGTTTGGGTTAGTTTGAGTCAAGTTTAATATACTTTTTTTAATAAGTCTGGTATAATAAACCAAGACCTGTTTTTGTGGGATTGGAAACTTGTTTGTATCCATCCTATAAACGGATCATTCTTGTTCACGGGCTAACAGACGTAATTTTCTTACATTAAAAAACAAACTTATATAAAGTGATAAATAATGTAAAATTATTCAAAATAAATAGTTTTTTCCCACTTAAAAAAGGGAAAATATATACCAATATATACGGCGTAAGAAAAAACCATTTCACAAAATATGGAGTATTTACATTCCTCTCTAAAGATTTATCAACCTTTAGAGTATTGGTTTTTCATTAACAAATTATTTAACCATCATTACAGTATTTTATGATCGAAATTCGAGCCATTATATAATAAATATACACATAATATATATTTAGGAGGCAGGTGAGTAGCACCCATCCTAAAGTCACTTGGATTTTTTTAAATAAAAAGGAAATAAATTATTAATTATATATAAAATATAATAATATAACATATCTAGTTTGTCTCTCCAAATTTTTTGTTTTTATCGCCCAAGCCCATCCATTAAATTTGATGGTCCAGTCAAGCTTGCCCATGTTTTCAAGAATGGTTATTCAAGCCTCTTTTATAACGAGCCAAATGGACAATTCTAACATGCTGTATTGTCATTAAGCAAATCTAGTCCACATATATATAAAAGAATTGGTGTTGTCGACATTGACAAAATGGACCACTTACAAACATAACCATCTATCAATAAAAAGTCATCATCAACAGTCCCGTCCAATTTTTTTAAGAATAGTTATCCAAACTCGTTTTTCTAATGAGTCGGACAGACAATATAGTCCAAGAACAACTCTAGTCTAGATAAATCGAAGATTTGTTATTGTTGTCATCGATAAATTGACCACATACAAGCATAGCCGTCTCTCAATAAAAAGTCCTTATTGATTAGGCATGAGAACATGATTTGCGTCGACCTGGGCTGGGGATTCCCCCACAAAACTGGGGACCAAGCGGAGATAGGGACAATGATTGGGATTAGGGTCCTAACCCATATCCCCATCCTGTTTTCATGCCTAATTATGTATGATGTTGTATTTCCTAGATATTACTCGATGTGTTTTGGTTCGTGTGGATGGACATAGATACATGGTATTACTATAACCATGGAGTGCTTTATGTATTAAATTAAGGGGTTGTTTTGTTCGCGGAATTCAAAGAAATTTGATGGAATTAGAATGACAAATTCCTTTGACCAAATTCTTTAACGCCATTTGATTTGTGAAATGAATTGATTGGATTTCATCGGATTCCACCAAATTCCACGGTTGAAGGATTTGATCATTCCTTAGCATATGTGAAGGATTTTGAATTCCATTTCGTGGAAAATGTAACATAATATATAATTTTCATTTAGAGAAACAAATAAATTTAACCACCACCCTCGACCCACCCCGCCTCACCTGCGTCGACAACATATCCTCCACCACTACCGCCATCGTTGCCACCACCACCACCACCACCACCATCAATTAATATTATCATTCCACCACCTCTACCGCCACCCCACCCACCGCTACTGCCACCCACCATCACGACCATACAACTATTTTTTGTCGCCATAGTCACCATCCACACCCACACCCACACCCTACCCCACCCCACCACCGCACCACTAATGTTGTCAACATAATTGTCACCCTCACCTCCGATAACTGCATATTTCTATTTTGCGAGATTCCATTTCAATTCCTATCAACCAAACGTGTGGTTATGATTCCATCGAACTCCATTCCAGATCCTTCAAAGTCAAATTCCTTTGATGGATTCCAATTTCATCGAATTCCATTCTGCGAACCAAACACCTCCTAAATTTCTTTTGGTTTTAGGTTTATTGTATGATGTTGTGATTTTGTTCACATGTGAAATATTGGTAATTTATAAAAAAAACAAACTTTGAAAATATATGACATTTAAACATGGACAATTTTCGATCGAGTGTGATGTTCAACACACTTGATTTAAAATATCTCATATAAGCAAGGAAAAATCATCGATTCCCTTTAGGGATCCCTGTTCTTCGTTAGGAATAGAGATGAGGATGTGATCATGTTCCACAATAGGGTGGCCGTCACATCCCTACCCCATTCCCAAGCCTATAACTAGCTTCTAAATCAAACTTGTTATTTTAGGTAAGGCATGCCCTTGAACTATAAGGAATATGAAATTTAGCCCCTCATTTGTTAGAAATGACATTCCCCCATTGTTCTCACAACTTTGACCAACTTGGCGTTTATTCCATTTGCAGCGATCTTTTCGATTATTTTTATATTTTTGAGACTTTCTATAATATGTATTATTTATTAATTTAATTATCAAAAACTTGGGTATTACAAATTATGTAACTTATTCTGACACAATGGGGTTTACGGAAGGACCGACAAGTGCCTAAAACTTTTGTGATTGAGAATTACGATGCGTAAAATTCGGAAACTAAGACAAAACTCTTAGAAACTCTCAAATGAGAAGAATTATATTGAACAATATTAATGAAAACAATAAACCATATTTATAGGCTATACTATTTAGAGATAATTATGGAATCTAAATCTATACTAATCCTACACCAACTATAAAAGAAATAAGATAATGACTAAAGATAACTCCTAAACTATAAGGAAACCTAAACTATTTAGGAAAACAAATAAATAATTAAAACTAACAAATAATTATCTAAACCAATTAAGAAACAAAATAATCAAATGAATAGATAAACAACGTAATCTGTTCAGTACTGTTCAGAACGTGCCCACGACCCAGCACATGACCCAAGTCATAAGAGAAGTTGCGTAATTGACGGTTTTCTGTTTTCGATGTTAACTTCCGGGCTTCTTTCGAGCTCATTTTCTTCTTTTCCAGAGATCAAAAAAAATTCTCGTTAACTCTCGAATTTGCTCTATATCAGTCACCCTCACTTTAAAAGAACTCGCTCTCGAGTTCACTTAAAAAACAACTTCATTGGATTCCTTCGGACTTTGATGCAATACCGAATTACTTACAAACATTTTCTTCATTGAAACATGTTGATCTATAACTCGCGGGTCTTTAGAATTAAGAAGGGTTGAGAAATCTTCAAGTTCCAAAGTATGTTATCTTTATCGCCTCCATACATGTGAAACTTTGTCAAGCTCAAAAGGGTAAAAGGTTACAACTCTATTATGAACTATTTCGGTTGGATCCAGAGCCTTGGGTGCTTGAATAACGAAAGTTTCATTTCTAGAATCATTCTTCTTGACTTCTTATGATGACAGTTTTGTTGGTTCTGGAAAGTTCTCAACCGGTTCACTTCGGGTGCTCCGACCTCTGGCTCAAAATTGGGTTCGATTCAAGTTGTCAAACCGTATAATTCTGCACCAAGCTGTTTGAATCCAAAAGATTTCTAAATACAAATCATAAAAGTAGTGATATAGAGTCATCAACAAATCTTGTTGACCCAACACTAGAGATAGCCAAATGGGTCGAGCCAGATTTTGACTAATTTGACCGGTTAATCTTTTTGTCAAAAAAAAAACAAGACCCACCCCCAACCCTTACAGGGACCGACTGATTTTTCAAAAAAAAAAAAAACATTTTTATAATCGTTGTCCAACGTCCACATGAATACATGATCATATCTTTTCCATTTGACCGCGTTTTTTTTGTCTCACCCTCTATACCCTGTATATAAGTCATGGTATATGAGAAAAAAATATTCCAACTCACAAACGCAATAAATGCTCATAATTCTAGCTATAATTTATGTATCTGATCGAAAAAAAAATTACAAATTACATATTATAAAACATATTTTTTAAGTATTTGATTGACCAGATTACATATTTTCAATAATAACATCTTTGTATTCTTTAAAAAAAAATTCAAATTTTTTTTTATCATTAAAATCAAATTTAAAAAAAATACATAAAGACCGGTTTAAAACCATTTACGTGAATACTGTTTAAGATGAGGGCTAATTTTTAACTATCCCTACTGGTACGAATTGGGCTTTTATTGGGCTCAAAATCGATATAGGTTCGAAAAAAGATAATGAATTTACGATTAAAGGCCCAAAATAGACTTTGGGCCCATAAACAACCGACTTTGTGATACGTTTTATTAAAATTCCGGCTAGGGTTTTTCTTCAACCCTTTCAGTCTCCAATCTCCATCATCTCTCTCATCTACACACAAACCATATACTCAGATCGGAAAACACCATGGTAGGATTTGAAATCGGCGACGTTCCTTTCAACCCTGACGGTTGGGGTCCACCGGAATCCACCACCACCGCCGTCTCTATCCTCAACCATCCGGTCAATGTTCCCTTCGCCCCTTTCTCCCGTTCCGACAAACTTGGCCGGATTGCCGATTGGACCAGATCCAACTACAACAACCCTAACCGTTCCAATAATCGCAATAATCCTGCCGACTCCGCTTTTGATTTCACCACCGATGATTCCTTCGGCGGCGGTCTCAACGCCGACGAAGATTCTACTTTCCGACTCGTCGACGGCAAGCCTCCACCGCGCCCTAAATTCGGTCCTAAGTGGAGGTTCCAGAACAATCGCAACCAGCTCCCTCAGCGCCGTGACGAGGAGGTGGAGGCTCGTAAGCGTGAGGCGGAGAAGCAAAGAGCTCGCCGTGACCGGTTGTACCATGCCAACCGGTCTGGAGGTAATAACCCTAGACGTGAAGCGGCGGTGTTCAAATCGTCCGTCGATATTCAACCGGAATGGAACATGCTTGATCAAATCCCTTTCTCGACATTCACTAAACTTTCATTCACTGTTCCTGAACCAGAAGATTTACTCATATGTGGTTCACTAGAATTTTACGATAAAACCTACGACAGGACGACACCGAAGAACGAACGCCGATTGGAGCGTTTCAAGGACAGGAATTTCTTCAAAGTTACAACTACAGACGATCCAATTATTCGAAGGCTTGCCAATGAAGATCAAGCGACTGTATTCGCTACTGATTCTATACTCTCGACCCTAATGTGCGCACCTAGGTCTGTTTACTCTTGGGATATTGTAATCCAACGTGTTGGAAACAAGTTGTTTTTCGATAAACGAGATGGATCGCAGCTAGATTTGCTATCCGTTAACGAAACTTCACAGGAGCCATTGCCTGAGGCAAAAGATGACATCAATTCTGCTCATTCGTTATCTGTTGAAGCTGCTTACATTAACCAGAACTTCTCACAGCAAGTTCTTCAAAGAGATGGGAAGAAGGTTAGCTTTGAGGAGGCTAACCCTTTTGCAAACGAAGGAGAAGAAGTGGCATCTGTTGGGTATCGTTATAGGCGTTGGAAGCTTGACAACAATGTGTCATTGGTGGCTAGGTGTGAGGTTCAGAGTGTTATGGAGGTTAATAACCAGAAATCTTTCTTGACTTTGAATGCTTTGAATGAATTTGATCCTAAGTATTCAGGTGTGGATTGGAGGAGGAAGTTAGATACTCAAAGAGGAGCTGTTTTAGCGACTGAATTGAAGAATAACGCTAATAAGTTAGCCAAATGGACTGCACAAGCTATCTTGGCTAGTGCTGATATGATGAAATTGGGTTATGTGACTAGGGTTCATCCTCGTGATCACTTTAATCATGTGATATTAGCTGTTGTTGGGTATAAACCAAGAGAGTTTGCTGGTCAGATCAACTTGAATACTTCAAATATGTGGGGAATAGTGAAGGCTATTGTGGATTTGTGCATGAAGTTGAATGAAGGAAAGTATGTGTTGGTGAAGGATCCACAGAAGCCTCAAGTAAGGATATATGAGGTTCCTGCTGATGCTTTTGAGAATGATTATGTGGAGGAGCCATTGCCAGAGGATGAACAGGTTCAACCTCCTGTTGAAAATGGTGAAGCTGTTGAAGCTGTTGAAGAGAATGGAGCTGCAAATGATGTGGAAGATAAGGAAGTTAAAGTTGAAGCATAAAAGGTAGTAATTTAGTTTTTGGCACTAGCTTTACTTTCAATTATCTGTTTTTTTAAACTGTTTTCTTGTTATTTTGTTGCTTGTAATGCCTGATGGAATGAATATTTTTGCAATGACGAATGTTTGATGAAAATTCTACATTATTTTTGGTTTTTTTTAGTAATTATGTCACAATTTTGATGGTAGTGGAGCATGAAAATGCATACTACTTTCCTATTGGGGCATTCTGAAAATTATTAGAATTCCTTTCGGGTATAATAGATCATGATGCATGGATAGATAATTGATTGTATGAATTGTAACTGTTAGGGTAAGTATTAAAGTTTGTGGCTTTGTGTTATGAATATGATAATCTTGGAAAATATCGATCAAACTTAGTTGATCGATATTAAAGTTTGTGGCTTTGTGTTATCAAACTTGCAAATATTAGTAGCTGGTGGAATATTGTGTAGTTCATCCATCTTGGAATATAATCCACAGTTTACTTTTAGCTCAAGCTTTAGAATTTAGGCTGGAACTACTATAACGTTTAACTTTTATGACTGAAAACTTAGTTTGAATGGCTTCTATATCCTACCAGAAAATAACTTATTCGACAAGATGTATAGTATCAAATGCTATTCGGAAATTGCAGCTGTACTACTCTTTAGGGTAGAGCACAGAGGATCACTATGTATACATTGCAACCTTTAGACCCTGCTTCCGAGTGGGACATATTAGAAGTACTAAAATTATTTGTTATTCAGCATTGTGTTATGAAACGTAATAAAAGTATTAAAAAGTGAAAATATGATAGATAATGGATATGTTTGGCAAACGAGTTGGTAGCTGATAAGCTAGCTGATGAAAAAATCATGTTTGGCAAAATTAGCGTATAAGAATGTAAAATGATCAAAAGGGCATATTGAAAAATAAAAATTAATAATTAATATTAACGAGGGTTATAATTGGAAAAAATGACAATAAGCTCCCAAAACGCTACTCCAAGTAGTCGTTCAATAAGCTAGCTTATAAGCTAACTTATAAGCTAGTTTATGGTTTACCAAATGTGTACATTGAAAATAAGTTAGCTTATAAGCCAGCTTATTCTTGCCAAACATAGCCTATGAATCTAGCATAGTAAAGCTATCCATAACATAACTGTGTGAGTGATGCATGAACTAAAAGTATTAGATTTTCCATCATGTTTCAAAGAAACAGCTTGCCTTATCGTTGCTTAAATGCAAAAAGAGCATAATTGTTGAACCCCATGAAGCAAATGATCAAAAGCTATGTTTGGCATTTGAGCTTATTGAAAAAGCTCTCTTTGCTAAGGTGTATAAACTAGCTTTATGAAACGCTATTTGAAGCAGTGTTTTAATAAGAACAACATCCAATTATGTCTCTTGTATTTTTCCACTTCCAACTTTCAAGATTATATAATCAAGATTTCTTTCGTTTAACGATATGCACTTTTACCGTTCTACAACAGGTTTCTATTTGGAATTCGAGTGGCAAATGTTCCTTTCATTCTGCTGGGTTTTTGGCCGAAAGTTTTTACATGAGGACCTCATATTTTTGTTTGCTTTTAATTTGGTTACGATCATTATCATTATCATTATCATATGTAATGGATTTGTTGTTTGTGATTTTGGTGGTGTCCGTATTTTCTGGGTTTAGAAATCGTTAAAAGTTATTTAATTTAACCTTGTTGATCTTCAATTCTTGGTTGTAGAAAGTCATCTGATTCAATCAAAATTGACAGACCTTAATTGGATCAAATCGAAACCAAAATTTGTACATTTAAATTGGATCAATGGGTTTTTGGATAATCGTTTAGAATCCAATGAAATTGAACTAATTCAATTCAATTACCATCCAATTTTCCAATCCAATTATCATATGATTATACATCAAATTATCATTCAACTATCCTACAATTGATAGATGTATATTTATAAATGACATTTTAAGATACTGTTTTTAAGTGGATATTTTTAATGTTTTTAAAAAAAGTAAGAAAATGTTTAACTAATTGGTTAAATGATGATTTAAGTAGTTAAAAGTTGGATCAAAATATTTGATGGATTTAATCTGATCAAATGGATAAACAATATTAAGCAGATTGGACCAGATTGTTTGTTCAATGTTAATCGAGTTGATTGAATCAAATTAATTGGTTTCTTTAATCCGTTGAATTTTAATTGATGAATATCTTTAACCCAAACCTTTTTGTCATTCGTGATCCTCTCAAATTAACCAACTGAAGTTTCTAGATTCGATTAGAGTACAAGTTTTAATGCATAATGTGCAAATTGCTATAACATCAACCGAACTTTGCTTAAAAATCGGAACATGATTGTCATACCCCTTGATTTTGGCAAATTCACCGATTGAAAGTTTCAACCCCTCTTTAGCCACACGTCTGTAATCATTTAAATCGTTGCCACGATCGTGATTCTAAATAATTCGTTATGACATGTTATGGCGTCAAGGTTTGGCTTTGCCGTCACATTAATCTTTGTGGTTCCACTCTAAGACTTTGATCCGTCGTAACACGTTAGGATATGTTACGATGCGTTATTTTATAAGACATGTCTTTTTATAACTTTTTTTAAACATAAAATTTGGGGGTATATGGGTTTGGGCTACGGTGAGAAAGAAAATTATGATGAGTAGCGTACACTTGGATCAATCATAATTGAATGTCAACACTGATAAGGTACACTGATATGTATCAGGTTAATTTCTTTCTAGAGCATAATTCATGGGTGGGCATGAGATTAAAAGTGATCAAATATTCGTATTTCTTCTTACGTTTCTCACCATAACTTCTCTTCTCACATGATCCTTCACCGACATATGTGATAATTATATCTGATACCTAAGCCTTAATTAAACAATAAAAAACATAAAAACTAAAATCCTAAATAGGTAAATCTTTGCTCTCGTACCCTATCATGGAGAGTTAAATAAGAACTTTTTGGAGATTACAAAAAGCAGTGAGTAGAGAATCAAACATCACGATTTTTCACTCTTGATATCATTTTCTTATAAGTTCAATTTTTAATGTTATTACTTTATATGAATTTAAATTGTTCTACGATCATTAACACAGAGATGTAGGTACATACATGTACATATGTGTACATATGTCACCTTAGGGCAGGCCTTAAAAAACACAATAATCTCATCATAACTTGTAAGGCTTGAAGTTTTACCTTGTCGACACACCACACATTACCTCGTTTTGAACATTGGATGCAATTGCCATCATCGACATTTCTCATGACAAATATAAGAATGCAATTCTAATGAGTAGCTAAGGGGAATACCTACAAATGACTGATCGGGATCCTGTACACCTGCTTACTCGATTACCGCAAGAGAAAAAAATGGAACGTATTAAAGGTGTTCCTGCTTAAATAAGAGGGTGCTCTTAAATATTTATAAACCAAATTTTTTGACAAGAAGTTGAGTTAGACGAAATAGTTGTTTGCCTTCCTATAAGCGTGCCCCTTCCTAGATGAAGGTTCAAGCCCATTGTAAGCAAATGTTTTAAGGGGGTTTTTTTAATCTTTTAATTAGTTTTTGTTATGATTTTTTTAAAAATAGAATGGTGATCAAAAATATTTCGAATTTAAAGGAACTAAACGAAATAATTCAATACAACTTACATAAGTTGTCATGTGCCCTAAAATTGATTTTAGTCTTTGTTCTACATTGATTAGTTATAAATTATAATATTATACGATTATGTTTATATGATATGATTTGTTTGTTTGTTTGGAGTTTTTATATTAGTCTTAACCAAAAAGCCAAAAAACCAAAAAAAAAACTCTTTTGAAATTAATCGAAAATTCGCTCAAATCAACCCAACAAAACCAAAAAAGCTCGGTCGAAATCAATCCGAAAACTTCAAAAATCCCTAAAAAAATCACCCAAAAAACTTTAAATAAACCTCTAGAAATAAATCCAAAAACTTAGAGAACCCACGGACGAAATTTGGCTAAAAACACATCGAACGACTTTGCAGACATTTAAAGGTACAACCACTCAGCTAAATCTCGGGTTTGCTTTCTCAAAGCCACTAGTTCAATCCCCTCAAAATCACTTACCAGTTCAAATCATCTTAGAGCAATTATGCATTATACTTATTTAAATAAGGTTTTATTCAACTGTTAACTTCAAGACCAATAAAATTGACTGAGTTGTATACGAAGTGATTCGAATATACTACCAAAAACGAAATCCCTTTAAATCCCTCCAACCAAACGGCCCTTATTTCTTTTGTTCCTAGTTATCCTTCCGACGTAATGGAAAAATGTTATTAAAAAAAGAGGTGGAGTTAAATATATATTTGGTTACTGTGGTTTACAAATATTAACACATAAGGTCCTTCAAAGATTTTTTTAACATCCAACGTCCCTGTGGTTTTCATTTTATAACACTGAAGGTCCTGCATCCTGCTTTTCCGTTAAATACTAACATTTTAGCATATTTTCTTTATTTTCCAAACAACATGGACCAAATCTGTAATTTACTCTAAACTATATAATTATATCAATATCTTATTAATTATATAACTTTTATATTCCATGAATTATATTACATATTTATATGCATCTAATATTTTTATTTTAAAAATTATTTATATATTTATCTTTTATAAAATGTATTTTATGTTTATGTTTATGTTTATATTTATATTTATATTTATATATATAATATAAATAATTTTATAAAATATATGGAAGATTCAATTTATATTAGAAATAAATGATTATACAAATTGCATATATGAAAGCTTCAAAATTCAAATACATAAACAGTAAATAAGACCACTATACAAATTACATAAGCGGAAGGTTCAAGATTCAGATACATAAAATATATAAAAATATAAGTATAAATACAAGTACAAAATAAATTTTATATAATATAATTTTAAATTTACAAGAATTAATAATTTGTAGATATACATCTATACAAAATATGTATAGATGGAAGGTTTAAATACATAAAATATACAAAAATACAAAATAAATTTTATAAAATATAATCTTAAATATACAAAACATTAATAATATTTAGATATAAATATATATGGTAAATATAAATATAAAAGTTAAATTGAAGCATGTACAACTTCGTTGTCATCAAAATGATTCTCATAAAAATCTACCATCTCACATTCTTCACCATCTCTATTCATCGTATATATGTATATCCACAAATTATTAATTCTTTATATATTTAAGATTTTATTATATTTTTATTTTAAAAAATTTATTTTGTATTTATATTTTATGTTTTATATTTTAATATATTTTATGTATTTGAATTTTGAAGCTCCCATATATTCAATTAAAATAAATTAACTGTTTCTAATATAAATTGAACATTTCATAAATTTTATAAAATTATTTGTATTTTTTATATAAATATAAATACAAAATACATTTTATAAAAATTAAATATATAAATAATTTTTAAATAAAAATATTAGGTGCATATAAATATGTTATATAATTTATAAAATATAAAACTTATATAACTTATAAAATATTAATATAATTATATAGTTTAAAGTAAATTACAGATTTGGTCCATGTGGTTTGAAAAATAAAGAAAATATGCTAAAAGGTTAATATTTAACGGAAAAGTTGGATGAAGGACCTTCAGTGTTATAAAATAAAAACCACAGGGATGTTGGATGTTAAAAAAATCTTTAAAGGACTTTATGTGTTAATATTTGTAAACCATAGTGACCAAATTTGTATTTAACTCAAAGAGGTGAGTAAAATTTTGAAATATGTTGAAGCAACGGCTAGTTTGAAAGTGGTTGGAATTACAACTATTATGACGTCATAATAAACCACAAGGGTAATCATGGTAATTTAAAATCTTAATTTAACTTTTTACCGTTGGGAAGTGGAATCCTATGGAGTATTTCCCCATACCCATGGAGTATAGGGGTACCCCTGTAATTATCCAAAAGAAAAAGCATGCAAAATTCCAAAATCTGTCCCCTTGGTTTTACACACGTATAGCATTAATGATTCTCATGACCACTATAACCTATATTCAATTTGTATTTTTGAAATAATTTATTTTTATTTGTGTTTTTGAAATTACCCTATTAATCTATGTGATTTGGAATTTCCTTTATAAATGACAATTGATTATTATTTTCGTTCTTAATAAAAAGGCTATGAACGAATTGAGTTAGACCGGGAAGCATGTTGTTATTAGAGTAATTAAACTCTTGGTCCCTATAGTTTATGGATTTTAATAGTCTAGGTTTCTCAACACAAAATATTTATAGATTATATATTTGTGGTTTTCATTTTGTAAAGTCTTGGATTTTGTAAAAAAAAAATTGTTAAATGGGTTAAATATAAGGGACAATTTAGTAATTTAAGTTATTTTCATTTTCTATAAAAATCTAAGGGTGGTAATGGGTTGGGTTGGGTTGGGTTGGGTTTGGATTCAACTCAATTTATTAAACAGGTCGAAAATTTCAATCCAACTCAACCCAACCAGCAACTTAAATAGGGTTGATAATGGATTGACATGTTTATGATTTTTTTTCAACCTAACATGTTAAATAAATAGGTTGAACCTGAGTTGACCCATTTAATTTTAAAATTTTAAATAAAATACACTTGATTGGACTATTTTATTTTATGAATAAAACACAATCACAACATCAAATAAAAATAAATTGTTCAAAATTTGAATAAAACACAACCATAAATGTAATAAATTGTTTAAATTTCTAAAAGTCTACTTAAGTTATTTTAATTTATGTTAGAGTTTTGGAGGCGGAGGACGGGAAGAGAAAGAGCCAAGAGAGAGATTTTGAGGTGGGTTAGATATTACTTTATTAGGGTTTCACACTTGACAAAACTGTGAGAGTTTCAAATTTTCAATGTTTCATAGATAATATTAAACATTATAATTAAAACTAAAACTTAAATATATAATATTTTTAATGGGTTGAAAACGGGTTGTAAATAGGTCGTAAATTTCAACTCAACTCAGCCCATATATTTAAATGGGTCAACCGGGTTGACCCACTTAACTAAAATGGGTTGAAAATCTCAATTCAACCTGCTAATTTGGTTTTAGGTTCGGGTTGGGTTGGCGGGTTGGATCACTTTTTGTCACCCCTATAAAAATCGCAGGGACCAAACATGTATTTTACTTTATTTTTATTGTATTATAATAATATCGAGTAAATACATATATACGAAAAAAAATAAAAACCCGACCAGCGTCTTCATCTTCTTCTCGGCATACCTTTGCGGTCCTACCCCTTCTCCATTGTGGCTCCCTCTGTCTCCAATCTCCTCCCCACAGTTGGAGTACGGAGTACCCATCGCTTTCGTCTCCAATATCCTCCTCGTAATATGCTCTCCTCAACCACAACTTTCGGCTTAAACAGAGAGAGCACATGAACTAGATCCAGAACCAAAACCATTATCACCACCACCAATTGAGATTAAAAATAAACCCCCAATAGGTGTGTTTTGTGTGTGTGTCTGTGCGCACGTTATGAATGGATCAGGGAGAACAAGAGTCTTGTTTGTGAAATGTATGTATGATTTACTATTGGAGATAGGGTGTAGGTCGGAGATGGAGATACGAAGGTGGGGGTAGGCTGGAAATGGGGACGAATGAAGGTCGTTGCTTCATAGATGCAGAAAGGAACCAAGAGAGGGTGCCAAAAATAGGAGGAAGGAGAGCGTCGAAAATAAGGTTTAGACTGGAGTAAATTACCAGGTTTGAACTGTATTTTTCAGAGTATTTGCTCATATTCTTGTTTCTATGTTGATAGAAAGTGGTAGAAGCTTGTTTAAGGTGATTATCCAGACCCATTTTAGGGGGTTTTCTATCTGTGTTCAAGTTTCCAGTCACCGAAGAATATGAAGGTGGCGTTTGTTTTTTAAGAGGTGTTGAAGTTTGAAGTCTGATTTCAGTTATAAAATAGTTATGAAACGTCTAAACGAATCATACATGAGTGATGATTAAGAGCTTAAAATGAAAAAAACAAACAAAGCCGAAGTCATCGGTAGGGCTTTAAGTCACCAGAGGGAGGGGTGAATGGGGAAGATTAAGTAACTGTTGGGGAGGGAGATTGGAGACGAAGGGAGCCACGGTGGAGAAAATGACAGCCTTATCCCCATTCTTCCCTATATTCTAGTAGGGTTATTTAGTGATTTTTGATGGTTAAGGTATTGTCGGGAGAAGATGACGGACGATGGGTACTAGGTCGAAGTAGATGATCAGAATAAGCCGTAGAAGATAGGATATTGTTGTTTTAATAATTAATAATTAAATTACATTATTGGCCCCTGTAGTTTTAATGGAAAATAAAAATAAATTAAATGACTAAAATAATTTTATAAACTAATGGCATTAACGACATTTTTTGGACGGAGTTACACTTAGGGACCCAAGATATTATGAAATAGAAACCACGAGTATGCAATCCACAAATATTTCATTTTACGGACCCAGGCTGTTAAAACCCATAAAGCACAGGACCCGGAATGTAATTTACTCTTGTTATTATGATTGAGCTCAAAGGTCTTTTTTAAAGTAGGGTGTGAGCTCGAACTTAAATAGTTTTTCAATATTCGAGTTCCACACTTATTTAATAAATTTGAGTTATATAAAGGCACAATCGTTTGTTAATCAAGTAAATAATATTGACTTTGTTAACTGGTCTGAGCCTTTCATTTTTTTGATCAACAAGTGTTACAAAATCATCAACTCTGCTATTTTCCAAAAACTGGACGGCGCCTCTAAAGCCATCCTATCGAAACTTTTATGAAACTCCAAACGCCACCCAGAGACTTGATATACATGTTGATAAGTAAAAAAATTAGGTTTAAAACCTATTGAATTAAAGCTGTTTCATGGTATAAAACAAGAAATGGTTAAAGCAACACTTCCCTTTAAATAATGACCAAATGTCTACAAAGCTCATTTAAGTTCAAATCAAGCCAAAATGGCTCACAAGTCATAACACTTGACTATAAAGTCAATATAAACTACAAAATCCAAAAAGGCATTATTTCAAACATTAAATAAATCCATGGCACCTATGAGATGAATAGGTCCATAAACCATCACTTAGTTGAAGCATACTAGCCAAAAGGCTCAAAACCGCATGGTTTATATTTTCAGAATACTTGCAGAGTCAATAATAGACGCGTATCAAAGATTTGCACATCTGTAACACTCTCAAATCTGGAAAGAGCGACTAATTTAAAATTTCTAATATTACATCAGTAAATAACTTCCTCAAACCACAATTAGTAATAAACCTCTACAACAAACAATTCAAGTCCTATACAAGACCTACTTACGGTTGGGTGTTACTAAACCAATAAGAGTCGCTATCTTCGAATGCGGAAAACGTCACCAAGAGTCTTTATCGTGCCACTTCCTAGCACTCAAGTCCACACGTGTCGCTAGTACCAACCCCCACGATAACCTGATGCACATGCCGACAAAGAAAAAGGGTTAGGCTTAACGCCTAGTGAGCTCAAGAGTTTTTAACATATTTATGATTGATTTGAATCCAAAAGATGTGCTTGATAAAATATAATTCTCAAAAGAAATAACCTTATTATAAAAGCAACGTCTTTCCCCAAATTCACTAGTCCCATAATAAAAGCTTTAGACCAAAATGACATTAGAAGAGAATACTTTAAATAGAAATATTCTTTTAACGTAATACCAATTCCAATACTCACACGACTATGATTGAGTTTACAAACGTGGAGATAGAAAACATACCTTTAACCATGTTTTATAAAACGTTAACTCACGCGGACCTTTAAAAGGGATAGAAATATCCGAAGTTCACGGGGGATTCACGATCATACCATCTTTGGTGACGGATACAAAAGTAGGTCACTACTCGATGTTTGAGCTAACTGTAAGAGCCAATGGCAACCGGTCAATGACCGATTATGCACCTTAGTACACGGCCCCCGATGACTTCTTACGAAAGCCCGCGCAATGGTCACTGGCAACCGGTCTATAACCGATTATGCACCTTAGTACACGGCCCCCTGATGACCCTAAATCGCGCATGCATAAATTCAATGGCATCCGGTAATGATCCGGCATTATACCCAACGGTAAAAGGCCCCCTATGACTTCTATGCGACCAAAAAGGGACAACAATCCCGCCTTTAAACCGACTATATGCCTATGGATCCATTACATACTAGTCCTACTACCAAATACATCAACGAGACGTATTACTAGTTTTCCAACCTTGAAAACTCTTTTCAACAAACCATCTCCTTTCAAGTCCAAGTTTTACCAAAATTTAGGTCAAATCATTTTGAGTTTCAAAACCAAAGATTATTTCATTTTATAACCTTTACAATTATTTTAAACCATTAATGATGCTCAACTCATCATCTACAACAAAATACTCAAAATCCTCATTTTGACCCAAAACATCCAAACTTACCCAAATACACAACTACTTGAAATTAAGTTTAGGAATCAGTAAAATACTACATTTACAACAAGTATTTGAGTTTATGAGTTTAGATTTTGAACTCACACTTATGCATTTACAAAATGAACCATAATGCAATAACCTGTATTTTTCAACGATTTATAAATTCCAATACTTTACAGATGCAAATGCAACCCAATGGTTTTCATTTAAAAGATAATGCATCCAAATAACTTACACTTATACTTCATTTACCAAAATCCCCAAAACTCAAGTATAAGTCTTTTATATGATTTATAAACTCTTTTATACCAAATATGCAAACTTACCCAAATACTCACACATTTGATAAATACCAAGTAAAACATGTTAATATTTCGAAAAGAACGTTTTTGGCATGTACAAAGTTTTCACAAAGTATCTTGAACTCACCTTGCTAGATTTAAGCTAAATCTAGGTTTTACCCCAATGCCGAGTTCCATTTGGTAAAGACTTTAGATCCTCGAGCTACACCTCTAGATCCATGGTGTAAGTCTTTCCAGAACACCTACATAACCTCCAAAACATACACAAGAACGAACCTAAGAGAGAATGAGAGTTGTTGGTGGAAGAACCCAAACCCTATATTCAAGATTCAAGGATTAAGATCTTACCTTCACTTCTATAAACTCAAAAATCAACCAATAGCCTCTAGCCATACTTGTTTCCATGTTGTAGAGCTTCAAGAGACGAATCCATAGCAACTTGAATCACCCAAATCGGAGCATTATTGAGAGAGATATGGTTCAAATGAGAAAGATCCCAATTTTCGGTCTTTAAAACGTTGACAGAGGCTGACGCCAGATATGGACGCCAGTTACATTTCGTAATTGGCATTGTAACTCACGCTAAGCACAAATCAAGTAAAAAGAGCTTAGGGCTACTTGTGAAGTTAGTTACGATTTGCTAACTGGCTTTGTAACTCACGTTAAGCATAATTGAGTGCAAAAGTGCCTAGGCTAGTTATCAAGCTAGTTTCAACTCTGAAACTCACCTTCTAACCAGCTTCCATCCTAACCCACATGAAAACTAGCCTTAGACGATGTTTTACCCATATTTGCTTCGTCTTAGCTCCAAATTGACTCACAAAAATATCGTTGGACTCCTTCTTTAATTCTCCAATCAAATATGATATAAATACTTGAAAATAGGCCTGAAATACCAGAATTCTTGTATCAGTCTTTTCCAAAGTTTCATAAACTTAACTAAAATTTCCGGGTGTTACAACATCTATAACTAAAAGGGGCTCAAGTGCCACTATTAAAGTTCATGAGTTAGGTGAAATATCAAAACCACATTTTTTTTTCAAGCATCAAACATATATATTGCCACCCAAATCATCCAAATACTTAAAAAATCTCTTTTGATGAAATAAATATAATTAGAAACCATCATTGAAAGCTTATCTCTCAAAAGAATAACTAAATTAAAAAAAAACATGTACATTATGAAAGTCCTTTCAAGTTTTTGAAACCCAAAATATATCCAAGTGCGGAGATCACAAAATCACAAATATGGAACAAATCCATCAAGATGTATTAAAAACCAAAACTAGAGCGATTTTGAAATGTGTATAGTTTGCAAAGCAACTAGAAATGTTTTACTAGATTTATGCTAAATCTAGATTTGACCCCAAATTTTAAGCTTCCTTTGATGAAAACTTGAAATCTTCTAGCTAGGAACCCAAATCTTAAGGTGTGTAACTCTTAAGAACACTTTCTTACCACCAAAACTCTAGTAAAACACCACAAAGAGAATAAGGAGGTTGGAGATGCAAACTACCCTACCTTAGGTCAAGATACAAAGATTTAGATTTTAAATTTGAATATTTTGGAACCTCATATCAACAAGGAAACTTTAATTTTTTGTTCTTTACTTAAAGAGCTTCAAAAAACAAAGTTATAGCCACTAAAATCGCTTCAGTCGAATGAGAACTGATGAGGATATGACGAAATAAAGAAAAAACTCGAAAATCGTCTTTTTGTGCAGGTCAAGGGCTTATGCGACCTTACCCGGCGTGCTAGAGGCCATAAGGACACGCAGTTCATGTCGCAACTTCAGGCCGAAGTCCAAATCGCGTGGACCTCCTCGGGTCGTTCTGTAGGGCGCAAAGTGTTGCGCCACATGCTAGTTGTTCCCCCAATTGATTTTCCCCACCATTCCTCGATCGTTTCCCCAAGACAGTTTCCTTGACTGTTTTCAAACATTTGTAAAATTATGGCGACAATGAACATATGAGTGTACATGTGTCATCTTTATAACAAACAATTATTTCGAGATGCAGGAAGTAAAATACTAGTTTATCTGAATTTTTTTAAAAGAAAATATGAAATATGGGTAAAGAGGTCGCTTCGCCACTCACATAAGGGACACATGATGCAGTTAACGAACAATATGCTAGTAGTGTTAACTCGAATGACTTGTTTGGTATGTAAAACATACTAAACAATATGTAAGTAGTAATTTATTTTCAATGTATCACACCTTTTTTTAATCAAAATAATGATAAAAATAATAAGATTTCAAGTACATTATGTTTTAGAATGATTGTATAGATTTTCAACACTACCTCAATATATATTTATCAACTCTACATATCATACCATAAATTTTATGATTTCAGTGCTAATTATATATTTAATAACTTTTCAGTTAGTAATGTTTTTGTAGTAACATATATATTTCATGGTGTGTTTTAATTAAATATGTCACTATATTATAAGTTCAAAAAGTTAATGCACTTTTAAAACCAGTGAATACATTAGAATTACAAAAAATTTAATATAACTTAATTTAAATTGACCTTTTATTAGACAACGAAATAACATAAAATTACATAAATCTTGAATTTAAATGATCATTTTGTGAATATGAACAACATAAAGATTTTTTTAACGATGATGAATATTATTATAATAAACTTGATGTTTTACAGCATCTCTAAGAGCTTTCCTAAAATGGAGAAAAAGGGGAATATGAGGATTTTGGACAAAATTTTTGCTGCAAGAGCTTTCCTAAAACATTCTCCACAATGGAGAAATTAGGAGAGAGAGTGAGTTTTTCTCCAAATATGGAGTTAACTCCAAAAATGATTTTCAAATGAATTGATCAATAGAAAATTTTGAAAAATAAATATTTAATGAAAGAAATAATATTTTAATAGATGATGCAATATTTTAATATTATTTTGGAAAAATTATAGGGAATTTATTGGAGATGAATGCAATTATTTTTAGATATTTTGTTATTTACTTCTCCACTTTAAAAAAATTATAAGAAAATTGTTGAAGATGCTCTTACTATTTATAACATTAAAACAGAATACAAAATAATGCATATTGAGACTATTTGGTATGGAGAAAGAGTATAGTACAAATTTTATTGCGTAAATTGGAGATGTCGATCAGTAAAAAATGGTATCGAATTTGATGTAATCATAAATATTTCATTTTCCAACAACTAACACCCAATTTTACAATCAAATATAATATTATAAGTATATATTTTTTTAAAAATTAAATGGATACAAAACTTAATATAAAAAATCATATTGCTATTGTACAAAATATGATGTAAAATTTAATATCTATTGACATGATTTAATGTAAAAATTGAGAGTTATTTAGTTTGAGGTATTAAGCAGTAATTAATAAAAATAATAATAAAAGAAATTGTTGGGTCTCTATGATATAACGAGCTCATTTCCTTAAAAGTCCAAAATTTTATTCCTGATTAAATTGAAGGGGAATGAAAATTCATTCCCATTTTTATTTCTGTCATTTTCGTTTTCATTTTCATTTTCATTCTCGTTCTCATTCCCTATCTCGACCAAACTAGGGGTAAGCATTTGGCCCGAACCGACACCGAACCGGTTTGGAACCGGAACCGGAAAAGCAAGATTTTTAGGACCGTTAACCGAACCGTATAGGCAATACCGGTCCCGGTCCCGGTTTTCCGGTCAAAAACCCGGATAGAACCGATTATTAATCCATTTTGTTTTAATACCAAATTAAATGACAAAAATCATATTCTAATTTTTCAAAATATTCATAGTTTATTATTTATAACAATCTAAAATATTCAAAGTTTAATACCAACTCAAGTGTAAAGTAATCACAAAATATTCAAAACCAAATCAACCAACAAAAATCATATTTTAACTTTCCATTATCATCTACTTTGTTTAAAGCTTTTGCAATCTCTATATAAACACAAAACCGAAAAGATTGTTAGTATTTAATAAAAAGAAATACTCGTTTCAAAATAGAACAATAATTGAAGAAAAAAAATATCCAAAACTATATCATCGTCTTTCAAAATGTCGTCGATGTCATCTATTATCGGCTTTTTTTGTTATGAAAGATATATTTGTTAAACTTTGAAAGGTCATTATATATATTAGAAAACATAATAAATTGATTAAATTAGGATTAAATTGTCACTTAAAATCCGTGCCGGTCCCGGTTAATTACCCGAAAAATTGACACCGAACCCGGTTTGGAACCGGAACCGAAAATGGAGGAGTTGAAAAAACCGAAAACTGAACCGGTTGAACTATACCGGTGCCGGTGCTGGTCCTGGTTCGGTCCCGCTCCGGGCAGAGGCCTTACGGGTCAAATGCTCACCCCTAAACCAAACTTTGGTTTTTTTTATATGAAATTTGATGGGGGTTTTTTAGTTTAATAGAAAAGGTTGTATTATTTAATTATAAAAAATACATTTTTATTGAAAATGAAATATTGCATGCTTTTTTGAGTTCTAATTTCGTAGGCCCCATTCAACTCTGGTTTCAAGACGTAGCAAAGAGAGGTACCCCTTCCAACTTACAACCCTGTATAAATACCACCACCGTCTCCTCTCACAAACACACACACACACACACAAACACCAAAACACACACACTAAAATGGGGTTTAGGGTTTTGCTTTCCATGGCGGTGGTTCTAATAAGCTCTTTCTTAATGATGAACGTTTTTGGTGATGGTGTTGATGATAATGTCAGCTGGACACAGGCGCCACACCACGCGCCGTCGTACCAACCGGTGGCAGCACCGGCACCGCATCACCACCACCACCACCACCATCACAAGCTTTCTTCTCCGACCAAGGCTCCTGTTCAGCCACCCACTAAGCTACCTGTTCAGCCGCCCAGTAAGGCACCTGTTCAGCCACCCACAAAGCCAACTGTTCAGCCACCAAGTAAGGCACCTGTTCAGCCACCCAGTAGCTCACCGGCTCCGGTCCATCCAACGATTCCGGCGAGGAAGCTGGTGGCGGTTCAAGGCGTTGTTTACTGCAAGGCTTGCAAGTACAAGGGGGTTGATACACTCTTGGGTGCCACTCCTCTTCAGGGTATATATATATATATATCTCTTTTTGTATTTATTAATATATATAAAGGTGTGGAGTGCTATGGCACCCCTAACATAAGGGGTACGAAATTTGATGACCTATGTGAGGATGATATTTATTTTTATAAGTTCAATAAGTATACGATAGAGGTGCCATTAGTTTACCTTTTATAAAGGCTAAATCATATAAAAACTATAAAAATCAATATAAAAATTTGGTATTAATTTCTTTTAAAGGATAGAATTTAAAATGTCATTTTACCTATATTTGTTTTATAATTAATATAATTTTTTTACATATATTTGTTTTATCGTATAAATACTTTTTTACATGTTTTTTTGTTTGATAAGGTGAATACAAATATTTTATAGACATCTTAATCTATTATAGATTTTGATTAAAAAATCATGAAAAATTTTATTTATTTTTATCAATTTTCACAAATTTATAACTTATTTTGTAGATTTAATTTTTATTATTAATCTCTCTCTATATAAATATCTATATATATACACACCAATGCATTGTTGGGTTGTACTGTACGACCCAACTCTGCATCAGGTTTGTAGATAGTACAACCTATCAGGCTATATATGCACACCATAAATTTTCTTGGGTATTATTGCACTACAAATCTATAAGCTAAAATGATCATCACGCTGCATTGTTGGGTTGTACTCTTCAAGATCTCCATGGTACAAGTAATCAATGCACATTGTTGTTTTTTTATCAATGTTAAAAATGAAACATATATAAGCTAACAGTCTATGTGTCCTAATTAACTGGTGCATTGTTGAGTTGTACATTGTTGAGTATTTAAAGACAAAAAGGTGACATTCCCAATGCATATGGTACAAGTCAGTAATGCATGTGTTTGAATATGACAGGAGCTGAGGTTCTGTTAACATGCAACAACACAAAGTACCCATTAAGGGTCAAAGGTACAACTGATAAGAACGGGTATTTCTTCATAAAGCCACCAAAGACTTTGACCACTTATGGGTCCCACAGGTGCAAGGTTAAGCTGCTGACGTCACCCATGGCTACATGCAACGAGCCCACTAACCTTCATGGTGGGTTGAATGGTTCTATGTTGGTCCCTAACAAGAAGCCACCATTGTCGAACCACCCACTTCCTTATGATGTTTTCACTGTGGGTCCATTTGCCTTTGAAGCTTCTTCAAAAACTCCATGCCCACATGGAGGACTGAAATGATGAATAAGGATTAGTTGAGGGGTGTTATTTGAACTTTTATTTTATCATTTTGGTTTAGATTCTACTTGGTTATTGTTGTGATGTAATGTAATGTGTCCTTTGATTTCTATTTGAAAATGAATATGTTTGAGGATGTTTATTGTAATTTATGGAAGTGAAAGGGGTGCTTTTATTAATGGATTAGAAAATAAATCAAATTATCATATTTAGTACTTGTTTGCAAGTTTTTTTATAATGTTTTGTTAAGAGAAAATTATACAAGTGGCTATGGTTATACTACGATCTCAAAGATTTTAAGCCTAAAAGTTTTTGTCTTTTTAAAGTTCTATTTATATTGTCACACCTATTGAGTACAAGAAAAAATTTATATAATTATATCTGTTTGAATTTTGCTATGGTCTTGTCTATAATTCAAGACTAAACCATCAAAACCTTTGGACAAAAAAAAAAGCAATTTGTTGAAATCATCTTTAAAATGGTTTTTTAAAAATTTAAAGTATTAAAAAAATTATCTCTAAAGTGATTATATTATTAAATAAATTATATATTTTAAAAAAATTTATTTATCTTTTATTAACACTTAATTTAAAAGTTTTTTATTGATAAAAATATGATAAAAAAATTTATTTCTTATGCTAATTATTTAAGGAGGGTTTTAATTTCGGGAAATATTTCGAGAACCAGAATTTATTTAAGAAAAAATGTCAATATTTTATTTTTAAAAATTACGAAAAATATCCAAACAATGCAATACATTAACATTCTTCAAAAACAAAATTCTTTTTTCACAATGGCAAAACCATGAAAATAGTTAAAATGTACCACCATAGGCTCTAAGAGCATCTTGATTCTTTAAAAAAAAATTAAAATAGAGAATAAAAAGTTAAAATATCTAAATAAAATTAAACTCATCTTCAATAGATTTCCTATTTTGAAAAAACCAACATTAAATATAATATTAAAATATTACATCGATATATTAAAATATTATTTTTTTCTTTAAATATTTGTTTTTAAATTTTTCTATTGGCTATCTCATCTTATAATCATTTAAAACTCTTCTTTCTCCTACTTTCTTCATTTTAGAGATAGTTTTAAGGAACCTTTTGAAGTTAAAAGTTGGACTAAAATCCTTATTTCTCCAGTTTTCTCATTTTAGAAAAATTGTTAGAGATGCTTTTAACTAGGGGGTGTTTGGGATTGCTTATAAAAACAACTTATTGACTTGTTGCGGTACGGCACCGGTGATAAGTACTTTTGAGTGTTTGGCAAAACAGTTTATACCGGTGATAAGAAGTTTTTTAAGAAGTAAAGAGCTCATAACTTATTAGAAGTTGATAAACATTTTTGAGTAAAAGGTATAAGTTATTTTAAATAAACAATCCCAAACACCCCATAGTTAAACCCCTTATTAGGAAATAAATTTTGGTTAAGAAAGACACATAATTTAAAAAATATTTAGAGTTATTTTAAAAAGGTGGTTTAAAAGAAGCATGAGGATGGTGGGAAAAAGAGACCATCTTGTTTTTTTGCACAACTTCCCATGCAATAACTTTAACGTAAAAATGGAAAGATGTACAGTTTCTTTTAAACCTCTCTTTGTCGCATTTGCTTTCATTGATTCTTTTTTTTCTTTCTACTCCAACATCTTTTTCGAATTAATTCAAAGAAAACCATACTTTCGACTCCATCTTTTTTCAAATTCAAAGCTTTTTTTGGGTATCTTTTTATTGGTTTTCGATATATATAATCACGTTTTTCGATATATTAATTTGAATTATATATATATATATAGAAAAAAGCACAAGCAAATTAAAGGATATATTGAGCCCAATAAATTCTTGAGATCAAAACTGATTTATTTTTAAAAAGAGAACAATAGTTTTTGTGAAATGGAATATAAAAAATGGATTCATTTGGTCATTTGGAGTTGTGAAACATGCATATGTATAAATGTTTTTTGATAATTACATATATCTTATTGGTGAGAATTTAATTGTAGTGTGATATAATATAGAGTAGACTACAATGAAAAGCATTTTTACCGTTAAATAAGTATATAAATGATCATTATTGTTTACATTTTGTTTTGCAAATCGTCTTTTGACCAACACCATTAAAAATTGTAGAGTGTTAATGGCATCTCTAATATAGGGGTGTGCACGGAATTTCATGCATTTTATAGGGGTCTGTACGGAATTTTTGGTACAATAATAGATGTTGATGTTCACTTGTATGAAGATGATATTCACCCTTAGAGGTGTCATAAGCATACTTTAGGGATCCCTAAAAATTATATCTTACATTGAAGGGTATTTGGTTTTTTACTTGTTCTTGTTTGTCCTTTTCTTGTTTTATGCTTTTTTTTTTTTGGTTTTCTCTTTTACCCATAATTCCACCCCCTTGCCACATTGGCCTCATTCCGGTTCCTCCCACTCCAGCCAAGTGATGAAACATCTCCATCCCTTACCCCATTTTCTCCTTCGTTCTTGCTACAACACCACCAGTGGCAGATCCAGGAAAATTATAATAGGTATCATAATACAAGGGTTTTTTAAGTTATATATTTTTTTGTTTCCACCATGAATCTAACAAACTCGATAATACCATTCAAATCGACAAATAGTTCGTCTTGACGCATAATTACATAGTATTGTAAAGTTGTTTCTCAAGAGCGATCATTTCCATATGACTAAAATCATTAGGAAATAACTCACACAACTTTAATAAATCTTATACATTGAACTGCGAAAATGAATCACGTGGGTTTAAGTCTTAACTCTTAAGACAAAACAATGTTTTAAAATTTTGGTTAGGATCCCTTAACATGTTTAAGTTGGGGGACCAATAACAAAAAAGGTTTGAAGCCAACCTCTTGCAGGGACAGAATTAGGATTATGTGTACTATATATATTATATAATTTTAACTAAAATAGTGAAAAGATGAAAATCATCTTCAACTAATGAGACTTTGGCTAATTGAGTTTTGGCTAATCGAGTTAGTGTCAAAGACCATTTTCAAAACAAAATGCAATATGTAGTGACAATTTTGATCATAGTTCTGTCTAAACCATAACTCCATAAGGACCAGAATTATAGTTACTCTATAATATATGATGAGTTTTGTTGATAAATCAAAATATCTACGAATGTTCAATGGTACAAGTTCTTAACGCATGGATGAAATTAGCATGAGTTCATTCAATGAGACTATTACGATTATTACATTGGATGATTACCAAAGTTGTTAAGATACAGAGTTGTGTAAGAAATATGTAGTGAGACACAAATGGCTAGTCTTTTTATAGCGAAAAAACATCTTTGAAAAGATTAAACACTCAGCAACATCCATGTAGGGCCGCTTGAAAACCCAAGTAAAATGATAAAGTGTCAACTATCAATAAAACTGAAACTGTATTAGGCATGATTCAACCCAGTCAAACCGGCTAAATAATATAGAAGTTATATAATTATATGTACTCTTTATTCATCTATTTAGATCTTAGGCCAAGTTTGGGGTTTGAACAAATGAATTTATTTTTCTATCATGCATCTTTAATTTTCCAAACCTTAATTATAAGTTGGGTTGTTCATCGGTTGACATTCATTAAATGTGAGGGGAACCGAATCAATCCAATCATTCATTGGATGTTGGATTTTGTCAATTAAACAAATTCAATTAACATCGGACAACCGATCCAATACAATGAATGGATCGGTTCGGTTCCATTCATTGGATATTTTTATCGGATATCCAATGGATGATTAGATGTGATCGGATCCATCGAGTGTGTTAATTCAATCAATTTATCAACAATGAAACAAATTAATTAATCATGTTTAATATGTGTTAAAACCAACAAAAGTGAAGCTAAAAATTCAAAAACCAACCCTAATCAAATCTCGATTTAAGTAAATTGAAGACAAATTAACCGGATGATCGTTGAATAATGGTTGAATGGATAACTGGATGGTAATTGGATGTTGGTCGGTTCAGTTCGGTCGATTTTGGTTGGTTCTGGGTTGTCATTCAAGAACCGACCAATCCAAATTGGATGTTAAAAATTGCAATCCAATTGGATATTCAATTATGGTTGATTGGTTCTAATTGTATCAATCGGTTCCAGTTGAATCGGTTGATTTTTTCCACACCCTAATTATAAGGAATCTGTGGCATCAAACCCTAAAGCTACTACTTTAGGGGTTGGTTGGTTTTTGTCCGAAAATGAAAATGGAATTAGAAAATAAAAATGATATGGAATCAAAGTGTAAATAAACTTTCATCTCACAGTTTAATTTAGAATTAAAATTTGGATTTATGGATGAATGAATTCATCATATCACATATAATTAAATAATTTATTTTATTTTTATTTTCACTCTCATTCTCATTTATTACTATAAAATACTTCTAATTAAACATTAATTTAGAGAAAAATTGAAGGACTTGTAATAAAACTAATGAAAATGGAAAAAGATTAAAAAAAAAGGGCAAAAATGGTTTTTATGATATTATTTTCTTCAATTTTTAATTCTTACTAAAAGAAGTTATCTCCATTGGCTAGGAAGAAACCTTCGTAATTAAATTATTCTTTTATGAAATAGCGACTTAAAATCAAATTGGTTCACTACAATAAAAGTGATTTTCACCCACAAAAAATTATTCAGGAAAATTTCTTTAAGTGATTACTACGGTTCACCCAGGAAATACTAATGGTTATGGTAAAATCCGATGTTTTCAAGAAAATACCAATGGATTAACAGTATTTTTTGAGTAATCTGTCACTGATTTTATTTACCGACCAACAAACTAACCACCAACTTTTGTGACGGTCTTGTGACGAATCACCTTTTAACGACAGATTTTCCAGGTAAATGTTTATAGGTGAAAGCCTTTCATTTTAGTAGTGGTTGCTTTATAAATTGTCTAAAGAGACTTGCAACATTTATTTGAGACATGTTTGTTAAGGGTTGTGTTTTTGGTAAAAGTAAAGTTAACGTAAGAAGGTTGATAAATGATTTTTATCCTTAAATCAATCTTAATTGTAGATCGACACTAATGCGGTGCAGCGAGATGCGCCAGATGAATTCTCGTGATATACACAATTCATTAGCGTTGGAGTATCGTGAGGATGATATTAAAAGAAATCAAAGATCCAAATCTCTTCTTATATTTTTCACCTTAACTTTTATTCTCACACGATTTTTCATTTGACTGCTAATTGTTCATATTTAAATCATCATGTTATTTAGATTGTAGTATTCCATTTCTGTTTATAATTTTATATGATAATTTAGTTTTATCAAAAATATTAGTAAAAAAATTGTGTTAATTGCATTTTTGAAACTTTATCCTACACCTTCTCGGTAGTCAACAACTATACTCCATAAAACATCACCCAAGAGTTGATTATCTCTTAACTATATGACAAGTGATTTATTAACCTCCCAACCAAACTCGAAGGTTTGGGTTGGATTATACATTATACTTTTTATATGGTTAGATTAAATTGAGATTTTTTCAAACTGTCGTAATTAAATCAGGATTTAGGATTTGAGAATGCTCTTAGCTTGTTAGTGTCCAACCTAACCTATTGGCATCCTTACATGTAGATTGAATATTTTAAGTTTTTTTTCAATAAGAAGCAATGAAAAATATTTTCTATAAATATGTTGACACCTTAAAGTACAAAAAATATCACTTGAAAATAGAAAAAATGGCCTTAAAAAGAGGAGAAATGAGAAGATGGTACAACTCATTTCTCCCATGGATGATAATAATTTGAAAGCTTCCTAATTTAATCCGTCATAAATACACGAGATCTTCTAGGATTTATATTACTCATGTGTTTTGAGTTTAAAATATCTTGAATTCAAATCTCATCCCTAAATAAATGTTTTAATTAAACATATTTAAATTATTTTTTATTAGAATATCGTAGTTTAAAAATCCATAGCAATAATTAGACGCATCCTAATCAAATCCGATTGAATTGAAGATGAAGGAAGAGTTCGTTTAAATTTATTAAAATAGGTTGTTGTTTCACTCAGTTCACTCTTTAATACTCCATTCGTCCCAATTTAAGTGTCCACAATTATAATGACATACAGTTTAAGACATGCATAGTTAATACATTTTTTGGTGAACCAAATGACATATTTACCCTTATTTAATTTTTTTCTCTTCACAACTCTTGAAATATTTATGCATTAATTTAAGGGTAAATTTGAGAATTTGATTATTTACTTTTGAAAGTAAACACTTATTTTATGAAATATATAAATAGAAATGTGAACACTTAAATTGGAACAGAAGGAGTATATTATTACAGAATTAGTCTTTGTTGTATGTCCAAGAAACGTACCCGATACAGCCCAGCCCATATCTCTAACATAAGTCGAGAAAACCAGCGGTCATACAATTGGGCTCTTTTTGGGCCTTTTATTGGTCCATTACGTTTTTATTTACAAAATTTAAAAAGTATTTTCATTTCACAAACAAATTACTAATATAGTAGCTAATTTAATTATTTTATTAAACAACTATTTAAAATGCGCTTTAAATTTTAATTAACGGAAATTTAAAGAGTTGTTTGTGGACCACACTCATTCTCACTAATATTTGGAATTAAAAATAAGGAAATTAACAATTAATATTTATTACACACAATGTGTTCATTTTTTAATCAAAAAACCAAAATAACACTTGAGATGGATTTAATCAGTTGACGTCATTATTAACATTAAATTAGCAACCTACTTTAGCTTAATTTTTACTTTATACAAAATGTATTGTTTTTTAAATGATGTCATACCCACATTCATCTGTTTCTTGGTTCTTGAGTTAATAATAAAAAAAAAACATAATTTGTTTTATTTAAATTATTATTTGGTTTCGTTCTAATTTTATTGTGCTTTATCTTTTGTGTAAAAGTGGGTTGTTGGTGATGGATGGTATTGGTGGGGATGGTTGTTGTGGATTCTGTATTTTTATTAGGCCGATGTAATTTTTAAGGTGGATCAAAGGTTTGTTAAATTAATAGACACTTTATTGTTATAAATATTTTTACGTCTTTTTTTGAAAGACAGTAATACACACACACATCTTTTACCGTTATAAATATTTTTACATTTTTGATTGATTTCGAAAGATTTTTTTTCTCTGTTTTTTCGTTTTATTTTAATGGACTTTTCCTTTTTTGATTGATTTTAAGGGGTTTTTTTTCCGATTGACGTCCCTTAAATTCCAAAATCACAGAGTACCTCTCAAATTAAAACAATTGTACATTTTTTTTCTAATTTAACGGAACATCTAGTAATTTGGTTTAAATAGACACAATGAAAAGTATGTATTTTTTTTAATTGGCAAACTTTATTAAGAAAGAAAAAAAGGTTATTTATGTAAATTAAAAAAAAGTATGTAGGTTATTTTAAATAAAAACATTGATGTTTAAAACAAAAAAGTAAACTAAAAAAACGTATAATCTATACATTTTAACAGAAGTAAAAAAAATAGTTTTGAACAAAATAGATATGTTAAACATACGTCCACACCCACAAGTTAAACGGGTAATATAATTTTTGGTCAACTAAAATGAACGAAATTAGAAGCTTCTTTTATGTATTATATTCAACATAAATTAGTATAGTTTATATAATTTTAAAATTGACAAAGACATAATATTTTTAACAACAAATTTAATAAATAATTCTATTTTACACATCCCTAGTTGTACAACCATTATGTTAAATATAATATGATGTTTAAGTATTCAAACAACTTCTATTTTTAAACGTCTGTTTCTTGTTGACTTTGTTTTGTTATCGTAATAAACATTTTTAATGGTATATTTAACTTTAATCATAAATTATAAGACTTGTGCTCTAGGCATCTTTAGTTGTACTCTACCTTGGTAATTAACCAAATCATCCAAAAGTGTCATTTTCTAATCCCAAAGTGTTGATGCACAAAAATCCAATTTTCTTGTACCCAAAGTTTTGTTCATTGACTAGAGAGAGAATTATAATAATTAAAAACAAAATAACTGAATGTAATTTACAAGGTGGGGTTGGTTGTAACAAGGATTAAAGTCTAAGGTTATGGTTGGTAAAGTAGCTGATAAGTTAGCGGATGACTGATAAGTTAGCGGGTAGCTGATAAGTTAGCTGGTAGTTGATAAGTTAGCTGGTGAAAAAATCATGTTTGGCATAATAGCGTATAAGAATGTAAAATGACCAAAAAAACATATTAAAAAATAAAAAAAATTAAAATTAATAATTAATATTAATGATGGTTATAATTGGAAAAAAAAAATGACAATAAACTTCCAAAACGCTACTCCAAGTAACGTTTCAATAAGCTAATTTATGATTTGTCAAACGTGTACATTGAAAATAAGCTAGCTTATAAGTCAACTTATTTTTGTCAAACATAGCCTAAGGGCCGTTTACCAAATGTTTACCCGGGTAAGACTTACCAATTCATATTACCTTACCGGAGGAATATGATAAGTACCAAAAATCTTACCCGGTAAGAGCGAAGACAAGGAAAACAAGGACCAAGAGTCTTACCCTGGTAAGTGATTGCGACAACTCTTACCACGGTAAGCACTTACCGGGTAAATTACGATGCCATTTTGGTGGACTAAAATTTTATCCGATAAGTGAATGATAGTGTTGAATTTTACCGGTAAGCACTTACCGGATAAGTTTTGGTAAACTGTCCCTTAGTAAAAAAAAATCTCTTTTATCAACTAATTTTACTCCACCTACTCCACTTTACTATGTTGTTCTTTTTATTAATTACATATTTATAAAAGAGTAAATTACACTTTTGATCCTTTATCTATGCTCGTTTTTTGGTTTTGGTCCCTTCAAAGGTAAAAGTACACTCTTGGTCCCTCACGAGTTTTTGATAACACCCTTGGTCCCTCCGGCTAACGTCGTCTATATTGCTGCCGTTAGAGGACCCATGTGCCCCTCACGTGAGGGGCATTTTGGTCTTTTTTAACTTTATTTCTATTTTCTTTAAAAATAAATAAATAACATATAATATTAAATAATATTTTAATTTCTTAAAAATTATATAATATATAAAAAAATTGATTAGAAAACCCTACCTACCCTAATCCTTCACCTTCCCCAAACACCATCCCCCTTCTTTCCACCTGAAACCACACCCATCCACACATTTTTTCCAGAAACACCATAGGTTCCATCTTCTTTCTTAAACGAAGCTTCGGATTTCACCGTCGAAATTCCACCGGCGAACCCAGACCCTCCGCCCCTCTTTCCAAAATGAAGTTTCCGATGATGGCGATATCTAATCCTTACTCCGCCCCTCTTGTTTGTGGTTTTCGAAGAACCTTGAAAAGCCCATGGGTTTTTTCATTTTGGTTTCCGAAACCCTTGAAAATAAGGTTTTCTAAGCCTAAAATCTGATTTACATACGAAGATAGGCGATTTCTGAAGATGACGATCCATATGAAGATGATAACGATGGCATTTGGTTTTTAAAGATGAAGATTGAGTTAGTTTTCAAAAATGCAGATCCAGATTTAGGTGGGTACAATGGTGTATATAAATGTAGGATTTTTCGTATTACGATTTAGGGTTTTCTTTTTTGTATTTAGATTTGTTAGAGTGTTCTTAAGATTTATATGACTGTCGACACTTAGGGTTTCTTTTTTGTATTTAGATTTGTTAGAGTGTTCTTAAGATTTATACGACTGTCGACACTTGGGGTTTCTTTTTTGTATTTAGATTTGTTAGAGTGTTCTTAAGATTTATATGACTGTTTTATAATGCTTATGAATGATCTTGAAGTTTGATTTATGTAAAATGTTTATTTTTTTTTGTATGAAGAAGTTATGGATTTGAAATTAGTGATTTGAGTTTGAGTTTTGTTTTTAGGTATTTGATTTTGTATTTGGGTGTGGTGGTGGGTGGTGGATTTGATGGTGGCGGTGGTGGTAGATAGATGGTGTTCTTGGTGGTATTCTTGATCATGAAGGAGACAAAAGGAAACTCATGAAAGAGTCAATGTTTAGGTTTTCTATTTTATTTTAAATTAATTAATTTAATATTAAAAATAATAGTTTTTATTTATTACAATTTTGGTCCCTCGTTAATGATATTAAACGAAAAGACCAAAATGCCCCTCACGTGAGGGGCACATGGGTCCTCTAACGGCAGCAATATAGACGGCGTTAGCCGGAGGGACCAAGGGTGTTATCAAAAACTCGTTTGAGGGACCAAGAGTGTATTTTTACCTTTGGAGGGACCAAAACCAAAAAGCGAGTATAGATAAAGGACCAAAAATGTAATTTACTCTTTATAAAATATTAATTAAATATGTATATTTTTAAGGCATGATTTTCTGATTATTATAACTTTATATAGTAGTATTTGGTCTCTATTTTAATATGGTGTAATTAATTAATTTTTAATTAGGATTGTAATATTGTTTTTGTTATGATTGTATTTTTTTTGGCTAGCTAAATGATTAGTTTAATAGTAGTTGCAATGAAATTTTTTATATTTACTTTGTCTATTACTTTATTAAGTAATTAAAGTTGTTAATAGTGACCTTTTTTTAATTAATTCCGCATGCCGATGTCATCTTGTTTAAAAACGACCATTCACATAACTTAATTTGATCAAAATTAAATAAAAACAATGATATTTATCAAGTTTATAAATCGTGTGAGACGTGAAGTGGGAAAGTGGTTAAGGCATTGTTTGGCAAAAATAAGGTGACTTATAAGTCACCTTATAAGGTACTTTATTTTTAGTGTAGTTGTTTGGATGACCATAATTTAACTTCTAAGGTATCTTATTGATAAGTTAATAAAAATAAGGTTTTGATAAGCTATCTTATAAGTCATAAGGTACCTTATTAGCTACTTTTGCCAAACATAGCCTAAGTCTTAAGCCTTAAAAGTAATAAAGAGGTTATGTCGTTTTTTAAGGCGTGACTTGTGGAAACAAATCTTTATATTGTACATAATTTTATACACACAAATATATAATTTCTACTATTACTCAATAAATCAGTGATAAATAAACAATTTAAATCAAGTTATATATATTAAAAACTGATAAATAAAAGATTAAAAAGATATGTGTAATCAAATATCGTGTTACAAAAACCATGCATTATGCCATGGCGTGCCTCAGGCGTAACATGGCGTGAGACACAAACCTTGAGCACGACATGTCATGGCAGTTGTTACGACGAACCTTTTCGAACATGATATTTATATTACTTATTAAAGTAGAAATAAAAACACTTGAAACTTCGTTGTTACTATTAAATTAAATTCTGGGAAACGGTCGAACACCGGTCATGAAACAATTGGGAAACAACACGGTGTGGCACGGCTTGCTGTAGCCCCTGTTTGGCATGTTTTTAGACTCGGACGACCTGGCTCGCGTCCTTTTATGCCCGATTTTAGGGGGTTTCACCCATTTATTCCACCCCCCTCTCTTGGTGATTTTGTCAATTTAGGGACGTTTTTTAATTCAAATGAAAATCATACCATTTATATTTCCAAAATGTCTCATAACACAATAATATGAATTTTCCAAATGGTTATAAAACCAAATACTGTAAAAATGTATTCACATCAGATAATATCAATTTATGCAATAAATCATCAAAAGATGACATTCTTATGATTCATTTATCGAAATTATCCAAAAAAAAAAAACAAATGTAAGTATTTCACAAGATTTATAAAGTCAAATGCACCAAAGGTTTATCAATAATCAACACATTTGATAGATATCAAGTAAGACTCTAAAATGGATTTTTTTTGGAATGTACATAGTTTTTACAAAGCAATTTGAATGTTAAACCCAATTTTCAAATCCATCTGTAGCTTCCAAAAGGTGAAGACTTGAATCCACAAGTAAATCCTCCCAATAACTCTCAAGATCACTTTCCATGGCTAGAAATTGAACCAAATATGAACACAATCTTTAGATCCACAAAAATCCCCAAACTGGAGCCCAAATATGTAGGGGACGGATGATGGGGATTTTGAATACGTATCAGCAATCGATAGATCGGGGGGCCTTCTCTTGATGTGGAACACAAATAAATTCAAGTGTGATTATGTGGTAAAAGAAGATAACGTTGTAGTAGCAATCGGGAATTGGGAGAGATTAGAGGGCTTGGTAGGATGTATACACGTTTATGGACCATGTGATCAAAGAGAGAGATTCGAGGTATGGAAGAGTTTGGACATATATGCCGAAAGGAAGAAGTGAAATGGCTCTTTTTGGGGATTCCAATGAAGTAAGAAGTGCACAAGAGAGGTTGAACACACAAACGGGGGAGCAAATGTATGGACGATTTCAATGATTTTATCCAGAGGAATAAGCTCGAAGACGTAAGATTAGGTGGAAACAAGTATACTCGGATAAGTGACGATGTAGGAAATTTAGCAAACTTGATAGATTCTTGATTTCTTGTAACCTTGAAGAGCATTGGGGTAAGTTGAAGGCAAATACATTGGAATGAAAATGGCCGGACCATATCCCAATTGTTCTTAGCGACGAACGGATCGATTATGGACCGAAACCGTTCAAGGTCTATGATGCGTGGCTAAAAGACAAGGATATAGAAGAAGTGGTAAAAAAGGCATGGCATATGGAAGTGGTATCGTCTCGACTGGATTGTAGAATCCGGGACAAGCTAAAAAAAGTAAAACAAGAATTGAAAGAATGTCGTAAAAGCAAGTGGTTTGCTTTTACTTAAATGAATTTTGAGGACGTTTGATTGGTTCATATTACTCAACTTTGAGCGTTGGTCGTGAATTACATTTATTTGGAAGTTACATGTTTAAGAGTGCATTTTATATAGAAAATTGTTAACGATCGTTAGAGGTATGAACTAAATTCAAACATTTTTACAACCACGATGACCATCTTGTAATTACGAATTTATAAGGATAAACGTATTAATTTCAACGAACCACAGGGACTAAATTTGTAGTTTACTCAATTAAGGTTGATTGTGAGTTTGAATTCAAAGAGTTGCACTTGGTTGTGTTGGTTCACATGGTAACATTTATTCATGAATTCAATGTATCAATCTACCTTGAGTTGCCAAGTACACTTATTGGTACTTTAAAATGCCCCATTTAATATTTTCACTTTTGAATCCAATAATGATTTTATTAGCAAGGTAATTAAAATCATATATATAATAACCATTAAATTTTTGAATCTACAATTTTTGATTGAAAATATTTGATTAAGATGAACCGAAATTTATTCATTTCAAACTTGATTTGAACAAGATTCCAGACATGCATTATATACAAAAATCTTTAATTAAATGTTTTCATAAGTTCTCAACTAAACTATGTTTTTAAGGCAAATCATTTATAAAACGTACTTTAATTTATAAAATTTTGAAAATAAGCATTTAAATATTGTTGTAAGTTGTAACATCCATATTTTGTCCATTAAGGATGCCAATTCATACTCTCCAAAAACATATATTCTAATGATATAATTTCCATAAATGCCAATCACCAAGGCATACTAGTACAATTTACATACTCATATAACATGCACAATATTCACAAGTATGATCTCACACATAGATCTTACATTATTGAAACTTCGTCCCTATCTCCCCTCTTCAAATATAGTGTGCATAATATTTACAAATATGATTTTAAATATTCACACACAAACACACACACACACATATCTAAAGGTTATTTTAAGAAGTGATAATCTTTGAGAAGTAAAGAAGTGATCCCAGTTATTCATACTATCACGATCGGATGTGAGTGGTCAATAATTGTGACTGGTTATAATTGCGGCTTTGACTTATCAACAATTACAGATATGAGAAAAATAGATGGAAGGTTTCGTAACTTTTACTAATAGGCAACATACAGATTCATATATAAACATGTGTGATTCACATATGAACCATATGTTCATATATGAACCCATAAGTTCACAAATAAACTAATTAACAAGTTCAGTTAAATAATTTACATGTGAACCAATTAACAGGTTCACATATGAACATATAGTTCATATGTGAATTACATGGATTCACATATGAACTCGTTTGCCACATATTTGTAAAATTATAAAACTATCCCTCTTTCTTTTGAATTATCCAGTGTTTCATGGTCAAAGCCGCAAATATTGATCGAATAATATTTAAAAACAAATTTGGTCTCTGAAATTGTGAATCGGGCTTTAGGGCTTATGTGGAAGGTGAGAGGGGAGATGAGGACTGCCGAAGACGGTGGTTGATGGAGAAAACGACTATCGGAGACGGTGCTTGATGGAGATGGGGGACGACTTTGACCTCATTCTACGTGTATATGTATAACTTATATATATATAGGGACAGATTCAAATGAGAACTCAAATTTGGTTGTGAACGTGAGGACAAATGAAAACGTGACACATGTCATATTTAGACTGAATAATCAAAAAAAATATTCAGACTGAATATAGTATTTATTTAGTCTGAATAACAGTATTTAAATTGAATAAATACTATATCCAGTCTGAATATTTCTTTGATTATTCAGTCTGAATATGACACATGTCGCGCTCTCATTTGTTCTCATGTTCACAAACAAATTTCAGTTTGCATTTACATTTTCCTCTCTCTATCTCTCTCTCTCTATATATATTAATATATATATATATACATATATATAGGATGACGTCAAGTCATCATGCCCCTTATGCCCTGGGCCACACACGTGCTACAATGGCCGGGACAAAGGGTCGCGATCCCGCGAGGGTGATCTAACTCCAAAAATCCGTCCTCAGTTCGGATTGCAGTCTTCAACTCGCCTGCATGAAGCCGGAATCACTAGTAATCGCCGGTCAGCCATACGGCGGTGAATCCGTTCCCGAGCCTTGTACACACCGCCCGTCACACTATGGGAGCTGGGATGCCCGAAGTCGTTACCTTAACCGCAAGGAGGGGGATGTCGAAGGCAGGGCCAGTGACTGGAGTGAAGTCGTAACAAGGTAGCCGTACTGGAAGGTGCGGCTGAATCACCTCCTTTTCAGGGAGAGCTAATGCTTGTTGGGTATTTTGGTTTGACACCGCTTCACACCCAAAAAGAAGGGAGCTACGTCTGAGTTAAACTTGGAGATGGAAGTCTTCTTTCGTTTCTCGACAGTGAAGTAAGACCAAGCTCATGAGCTTATTATCTCAGGTCGGAACAAGTTGATAGGATCCCCCTTTTTACGTCCCCATGCCCTCTGTGTGGCGACATGGAGGCGAAAAAAAGAAAGAGAGGGATGGGGGTTTCTCTCGCTTTTGGGCCCATTAAATATATTAAAAAATATCATTTATTAATTTCTGTAAATAAAATCAAGAAAACATATAAAAAGATTAAAATACACTAACTTATCAGAAAAAAATTAACGAAGTTAGTGACCATAAACCATTATCAAATTAAATCGTAAAAAGTAGGGACGACAATTATAGTTATTAAAGTTTAAAGACCTAGTTTACTTAATTTTGTATATGACATTTAAATTTGCTGGTTTATGTCATGTCTTAAAAATATTGTGTCCTTACTTTGACCTATAAAACTCAAGACTTAGACTTCTCTTTCACGTTACACGCCATTTTAAACCTTAGTTTTTATATGTGTTTTGATATAGACAAGTGTAAAAAGGAATTCACTTTTTAAAGATGTCATTAGCAATAACTAGGGATGCCATTAGCCTTCCGTTCTATATATCTCAATTTCTTACCATTTTGATTTGAGAATATCCTAAATTGGCAATCATTTTAATAATTGTAAATATTTAATTAAGAAAGTGATAATTTAAGTTTAAGTTGGGATATTTAAATTTTAAAAAAGCCAAAGGAAGTGGTAAAAGGGCTTTAAAGGGGACTGAAAAGTCAATGAGTAGAATTGAACCTTGTTTGACATTTTCGTCTTAATGGGACCCACACCCAAGTGCCTGCACTTCTCCTCTCTTTCTCTACTCTCTTCAACACCGCGTGTATCACACCCCTCATCCAAAATTAAACTTACATTTTTCACCGCTTAAACATAAATAAATTCGTTATTAAAACTTGTTTTTACCCGAGGTTGAAAAAGACATGAGATGTGACGTTTTTCAAGTCGTGACATAAAATGATAAATTTGTATATTATATATAGAATTATATATGTTTTCTAAATATTATCTAATCAAATAATAATGTTAAAAAAGTATAAATTTATATTAGAAGAAAAAACATCATATAGACTATTATTATAAAAATAAGTTTCTGATTAAATATTTAAAATAGAAGTAGAGAAATATAATTTTACAACTTTGTTTTAATCGTGAGTCTGTAACATTTATGAATTCCTGAAACTGTGAGTGCTGTGATTAGATAAAAATCAATAAAAGTGTAAAAACTCAAAAGATAAAAATTAAAAGAAACATCTTTCGGAAAAAATGTCACGTCTTAGAAAAACGCACGTTGCAGCGCGCCTTAAAGAAACGTATGGGTCAGTTCTTAACGGCGAATACGCGTCTCATACACTAAATTTACAGGATGTTAGATTGAGAGATATTGAACTATTTATATCAAATTAAAAGTATTAAAGTTTCTACCTTCTTGTGTCGTTTTTCCTACGTCCGGTCAATTTCAATCCAATCTCTTCCAAATACCAAATGTTATAACCATCGTGTATTTATTTGTTTATTTTAACAGAATAATAATCATTTAATATTTCCAAATTAGTCTAAAACTTATTTACTTAAAGAGCCATTTAAGAACTTGATGTTTTGACTATTTTTATCCTCCGATGCTTGAATTATAGTTTTAATTCACTACAACGGTTTAATTGATTATTTTGAAGCGGAGGTCGTCAAGTAAAAGATAAAGTGATCTTTAACCTATGTTGTTAGACTTGAAACATTTTCTCTTACTGTATGTTATTTTTTTAATAATTACTTGAAAGAATAATCTGATAAAGTTTCATATAATATATATGTACATGTATGTGTATATATATGTGTGTGTGTGTGTGTTTTGGATAAGAATTGAGTGTAGATCACACTCAATTTTGTATTGTTCATAAGTTCTGTACTGTTATCTTATTTTCTTAAATATGTATCATTCTCGTATGAACCTACCCTATATATATAGTGGGTTGGGTTCCGGTGAGAATTGAAGTTATGGTGCGAAAGGTAAGAAGGGATCTCCACCTTTGGATGCACATTAAGATGAGATGCACCGAGATGACATACACCAGGATACACCGGATCAATCTCTGTATCAAGCACGGATCAATCTCTTTTTACGCTTCTTACCATAACTTAACTTCTCACAATATCACATGAATATATATATATATATATATAGGCATAGAATCATGTGAGAAGAAGAGTTAAGGTGGGAAGCGTAAAAAGAGATCTGAGCCCTTGAACACGTTTAATTTCATACCCATCCATGAATTGCGCCTTAGAAGGGAGTTGATCCGGTGCACCTAATCTCGGTGCATCTCATCCTAATGTGCATCCAAGGGTGGAGATCACTTCTTACGTTTCTCACCATAACTCTCCTTGTCACCGGAACCCAACCCAGATTTCAAATACAAACCAAACAATTTGTACAAACCATACAAACTCCATTCAACCAATCATTTTTTAATTTGTTTTCACTTTTTCTTAATTATGAGAGTTGATTAGTCAATAATATGTGAAAAAATTTCATCAAGAACACATGAGGGTTGATTAATCAAGAATATATGAAACAAGATTAATCAAAATGAGAAATAAATGAAACAATTTCGTCTTCATATAGAAACAAAAATATATGAAATAATTTCATGAAGAAAATATTTATTTGAAACATTTTCATCATATTCAATACTTTCATAAAAATAAATTATTCAAAAAAATAATGTAACAATGAAGTTTGTACGGTTTATACAAATTTATTGGTTTGTATTTGAAATCTCCCCTGTATATATAATGGCGAGTTCAAATGAGAACTCAAATTTGGTTCATACTGAATAATGAAGGGAAATATTCAGACCGAATATATTGTTATTCAATCTGAATATAGTATTATTCAGTCTGAATGTAATGTTATTCAGTCTGAATAATATATGAGCTTAACTTTATTATTCACTCTGAATGCCCTTCATTATTCAGACTGAATGAGACACATGTCGTTCTCTTTTTTGTCTTCATGTTTGTAACCAAATATAAGTTGGCATTTGCACTTTCTATATATATATATATAGAGGAAGAACTTTGCATTTATATATATATATATATTGTGTGTGGGTGTGTGTGTGATTTGGATGAAAGTTGAGTGTAAATCACACTCAAAAGATGAAAGTGGGGAGTGGTAAAAAGGAATAGATCCAAAAGTCCCACCAAGACATTTCCTACCAAACCAAACAAAAGTAACAAATTGAAATGCAAAATGCCAAACCCTCACCTCCCTTCTTCTTCCTTCTCTTCTTCACAACTCACACTCTTCTCTCTCTCTCCCTCTAATTTTCTCTCTCTCTAGATTCATTCATTCATCAATGGAGAATTATTCACCTAGACCTCAAGACACCAAAAACCCATCTCAAAACAGCCATAGTAGCAACAATTCAACCACCAGCACCACCACAAACCACCACCATCACCACCACCACCACCACCACCCATCTCCTCCGGCCACCCCCATCGCAAGATCCGACCCTAACAACCCATATCCAACAACCTTCGTTCAAGCTGACACCACTTCCTTCAAGAAAGTAGTCCAAATGCTAACCGGATCCTCCGAAACAGCCAAACAAGCCGCCGCTACCCGATCCGATACCCACATCAGAAACCCGATCCCACCCATGAAAACGGCTCCAAACAAGAAACCATCAAAGCTTTACGAACGGAGGAACAGTATGAAGAACTTCAAGATCAGCCCGTTAGTACCCGGGTTTGTAAACGGGTCTGGGTTCGCCGGGTCGCCCCGGAGACCAGGCACGCCGGAGATTCTCTCGCCGGGAATCCTTAATTTCCCATCTCTGGTGCTTAGTCCGGTTACACCTCTTATACCGGACCTTTTCAATCGGTCTCCGATCACCGGCGATAGTCCGAATTTAGACGTTGAAGCTGAAGATAAAGCGATTGCGAAAAAAGGGTTTTATTTGCATCCATCGCCGGCGAGTACTCCGAGAAGAGAATCGGAGCCCCGACTTTTGCCTTTGTTTCCGGTGACTTCACCAAGGGTTTCAGGTTCTTCTTGAATAAATGAGTTTTTTTTTTCTTTTTTTTTAATTTAATTTCCAATGTAATGATTCCATAATAGCTGAATTTTGCATAAGAAATTTGGTCAAGATTTGGGGGAAAGAAAAGGGTAAAAGAAAGAAAAAAGAGAGACCAAAGCTTAGAAAATTGACAAACCCAGAAAAAGTACAACCACCCTACTGCACAATGTACAAGTCAGTATTGCAGTATTGTGCTGAAAAAAATAGGATTCACCCACAAAAGATTTTTTTTGCTCTCTTCATTGTACAAGTTGCTATCATGTTCTCAATTTCATGCCCATCTTCAAAAATGTGTTCAATTTTCAGTCTAATTTGTTATGCATTACATGCTTGTACAATATGCATTGGAAACAATACAATGCATAAGTTTCAATGTGTTCTTTAGAAAGGGATTTGGATAGAGTTGAAATCTAATTGTCAAAATGACCAATCCAATGGAAGGTACATATTCCAATGCACCAATGTTTAATCAATGATCTAGTACTTTTTGGAGAAAAGTATAAGAAAAGGGGTAATTTTGTAATAAGGGTAAAGAATTCTTGTACTTTATGCATTGAGAGTTGTACCTTTGTGAAGCTTGGAAAAGAGGCCAAACTAACCATAGGGGGGTTGATAATTGTGAGTGGTAAAAAGAGTGAAGTTTTTCTACTTTTGGTTCTAGATGTCAAGAAAAGAGTAGAAGGAATCTTGATTACAAGCGGCTTTTGTACGATAACTAGATTGTCGGCAATGTTAATGTACGAGTTTGTTGATTGTTTTTGAAAGTAAAATTTAATGGTATTGATTCGTGTTTACGTGTTGGATGTTTAACGGATAACGTACACACTGTTGGTACGAGTTTTATCGAATTTGATTGATTCTGTTGTACGATCATGAGACACAATACTTAAGTGTAAAATTCATAATCAAAGCGTAAAGTTATCTCAACCTAAAACCGACCCACAAATGGATTTAATTATTTGTGACGGATGGAAAAAAAATGTTCTCAAATGGAGTACAAAAAAACGACCATGGTTTTGAATATATATGAACAAGCTCTAGACAGTTGTACATTTGATTAAGGTTTTCTCGGTATGTTTGATTTGGTTTTCTTGTTTCTTTATCGAATAAATAAGCATCCATTTGAAAATGTAGGAATGGAATCCAAGGGATAAGGATGACTCAACTCATAGACCAAAAGTCAAGAATTCCTTTTAATGGCTACCTTTGAAGTTTGGCATGGTAATCATGCAATTGGGAAGTTATTTCCTACACATCTAAACACACTCAAGTCTACTTTTTGACCTCAAGACACATAAAAGAGACCAAACCATGATGAATAAAGACATGAGAAAGTGAAATGGTAGGGAAAGTAGGAACTTGTGATGATGAAAAGGCAAGAAAAAAAGGAAGTGGAAGAAGCCACAAGGCATGGGTGATTGATATACAATGGACCATTAGACTCGTTTTGATGAGGTGGTGGCCGTGTTTCTCTTGTTTCTTATGTATTAAATTCGATCTTCTTCTTTTCCAATTACTTACGGGTTTGAAAACGTAACTTGCTTTTTCAGTATTTTGTAGGATACAGGTTTGCTTTCATAAATTATTAATGATATCTTTTCGTAACGTTGTTTTATCCGTTTGACCGTGTGCACGTATATCAATGTGGTTTTAATTGGTTGTTGATTTGAGTGGAGATTGGACCTTAAAGGCTTGGTGGGTCATAAGATTTGAAAACTTTCATGTGGTGTGTTTGGGTCATCCTCAACTTTGCCAATCATAAGTCTCTATCTTGATTAGTTGTTGATGCCCATTTGGTTGGTGCTCATTGTTTGACCATCTATGTCAACATGCTAGTTAGGTTGACATTGACAATCTATCATACAATTGTATAATTCTTAATACATGATGTACAAGTTGTTAATAGTTTAATAAAAAAATTCGATGTTTTTTGCATATATTTTTGTCTGTGTTTAAAACAGTAAACATAAAATATCGGTATTATTTAACAACGCACGTTCGAAATTCTTTTTTGAAGGGTCAAAGTCAATGAAGCCTTTATTATTAGTGTTGACTTGTAAAGAAAAGTAGATAATACTGTTAAACATTCGGTTACGACTTTTCCATAGATATGATAATCTCTTTTTGTTTCACGTTCCAACAACTTCCTTTAATTTGGGACTGTTATCAGTGTAATTACTTTTTTACCCTTGGTTGAAATGGAACTGAAGTTATAAACATCAACCTTCTAACTCTAACCATGAGTTATAAGGACTGTTATTAGTGTAATTACGTTTTTACTCTTAGTTAGGATGGAACTGTAGCTATAAACCTCCACCTTCTAACTCTAACCATAAGGGTCATGAGTTTCATCAATTATTTAAAATTCGAAATAGAGTCGATGAGTTGTACACATTGTTGAGCAAATGGTGATGGTTATGTTTATAATTTTATTAAATTAACCTTATAAGTTGAAAATCTATCACACAAATAACAAATTGATCAAATGATGATTGGCCAAATAGTATCTAGGTTACTGGGAGATCTTAACTTCTCACGTCGTCAAGAGTTCAAATCTTACAAAAATTAAGGAAGGTGTGCGAGATAATGAGTATTTGTTGTATATAAATATTATATATTTAAAAAACAAGTGAATAAAAATCATACGTTTAATTGTTCTTTATAGAATTTTCTTTAACTCAAATACTGAAAAGAAATTAAGAAATTTCTTACATAGAAATGATGGTGTATGATTCACCATAAACCAAAGCTTGTATACAGATATGGGATCATGTATATGATGGTTGGTTAATGGTGTTTGTATTAATATTTAAGGAAAGTTTCAATTTGGAACCAAAAATTAAACAACACTGAAGTAAATAGACAAAATGATAATATAAATAATAAATTAAAGCAAACTATATTAAATGGACTAATTAAATCCATGGGCTCAAACAAAAGTTTATTTGGGCTTATAAAACATGGATGATACTTGAGTCCATTAACAGTCCAATAAATTGAATAATTGAATTTTACTTTTGTTCTTTATTTTATAAATTCAAATTTACTTGTATCAAAAAAGGGCTATTTAATTTTTGTTCGTGTTCCTTCCTTACCTTTTCAAACCATCTTCAACCTTGATACTAAAAAAACACTAAAGACACCAAATCTGGTTTGATTGAAGATGTTATAAAAACGAATTTTCCTTTTTAAATTCATATGCCCAATGAGGAATATTGAAAAAACTGTGCTCAATATTGATATTACTGAAACAGTATGCTTCGAGATTGTGCTATGACCAAAATACCACTCTTGCTCTAGAACCTTCCATATAACTCCATGTCCAACTCTTTTCTTCCAAACTCGATAACACAACGTAAATGTTCGATCCCCAAACTCAATCGTCGAAACCTCCCCCTTTCTATTCATATGTCAGTGATCTACTTGTTACAAGTTAGATAAGTTTCTTCATGAAAATATTATTTCATTACTATTGATGTGGTTTTTTTTTGAACTGATAATGAATGTATGTATGTTTTTTAGCTTGATAGAAGATCAATAGCAGTTCAATATGGTTAATAAAATTCAGTGTCGATGAATCTCGATAGTTTTCAATATACGCTCAATACATATTCGGTTGTGTTCAATACACGTTCAATGATTATAGTAATACATTTTGATAATAAAAAGGGATTCTAATACTAAGAAGTAAGAAAGATGTCAAGTGGGATGCAAACAGAGGAAACACAAAGCCTTATAACCACAAAAGGCAGACCTGATCTCTTATATATTTTAAAAAACACAAAGAATACATTATGCAAAGCTATAAAATACTACAACTTTAAAACAAAACATTAATTTTGATTTGTTAAAACTTTATAACAAGACATTGAATTTGGATTGTGTCTTGTGGATTACTAGGATATTTATAAAACAAAGGATGTAAACAGTCAAATAAATCAACCCTAAAGTGAATATAATATTAAAATTCAAGAAATCAAATCATCTCTAAATAACTAAATTCATAAGACCAAACACATATAATAGATTCATTATAAATTTATACTTCATTTATATATTCCATTAAGTAAACAATTTTTTGAAAGTAGTAGTAGCATTAAAATTTGAAATCTAAAATCAATTAAAATCTCAAGGTAAATAACTTCAAACTCAAGGTAGACAACCATTTATATTTAATTAGAGTAATGGAGTTTGATAGTGGAACCCCCCTAGATGATTAGAAAGTGGATTGGACCAAATAAAAAGTACATATAAAAAGTGGAAGTGGAATGAGAACGAAAATGAAACCGCAGGGGCCAACAAGTTTTGTTTTGTTTTTAACATTAATCAATCACATGACTTTCAATATCTTTAACCATTTTCTCCACATCTACACATGGTTATATACAAGGGTGTCAACCGTGTCGTGTTTGGGTTGACGTATCACGGATTGGCAGGTTGGCGGGTCAGGGAGGGTCAACCCGAACACGACCTGTTTATCTAATCGTGTCGAGATACGCAATCCTAACCCGCACACGTACGGGTTGGCGGGTCAAACAGCGTGTTGGCGGGTTGGTCGCGGGTTGGCGGATTGAGTTTTGACGGACGGGATTACAATTTATATAACACAATGAAAGAAACTCTATTAGTTAGACTTTTAGATTTTAAAATAAAACATAAAATATATATTATTTTTTTAATAAATTTTGGCGGGTTGACGGGTCAACCCGCGAACCGTTCGTGTCAACCCGAACACAACCCGTTTATTTGACGGGTTGGCGTGTCAAAAAATTCAACCATAATCCGTTTATTTTCGTGTCGGGTTCGTGTCATGTCGAGAATTGCCATCCCTAGTTATATATGGGTAGATATGGTGAAGATGGTTAAGGGATTTTATTACTTCAACATGAAGAACTCATTCAAGTGAGTTTTTTATGACTGTTTCTACAAAAACAATACGGGATCATCAAGAAAACACAGGTTTGCATCGTCATTGACATATTTCTTCAAATTAGAAGCACTTTTTTTTTCTTATAAACGAGGCACATACTCGATTGAGTATGTTGGTGCATGTGTACTACATCTCTATATATTTTTATAGAGTAAAGTTCACTTTTGGTCTCTAATGTTTGTCCATTTCAACGGTTCTCGTCCCTCAAGTTTTTTTCAACAGATTGACTCCTCACGTTTGACATCTTTCAACAAGTTTCCTCCCTCCGCCTAACGGTCGTTAAATTTTTCTGTCAAAGTCAATTAAATGAAGGGTATTATGGTCATTTTACTCACTTTATTATTTTAGGGACCAAAAATGAACCTTACTCTTTTAATTATTTTAGTATTTTTTTAACCAACCAAACAAATATAACCATTTGTCCACTGATCATCTTCTCCCCCCCCCCTCCCCCCCCCCTTCCATAAGACCTTTGATCTTTTACCCCAAGAAACCAGTGCCCGTCGGCACCTTCTTCTCCGTTGAAGACCACCCATATTTAAAATCAAGCTTACTACATCATCACCCAAATCCAAAATCAAGTTTACTACATCATCAACATCAGATCCTACACCAAAAACCCTAACCCAAAACCTAATTTCTATAAATCAACATCAAATTCTAAAGAAAAACCCTCATTTACTGCAACATCAACATCACACAATCAAGGGTTGTTGACAACAGAGATGGAATGAAGAAAACCTTGGTGAAAAAATTCGACGGTCATCTCGCTGTCGGCCTCCATCTCCAGTGGGAATAAATTCGACAGTCTTGGGGCACGAAACCACAGGGGCAAAACCACCGGGATCCATGAAAATCCTATGTTCATATTGGAAAATCTCACCGAGACCTAAAGGCGGAGACCAAATCGCCGGAGACCACCAAATCGCAGCAACCAAATTGCTGGAGGTAATCATCGACGGGACCAAATCACAACAGCAAATTAACACCGATGAACTCCCGACCACATCACAACAGCCATTTACTTCTTTTTTGGTTTGTGACACTGGTGAACCCCCCCAACTCCCCCTCTTGATGAACGCTCCATATTGATATATCCATGTAAATTGACTGACGAACCCCCAACGATCCCCCAACTCCTACCCCTCAAACTGTTTCTATTTTTGTCAATCATCTTCTCCGGTCACCATCACCAAAAACTCAGAAACAAAGTGAACCAGATCTCTTTTCGAATCTGGTGGAGATGAACTTTCGAATTTTGAGGTTGGATTCGATGAAAAAACACGCGCAAAATCGTTACCGAAAACCACCAGATCTCTTTCGAATATGGAGGAGATGGGCTTTTAACCCCTTTGTTTTTTTGCCGATTCCATTCGTCCATGTGGTTTGAAAACGTGGAGTTACAAGTTTGGGTTTGGTTTGGGTTTTCATGGGTTACGGTAGTGATAGATTTGGTGGCCGACATGGTGGTTATTTGGTCCCTGCGGTTTCGTCCCCGGAGATGGTTTGTTTTGGTACCGTCGGTTACGTTATAGTTAATTACATAGCAGGTCCTTAAATTTTGATGATTTTTGAAAAATTAAAAAACAGGTAAAATGACCAAAATACCCCTCATTAAATTTGACTCAACAAAAAAAGTTGACGTCCATTAGGATGAGGGACGAAACTTGTTGAAAGGTGTCAAACGTGAGAGGTCAATCTATTGAAATAAACTTGATGGACGAGAATCGTTGAAATGGACAAACGTTAGGAACAAAAGTGAACTTTACTCTGTTTTTATATACTTGTTTGAGTGAATTACATACTTCCTCCCTAGGGTTTATTGGAAATAACACTCCGGGTCCCTAAAAAGAAATATCCATGACTTGCATCCTTATGGTTTCAATTTCATAACGTATTTGGTCCCTAAACGTGACTCCGTTAGTTTTCCGTCCGTTAAAACCCACATGTTCAAAACACATGATGGGTATTTTGGTCATTTTAGTCATTTTAATTTTTTTACTCTTTTTCTTATTTTTTTATTAAAAACTATAAGGACCTTGTTTACAAATATATTAAAGTAAAGTATATTAATATATATGGAAAGTAATATCAAAGTAAATTCTTATAATATATGGAAAATAAAAACCCAGCCTTAAATCTTCTTCATCTTCCCAGAATCCCAGTAACCTTCATCATCCCAACCCATTCTCCGGCGAACACCATCTCTGCACCACCATCTCTTCTTCATAAAAAACCAGCCCTAATTTGAGCCTCTGCACCACCATCTCTTCTTCATATCTAGTAAAGTAAAACCCACTTCCCACCCCTTCATCTTCATCTTCTTAAACCACCGTGAACACAACCGTTTCTTCTCCGACGAACACACCGAGGCCTCCTTCGTTTTTTTCTCCGGCGAAAACCACAAGCCCTCCCCGTTTGGGATTTCTCCAGGATAGTTCCTTGCATCTCAAGATCTAGACACCATCTTGTTGCACAATAACAGATCCGTGAAATACAGGGACCATTCCCTTCTGCAGGGAACACATAGCGAACGACGATGATGGAGAAGTAGAAGACCGACGATTGGTAGGAGAAGCAAATCTGGTCGTCGGCGAAGGAAGTCCAAATAGAAGACCGGCGATTGGAAAGAGAAGCAGATCTGGTTGTTGGCCATCTGAAATCTTCTCGGAGGTTCGTCCCTGTGGTTAGATCTCGGTGCTTCGTCGTTTGAAATCTTCCGGTTGTTTGAAATCGAAGCAAATCTGAAAAATTATTGCCCCCTGGTTTGATTCCCGTTATAGTTTTTGATGTTCTTAAATGGGTATAATTTATGTTTTTAAATTAGGGTTCTTGATTTGAAGGGTTACGATTCCAAGGATTTCAATATTTTCAAAAAAGAAAGTTCGTATTTAATTTTGTTGCATATGATCTGAATTTAGTTTTGATCTTCATTTGGGTTTAAGTTTGGATTAATTTTGATTGTATTTGAGTTTGAAATTATTTTAAATATGGATTTGTTTGGATTTGGGTTAGATGGTTGAATATGGATTTGTTTGAATTTGACCGGAGAAGATGACTGGAATGGCCGGAGAAGATCACCGGAGAACCTGTTTGGTCCCTGTTAAGTGATAAACGTTGAAATGACCAAAATACCCATCATGTGCCTTGCACATGTGGGCTTTAATGGACAGAAAACTAACGGAGTCACTTTTAGGGACCCAATACGTTATGAAATTAAAACCATGAGGATGCAAGCCATAGATATTTCATTTTAGAGATCCGGAGTGTTATTTCCAATAAACCCTAAGGACGAAGTATGTAACTCACTCTATTTGTTTTAATGTTACAAACAAACGAATTGTTTAATGGATCAGCAATTCTACATTATGTGTATATTTATGATATACTGAGAGTCAAGAAAAGAAAAGAACCGTTTTTGATCAAGTAATCCATACAAGTCATCATCTTTAGGAAACATGTCACATTGCTTCGAGATCCATGCCAAAAGATAAAAGTCGAAGATTGCATTGGAACGTGTGCCTTCAAATGTTTGAAGATCAAATCCGAGCCAATGCGAAGTTGTCATCCAAGTTTAATATGATATCGAGTGGTATATAACGTATTTCAATTTGGATGAATTATTTTTTAAATTAAGGTTATAAAAATAAATCTGAAAAGAACTTTATAAAATATTTTTTATAAAATAAACATGGTTGTTTTATATCGAGATGTTTTATAAAATTCGACACAAATTTTATAAAAATGTTACAAAACATTTATTTGAATTTTTGGAATTCAAGTTTGTAAAAAATATCAACAGGTTAAATGTTCCTTCTTTTTTGAAATTAGAAAAAGAAAATGCTACGGACAGTGTCACGGATTTCCGCAAAAGACTTTTGCGGATCTAGGTTGAATTTTTGACTAAAAGTACTTCTTAATGCCTAATTTCAGAGTGGCCAAAAAAGTGGTTCACGAAAGGTTTTTGCGAAATGCATCCACGGAAGATCCGTTAGTACTTTTTTCAAGATTCTCACATTTCCTTTACGGGGTCTTGAGCTTCATTCTAAAATCCCCCTCTTGAACATCACTAAAAAAATATCCTCTCAAAACACTCTCAAGAACATCTTGAATGTTTTTCAAGTCTAAGCTTTGATTTCTATATCAAGTTTATTCATTTGAGAGTTAACATTTCCACCACTTGATAATCATTATAAGTTCTTCATATTGTAAATGGTTTGAGTTAAACACTTCACATTTCCTAATCATTGGATTAAAGTTGTTCATATTTTTTTAAAGCGTTTACATGTTGTGTTAGCTTTGAGAAGTTTTCTCTTACACTAATCTTTGTGTTTTTATCATCTTTATGTGAAGTTTGAGTCATCTCCCTACACATATCACCATTAAGTGATTCTCCCTTTTATGAAAGGTTTTAGTACATATTCTCTCTTTTACAAAAGGTTGAGTGTTTTACATCTTCTTTGTAAGCTTTTGTTATATTATTTAAAGAACAACAATAGTGAAGTGTCTTAGTGTGGACGTAGCAAAGTTGAGAGAACCATAGTAAAACTAGTGTGAAGTATCTCTAACTCTCAACTCTTTATATTACGTATTTGTATTGTAGTTGTGTATGTGGTCCTTTATTTGTGTTCAAACATTATTTTCGTATTTGTATGTTTGAACCAACAAAAAGTTGAAAGAAGTTTTAAGTTTAACGATCCAAGCAATCCTCCCCCAGAGTAGGATGCATACTCAATATGTGTTCAATGGTGTCAAAGATTGTGAGGATAGTGAAGAAAAAGCTGTTGATCGTGTTACCCCATTTTAATACCCGAACAATAGAAGACCTCAATTCCAAGGAGGCTAGGAAATTTAATCGTTTTTAGATATTTTAACTTTATATGTTTTAAAGAAATTATTCATAATCTATTGAAAATGTTCTAACCAATAACATCTTAACAACTAATCTAATTCATAGCTTCAGGACCATGAAATTAAATGTATAAAATAAAGAACAAAATTACTCAAATACTCAAAAAGAATAGCAAAATATGGAAACATAAAGGATATGATGTTTACTAAACAAGTATCCAACAAGTTTTTTTTATAGGGGAGTGCTAATGGCACCCCCTAAATAGGGGTGTACACGGAATTTTATGTATTTTAGTAGAGTTTTGATGTAGACAACTGCAAGAAATAATTCACTTTTTAGGAGTGCCATTAGCAATAACTAGGGATGCCATTAGTCTTCCTCGTTTTATATCTAACTGTATTTTCTATTTTCGTTTGTCAAATCCATCAAGGATAAGACAATGTCGGAGCAAAGGACATAAAACAAGAAACAAGATCTAAGGTACATTTCTTATCTCTTCCCCGCCCCGTTTACATACCTATTTAACCTCATTTGGTAGATTTCCTTGTTTGCATCATTAATTATTTGACTTATTGAAAAAGTTTTTGATTTTTTGTTTTATAATAGTTTTTATTAAAATAAATAAATATTCCCCTTAATTTCTGATACAAGTCTTTCGTTAAATAATAATAAGAATTTAAAATATATTCCAATAGCTATCATCTTGTCTTCATCTATAATTTTTTTTAAATTAATTGATAAAAATCAAAGGATAATTCTTTTTTGAAAAGGACACAAATAATATAAATAAGAAATTACAAATAATAAAAATAATTAGTTTAAGTATTATCAATTAAAGTTCTTTTTGTTATAAAAAACCGCTATTTACCCTATATTTTTATATATAATTAAGGCCATCTTCAATAAAAAAAAATATCGTAATATAACAACAAATCTCTCACAAACTGAAATATTAAAGTTTTTATTGGTAGGTCAAAAATAGCTTGTGTTAAAGCAAATTAACATATTTTAATGAACTTCATTTGCCTCAAATAAAATTTAATTTTTGATATGTGTTTTGTTTTAATTGGTTGAAAATTTAATAACTTAAAAAGTTGTAAAACTAAATACTAAACTAAACGTGGTGGTATAATTACATATAAAAGTATACATTTAACTAATTGTTAAAGTAATTAATAAAATATATAAATATAAATTTAACTAATTTACTTATACAAATTAATATACACAAAAAATAATTATATGATAAATTAATAAGTATAGGTCAAGTATATAAAAACGTTAAACTTATTAGTTGGAAAAGATTTAATATTATTCTAATGAATTGCGCCGCACTACCCAGTTGGTGAAAGGGTGGGTTCGATCCTGGCCTCCCGTTAACTTCAGCCATTTTGAATGAATTGTTTTACCTCAATTGTTTTAATGAATTGTCTAAATTTGAGTGCTACAATTTAGCATCTAGGGGCTGTTTGTTTTCCCCTTAATGGTGTAATTAAGAGGTCATGTCTGAATCGCTAAGATCCTGAGATTATTTGGTAAAAAGACCAACCTCTTAATGGCTCTAAAACCATTGAACGATTTTGCATCTAGGACATCCCTAAATCATTCAGGGGACTTTCTTTCTATGACTACGTACCCTTCTTCCTCTACTCATTTCTCAACCATCTTCTTCCTCACAAATCTTCTCCTCACATATACAGGTTCTTCCTCACGAGTCACGTCTCACCCAGGTAAAAAAAGGGTTTCTTCATAACTTCGGATTTCCTCATGGGGTTACTTCTTGTTTACAAAAACGGGAATCAACAATGGGTTATTCCATGTTCTTCGTGATTGTTTCTACATCTTCTTCACCATTTGATATTCTTAATCATTCCTATGGTAGTTTTGTAATTCCAATCCTGTAAGGATGATATGGCACCTTTGGTTTATTGGAGCAAAACGAGTATTTTCCGGACACGTAAACTGGCCATACAGGCTGCCAATTCCCAATGTGAGGGACATATCTGACTCACTCAACGGCAAGACGATTGCGAAGGGCCTGGATCGAACCCAAGACCAACGGCCTATTGGAGCAAACATCTCATTGCCCCTTAACCAACTGAGCTACACGCTATTGGCACCTTTGGTTTATGGTGGTAATTTTAGGCAATGTAATTGGTATGTTTCTGGGTTTAATTTACAACATGTTTTTAATTTCATCTTAATAAACCAATATATATATATATATATATATATATATATAACTTGTGATACATGATGGAGAGTCTTATCCGTGTAAATGCTTACCGGATAAATTGTTGCATACATTATCATTTTGATGTATTATATTCTTAGTTTCTACCAGTAAGTGTTTATCGAGTAGGTATTGGGTAAATGCCCCCAAGAGAAACACCCTTGAAAATCTATTCAATACACACGGTTAAAATTGTAATTTGTTATCATTCAGATTGTCTATTCAGAACAATTACCAAACACCATACTTTATTTTACACTATATCATACAGATTAGGGATGAGCTCGGTACGGCACCGGTACCGAAACCGGGTAGTACCGAAACCGAGAGTGAAAAAAATCAATACCGAATACCTAACCGATAAGAGAAATTCGGTACCGTACCGGTACCGGTTCGGTACCGGGATTTTCGGGACTAGAACCGTTTGGTACCATTTTTTGGGACGAAAACCGTTTTTCACCGTTGACCATTAAACACAATAACAAAAACCAAAATCACTTAAGCGGAAACCGGATTGGAGGAGCCGATTGTGCAAAAACCGGGTTTTGGATAAATTACGGAACCGATTTTGGAGAATTGCAATAACCGAAGTATGAAGAATTGCAAGAAAAAATCGGTATTTGAGTGAAAAATACAAGAACCGAAAATTGTAATATATTTAGGAGGATTTTCTAAAAAAAAAAGGAAAGAGTTTGTTACCAATTCAAATAAAAAATGATTTTTTAAATTCTCCAGTTCGGTTCGGGATTTACCGGGACTAGTACCGGTACCGGTACCGAAAGTACCGAATCCCGAATATGGAAAATCTTGGTACCGAATAACGAACCGGTAATGATATTCGGTACCGATATTGGTACCGGTTCGGTTTCGGGATTTCGGTCCATATGCTCATCCCTAATACAGATATCCTTAAACATTCTAATCACTTAATCATTCTATATCAAATATTAAACAACTCTCAAACAACAAAGTTTTATATTTAACACTTTTGGTTGGAGATGTGTTAAGTCCTTTTTATCATTATAGATGCCAAAAACAAGATTTGACCAATTTGCCATATTTAAATAATTAAACACATAAGAAATAATTATGTTTTTACTTAATATGGCAAATTGTATTAAACCGTAACTTATTTTATTTTGGTTCTTATTTTAGGAAAGTCTCAAAAGTCTAGCTTTGGTTTCTACAACAAAATATCTTAACCTTTAATAATTTTAAGAACAAAATCATAAATTTTAATTAATATATTGTTTTTATTCACAAATTTATAGTATGTCCTCTAATTATATCATATATAGCATTTTCTTTAATTGTATTAAAAAAAGTTTGAGTTTTTAATAACAAATTTAAAACAAAGTATGTTATATTTTAATCTAATTTATAAACTAAATAATATAAAGACCATATAAGTATTTATTTTTCGAATACAAAATGTTATCCAAATATGGATCTAATAATTGAATAATATGACAAGAAAATACTAGGGGCCAAAAGCATTTAATGTTGACCTTTGGGCTAGGGCAACATATATGATTTGCTTTTGTCGTTCAAACTCCAATTTAAATACTTCTATTAAGGTTTTATTTGCATACAAATTAATAAAGGTATCGTGTGAACAAAATTGATAAATGTTTTTGAGTTTATTACATTTTTGGTCCTTATGATTCACACTTTTCACCGACACTAGTCCTAGAATCAAAATAAATACAAATATGGTATCTTTGGTACGCATTTTCATACGCTTTTACTTTTAGTCCCTCCTTCTAACAGAATAATTTGTTTTCCCATTAACCATCCCGGAATAATTTAGTATTTTTCATCTAAATTTTGTGTTTATCCTATTTTGTGTTTTTGTGTGTGTATATATATATATACATACATCTGTATATAACACCCCCCCCCCCCCCCGGGCATATAAAAAGAACACATATACACACAGTGACATTGTCTTCCTCATCTCCGATCGATCACCATCTCCATCCCCGGCCTTATAACCATCTTCATCTTCAACCTCCATCTACATCCCCATCCCCATCTTTTCAAACCCATCAAAATCTTGATGCAATCCCTGAATTCACCCCTCCCATGTTTCTTTTTCCTTAAACCATTGTCACACCGAAATGACTTCGTAAAGAGGAACAAAATGAGTAGCAGGAGAAAGGTGTCTCCACATGGGTTTACGTATTGAATAAAGAGGAAAAAGTTGTAAGTGGTCGTGGGTGGCTGGAGAACGTCACAGGTGGGAAGTGAGGTGGTTGGAAAAAGTTGCAAGTGGTCGTGGGTGGCTGGAGAATGTCACAGGTGGGGAGTGGGATGGATGGAGGAAGAAGTAGGTGGGGATTGGGTGGCTCGAGGAAGCTGCAGGTGGTGGTGGGGTGGTCGGAGAAAGGTGCAAGTGGTGGTGTGGTTACCGGAAAAAGGTGTAGGTGGTGGTATGGTTGCTGGAAAAAAGAACCTCTAAAGCAACCAAAGGGGTAGTTTCCCTGGAGTCAACCATCGACCATCGTGACGTAGCTGCTGATCGAATGATCATAAATCCATCACCGCCCACATCATCGACTCGAAGGATTTATGTTCCAATCTCCAAGTAATGAGCATCATCAGCGGCAACCACTACATCCATTGACTTAATTGCATCACCGAATTGTACTCCCGTGGTTGTTTTTGGTGACTCCAATGCATCGTCGACTTGTACCTAATTTCTAAACCTCCTTCCACCATCTATCCAACTAGAATTTGAGTCGTCTCGCAATGTAAGGAGGATAACTGAAACAAAACAAAATTGGGGGAAAATCGAAGGATTCTTCAGCTATATATACGAGCGTGTGTGTATATATATGTATCACACACACACACACACACACATGGGGGGATTTCAATTACAAACCAATCAATTTCTTACAAACCGTACAAACTCCATGGTTCATTGTTTTATTGAATAAATTTATTTCATGAAAGTGTTTAATATGATCAAATTGTTTCATATAATTATTTTCTTAATATAATTATTTCATATATTTTTTATGTGAAAATAAATTGTTTCATGTATTTATCATTTTGATTAATTTTGTTTCATATCTTCTGGGTTAATCAACTCTCATGTATTCTTGATGAAACTGTTTCATATATTATTGACTAATCAACCCTCATAATTAAGGAAAAAGTAAAAAATAATTAAAAAAATAATTGGTTGAATGAAGTTTGTATGGTTTGTAAGAATTGACTGGTTTGTAACGAATATCTCCCCTGTGTATGTGTATATATATGTTTGAGTTTGTGCATATATATATATATGTATGACTCTGTGTATATATATGTATGAGTGTGTGTATATATATGTTTAATAATATTATATAATTATTTAAAAAAGTTTAATAGGATAAGGACAAAAAAGGATTAAAAGACTAAATTACCCTTAGATTTAATTGGGTTAACGGAATTATTTGGATTTCCTTAGAAGGAGAGACTAAAAGAGTGCGAAAATACGATCGAGGGTACCAAATTTATATTTATTTTGATTTTGGGATTAGTATGGATAGAGAGTGTGAACCATAGGGACCATAAATGTAATTTACTCAATATTTTTATATTTTGAAATGATATTAATGAAATAACTACACGTGGTTTGTATTATTTTTGATATTGTACTTAGATTATATCAAATAATCTAATATACCATAAAACTAATTATACCAAATAATTTTAGTACTTGAACAGTGCAATAGTTAGATCGTAAAAAACAATTTAGAATAAAAATATATCAAAAAGGTATTTATTTTGTGGACCTAGATTTCTATTGAAGCGACATCTAAAACCATATATTTGTCTTCATATCTTCAAATCTCCATCTTCAGGATTTACGAAAGGGAATACAACGATGGGTGATTGGCACAGATGGCAACGAGACAAAACAAAAGGTGGTTCTGGTCCATTATTTGTCTTGCAGTTCTATTCATATAATTAAGTTCAAATTCTACGATATGAAATCAATATATTTCTGTATAATAAAAACTTCAACATTTTTAAATATCACCCAAGTGCATTTAGAAAACGTAGTTAATTGATTGAAAACAATGATTTACATAGGATACAATAGTGGCCAAGTGAAATAAATTCCTTCTCATGTTCCTTGATTGTCGTTCTTCCTTTTTAGAAATAAATCATCGTTTTGTCACAAGAATCAGTAGTTTCATGTTTTTTGGACTTAAAACCAACACTTGGAAGTTTTCATTCTAAATCAAATAACCTTTTGGATCATTATACAACATCACCATTTCTTGTTCATTATTACTGAAAATATCATTGTCATCCATTAACATGACAACTTAATAACTAATAAGCTAAATTCAGCTGTAGATACATTAAATTGACCCAATCTATAAGTAACGGTAGCCGCTAGATCCAGACGACATCATGTGAAGATTAATGTCACAAACCATTTACGAAGAGGCAACACAAACCAAAACAGATACAATTCATATATATATATGTGCATAATTTGGGTGATATAATAAGTTCAAATCTCATACGCAACATATTATATTAGTCATTAGGATTTTAAAACATAATTTGGGAAGTCCTTTGAATTAATGTAGGTGGAAATGGGTCCGAGTGATGAACCTAACCACAACTAAATTTATTGTCGTGGGGTCCTCTTTGACTACAATTTCTCACCTCTTTCAATATTTTATATACATACATGTAGGTAGCTTGTTTTGTTAACTCAAAATATATATATATATATATATATATATATATATATATATATATATTTATTGTTAACTTTGTAAATCAAACATAGTAATTCATTTTGAAAATTAATGTATTTTATTTATAATGACATTTATATAATAACTAAGAGTACGATTCATTGACCACAAGGGTTGTGGCATACTAGTTGAGGCCTCGGGGGATGTGGTGGAATATCCCATCTGCCAAGGTTCGAATTCAGACGTACACAACAATTATGGCCATTGAGTTTATCAGGACTGATGTATTGCAGTCATAATTTACCGGGATTAGTCCAGGTATAGCCTGGGATACCTTTCACAAAAAGAGTACAATTCATTAGATTGATAAATGAACATATATGAACAAGGATGTTATACTCTTGTTAGAAAAAAATAAAAAAAATTCTCCTTATTAATTAGCGTCAGGTAATTACTCAATCGAATATAGTAACTGACTTCATCAATGATTTAATATCTCAAGTCTTAGGCCTTGTTTGTTTTTTCATTTTAAGTTCTTGATCACCACTTATGTCTGGTTCGTTTAGACATTTCATAACCATTTTAGAACTGAAATCAGACTTCTGATTTCAGCACCGACCTCTTAAAAAACAAACGCCACCTTAATCTCTTAAATTTTGGTATTCGTATTGGTAAGGAATTAAGGATGTTCACCTTGTTTATATATGATATTCATCTTGTTCATATACGAACATTACCTTGTTCATATTATTTTGATATTCATATCGGTAAAGATGTTCACCTTGTTCATACATGAACAAGTGCGAAAAAGTCTTACACAAGAAAAAAAATAAAATGTGTTTTGTTCACCTTGATTAACCATTCACTAAGTACAATTTGAGTTAATCATTATTGACCTGATCATGATCCCTGAAATCAAGTAAATAATAAACTACATCATCTCATTAAATGTTAAAAGTATAACTTACTCTCTTATACAAAATACCTTTATTGTCATTCCTTCAATAATGAATATCTTAATGAAACCTACGTCAAACAAAAAAATCCTGTTGGTCAATTAGGTTAATATAGTTAATATTAACAAATTAGTTAACAAAATAACTTAGCTCTCTCTCTCTCTCTCTCTATATATATATATATATATATATATAGGATTGGGTTTTTATGAGAATGAGAGTTAAGGTGAGAAGCGCCAAGATGCACCAGATCAATCGCCATATCAAACACATTAATGGGTGGGTTTGAGATTAAAGGTGATGAAGGGTCCAGATACCTTCTTAAGCTTCTCACTTTAACTCTCATTCTCACACGATCTCTCACTTATATGGTAAGTGTGAAAGTTATAGTGAAAATGGTAAGAAATGATCTCCACCTTTAGATCAATCCTAATTGAATCACTAATGCAGTGCACGAGATGCTTAGGATCAATTCCCGTGATAAATACAATTTATGAGTGAGTTTGGGATTAAAAGTGCTAACTAAGATCATTAACCAAACATGAATCTCATGTGATTTTTAAGGGCCGTTTATCAAATCTTTATCCGGGTAAGGGATTACCAAGTCACATTACCTTGTCGGATGAATATATGACAATGACCAAGAATCTTACTGGTAAGAGTGAGGCAAGGACCGAGATTCTTGTCGGGGAAGTGAAGACAACAACTCTTACCACGTCTATCTGTTAATTGTTACATACGATGTCGTTTTTGTAGACTAAAATCTTATCTGATAAGTAAGTGACAGTGTTAAATTTTATCGGTAAACTTTTACCGAGTAAGTGTCTGGTATTAAAAATCACATATGATACAAATGTTCTAAAACCAACCTATATATATATGTGGAGAGAGAGAGAGAGAGAGAGAGAGAGAGAGAGAGAGAGAGAGAGAGAGAGAGAGAGAGAGAGAGAGAGAGAGAGAGAGAGAGAGAGAGAGAGAGAGAGAGAGTTATTGTCTTGATTTCTGTTTTTCAACATCAATTTATTACTAACTAAAAAAATAATTCCGACATCATTTTGTCCTTGATAAATTAAGAATATACTTGGCAAGTTAACTAATAAACCATATCTTAATAAAAATTACCTACAATATTTTTTTTGATCACCCATATATAAAATATAAAAAACCCAAAAAACTCGTAGAATTTATCAAAACAGTTCTTCGAATAACTAATTTTTACCTAAATAAACTTAAAAAATGAAATAATTTATAATTAATAAACATGATCTGTATCTTAAATGATTCACAGAGATGACAAGATTTTGTCAAATATATTTAAAACGCATATAATTTATATATATATATATATATATATATAAGCAAAGGAAGGGTATAATCGTCATTTAAATTAGATTAGAACTAGATTAGAAGCACCTGCCTTTCTTTCTGGGTAAAACAACAGCAGAAAGGTTCATTGTTCTACAAGACGGACCAATAAACATCCAAACAGTTTTGCTCAAAATCAACCCAATTCCTTTCTTCTTCTTCTTCTTCTTCTTCTTCTTCTTCTTCTTCTTCTTCTTAATCTTCCCAATAATTCTGTGTGTTCTTGTGGGTTTTGCCTTTTGGTGGTCGATGAGATTTAGTTCTTTCTGTTGATTTGAGTTGTTCATCTGATTTTTGTAAGAGACGTGCAGAATTTTCTTCAGGTAACGTACTCTTCACAAACAATTTTTGACTTTTTTTTTTTGATTTTTCTAGTCATGGAAACTGTTATTGATCATCTCAAGTGTTCTTCCACATGGGTTTTCGTTTTTGTGTAATGATTTCTTGTTAATTTTGCATAATCACTCTGTTTTGGATTATGCACTTCAAGTGTTTGATATATTGACTGACTGAATTGATCACTTAAAGAATTATGGTACTACTACTGAGAGTAGGAGTAATTGGTTTAGTGTTTGCTTTAAGATATCTGTTCTGATGATCAGGCTTTTAGCTTTCAGTATCTTCTCTTTTTATGCATTTGTAAACGATGATTGTATCTATGAAGTGAAATAGGTGAAATTTCATATGAATAAAGTTGATTCGTATTCCATCCTTTTCCCCCAATTAGAGTCCACTTTGTGGCACTATTTTAAGATGACATAAGTTCTCAAATTTTCTATCTCATAATCACATGCATCTTTAATCCTCGGTGGTTTTCGAAACTGGAAAATGGATTTTTGACACAAGCTCACAACACTTGTCTTTTGAAGTTTTGCTAAGCATCTTATGGAAGTGATGAGTATTCTTTACAAATGGAACTTCAAAGCATATTCATGCATGTTTATACACTTGTATAAACTTATATACTTATTTTTCTTTAGAGATTATGCTCAAATACAGTTCATTATATCTATTTTGGCTGAACCTTTTCTGGGTAATGTTCTTTGTTCAACCACACTGCAATAGAATCAACTTATGGCACAAGCTAAACCATAAAATCTCAATCTGATTGAATAGCGTATTTTGGATATTTGGCTTGTTTGGTTCATCTTACAAGAATATTGGGAAATTTGTAGATAATAAATCCGTTACATTAACTATTTTTTGCGGAATATTGGTAATTTTCTTTGAGATCCAGCTTCAAACATAATCTTCTATGCCGAAATTTGTGTTCTACGTGCTATATGGAATGCATTCTCAATAATCAAAGTTTGATTTCCATATGACCATCTTATTAGAAAAAGATGAACTTATACGAACCTTGGTGTGACTGTAAGTTTTGGTGGAAAATTTTAAAGCTTAATGTTCGATAAATGGATACTTTTTAGCAATGTGGGTGATCTCTGGATGCATCGACTCTTTTAACTTTGATACATGATCTTCATTCCAGAATAATCATGAACGGAAACCCACCTGCAACACTTAAAGATCCGAGGGAAAAACAGACTTCATTTCTTGAGGTGAATCGCTAGACTTCAACCTCTCATGATGAAATTGTATTCAATGGAAATTTTTAAAAAGGATAATTTCCTTATCTAAATGAAGTTCTTTACCTTTCTTTCTCTTAATTTCTTCTTTCTTTTGACTTCTTCTCTTCAGGTTGTCAATGCTGAAAAGCTATTATGGGCAACAATTCAATATAAAGGTATATCACACACAGAGGTTAAAGATCTGTACCGTAAGGTGCGTTCCGGTTATGAGAAAATCATCCTTAATGATCATCAAACAGTTGATCTTCAAGAAATTGAATATTCTTTATGGAAGCTTCACTACAAGCATATAGACGAATACCGAAAGAAAATAAAGAAAGTGTCCACAAGTGCAGAAACCACAAATCTTAATAGTCAAGTGGAAGGATTCAAGTTGTTTCTCTCTGAAGTTGCAGAGTTCTACAAAGATCTAATTGCAAAATTCCGAAGAACTTGTGGCCTTTCCGAAGAAGCATTCTTGTTTAAAAAGAGTGGAGGTTCCATTTCTGCTGAACCTACAATCTTGCAAAAATGCCATTATGCATGCCATCGATTTTTGGTTTGTTTAGGTGATCTTTCAAGATATATGGAGCTTTGTAAAAAACCCGATGTTCAACAATGGGCTATTGCAGCTACATACTACTTAGAAGCAACAACAGTTTGGCCCCAAAGTGGAAACCCCCAAAATCAGGTAATTTCGTGTTCTATATTTTTGTGTTTGAAATCCATAGGTGTATTGGGTTTCTGATACTGAGTTCATTTTACAAAATTAGTAAAAAGGTATCGTAGAAACTGTAATTTTCCGAGCTATTTTGCAGTTGGCGCTATTGGCAACATATATTGGTGATGATTTTCTTGCGTTATACCATTGCATAAGAAGTTTGGCTGTCAAAGAGCCTTTTCCAGATGCATTAGACAACATTATGTTGCTCTTTGAGAAGGTAAAAAGTTATTATTTTTTTAGTATTCATTTGTTATCTTCTTCTCATTCTATTAAGAAATGAAAACAACCTATAGACTTTTATTTTATATCACACTTTTTTGTGTTTTCTGTATTATTTTGCAGAACAAATCATCCCAATTGCAATCACTTTCTACCGACGCCCACATTGATTTCTCGAAGCCATTGAAAAGGCTTTCGTCACAGATTAAGTCACACTCAAGCATGGATTCCACAAACATCAATAAGTTAGGAGCTAATGACCATATTCTCCCTGCAAAAACTGATCTATGGCCTCTTTTCGTGAGGATGATAAGTTTCTTTCTGGTTAAACCCAGGTACAAATCCTTTTCTTGCATACCTTTCCTCTATATAAATGTTTAAATTTGTAACTTTATCATAGAATCAATAACTTTTCATCATAAGCCATCAATATATAAGAATAAAAATTTATAATCCTGAAAACGTGTCATTTTCTATGAATGATTTTGTAACTTCATCATAGAATCAAATCAATCACCTTTGTTGTGAAAATTTATTGTTTTCTTTCATACATGAATAATAGGATTTTCCTGGTTGATTACATGGTACATGATCCTTCTCATAAGCTCTATAGCCATCAAACTTTTGGCCGATAGATAATGCATTTTGGCTAGCTTCTGAATCCATCATCATCTCCTCTGATTCATCTATACAATCACCAACTTTACCATTACAATTATTAGTGTTGCCTTGTGAAGGATTAGATGATTTGAGGCCATAACCAACCATATTTTCATAGTTGAATGCTGAAAATGCCTCCACCATGGCCATTGATTGTAGGAGGTGGAAGAAAAGGAGAACGAATGGAGCTAACCGTAATAGCTTCATGGCAATCAGAAGCCTGAAACATATTCCATTAACGGAAATCTATTTCTTTTCTTTTAACTTAACATTGGTTGGTTTTTTATTTAGATATCTTTCTACCCTTCCTTCTTGCCTATTTTAGGGGTGTAAAATGATTGATACTTGTGATGGTAGTTATATCTCATTTTTGTGGTTATAATCCCTTCTCCCATACATATAAATAAGATAAGTTAGGAATCAGTTTATATCATTACTCACCTTAATTAGTTATGTGTCTTACCTATCTAGCAAGCAAAAAGAATTAAGAGTGAATTACACTTTTTGTCCCTTGAATTTTGATCAACCTGCAACTTGACCCCTTGACCAATGGTTTTTTTTTCTTTGATGCCCCAAATAACTATTTGTAAAAAAGGTAAAAAACCTAAAGGGAACTACATTTTCATTAATGGTTGTAGAAAGCCCATGCGAAACATGGTTATAGTGTTTTTGGCCATTTATGTAAAATATAAGGGGCATAGAAAGTCTTAAAAGGTCTTAAAAAGCAAGCTTATTGAAACGCTATCTGAAGTAACTTTAAAAAAGACTAGCTTATGGTTTCCAAACAGCGGCTTAATAAGAAAAATATTTGCATTTCAAAGTTGTTGATATGAACTTGAATTGCAGAGTAGTCCTAATAACTCTTGATTAATTATGAACTTGTTAATTGCTATGCAGCTTTGAGGACTTACCTCACACTTTTGCATCAACAATGAAAGAATTAGAAGCACTGTTGGCACTTAACGATTCAGAACTGAATTCCTCCTTAGAACCATATGAGCAATTTGATTCATCGAGAAAAGGACCTTATCGAGCCCTTCAAGCTGTCGCAATCCTCATCTTTGTAATTCAGAATCTGATTAAGACCCCTGAACTAAAGGAACTGAAAGGAAAAAAAGATGAACAGCTTTCCGCATGTACTTCATGGGCATGGACTTGCACATTTTCATTCTTGGGACATCTTATTCAGAGGTGTCTGACCAGCAACGATAAAATAAATTGCTGTTTGTTGCCTGCTGTGCTCATATTTGTAGAATGGTATGTTGGTATGCTTGATTTTGCAGAAACTTATGGTAAAGATGAGAAGGTGTCTAATGCTAAATCGTATTTCTTTGGGGCTTTGATTGATCTTTTGAGTGGATTCGATGTTAAGGAACACCAGTGGCTTAATTCTCCAAATCAAAGTGCTTTATGGGAAGACTATGAGCTAATGGGGTTTGGACCTGTATCCCATTCAAACGACTTATTGGATTTCTCTACTCATACTGAAAACAGACGCAAATTTGAAGGTGGAAATTCTGTTCGAATTACTCGCATTCTTCATGCATCCATTAAAATAGCTGATAGATTGAAGGGTTCTTCACAAAGTCCGATAATTTATAATCAATCAGCACGAAAGTTCTATTCAGGTAAAGATAATGAAAAGTTGCTAAAGAAAAACGAGATAGATAATCTGGAGGCTATGGAAGAGGAGGAGGTGATTCTCTTTAAGCCGCTAACTAGATACAACTCTGAACCGATTCAGACCTCAAACGATGAACCAGCTGACCACCAAACGGAAACTTCTGAAGAAGGTTTGCGTCGTTCTGCATCTCTATTTGCTGCACAAAACGGGTCTAATGATTCGTCAAAAAAGAGTCCTCCATATTCAGCTGGACCTCCTTCACTTAGTGCTTGGGTGCTTAATAGAGAAAGTGTAAATCTTGAAAGAGAAAGAGGTTCCAGAAGTCCCAATAAGAAAGAGCTGACTCCTATTTCAGAAATAGCTGAAGCTACGACTGTTAAGCCATATGTTGCTCCTATTCCTTCAGCTCCATTGTTGCCTGAAGATCCAGTCAGCAGTTCCTCAAATTTCCGTTCACCACAACCGTTGGATCTTAATTCTGGAATGGCTGGCTTTGTGGATGCATACCGTCCACCGGTATTTGGATTAAGCTCATCTGAATGGCTTTACCGGTATACTCACAACCTGAGTCTTGAACCTAACAATGGTAATCTTCCCAATTCTAATCATCATTGGCCAGTTTTACCAAATAACCCTTCAGGAAATATTGGAAAGTTTCATGGATATGATGGTGGTTCAAGATTTGATGTTATCGATAGATGGGGAAACCCGTTACTTACGAATAGGATGGTGTATTTTGAGAATCCAAATTTGGTATATGGTGGTGGCGGCGGTGGTGGCGGTGGTGGTGAGTTAAGAGCAGAACAGCCACCACTTTTGCAGCATTTGAAAGATAGAGAATGGAAGTTGCAAACTGAATCTCCATTTAGAGGTAATCCATATATGGGGAATTGAATTTCTGTTAGATGATTAAGATTATATATATATATATATATATAGCTATACATTATATACTTGGTAATAATAATACTTTTGCATATGTATCTTATGTGTTTGAGGCTTGCATGTTAGATATGTACAGTAACAGTTTGTTGTAAATATAGAGTGATTTTGGAAGAAAGGATATCTATATCTATTTGTGATAAGTGCAACTTCAACTCCTCCCAAAAGACAATGGGCAACCAACCTTGGATCCAATCTATTGGTGTAATGCAAAGTGGCGTTTGGTTCGCTGGAATCCGGCGTAATCTGAAGGAATTGGAATGGTCAATTCCATTGACCGAATTCCATTAATGCTTTTGGTTCACATAATGGAATCTGTTGGAATTGGAATCCGTCAAAGGAATTGGAATCTGACTTTTGGGTTTAACGCAATTTTCATTTTAGGCCCTTCAAGTTTTGGTGAATGGTAAACATGTCCCTGAAAACATCTTCAACATATTTTCTATAAACTTTTTAAAATGGAGGATCAAAACTTAAAATCTCAAAAGGAAATTATATATATAACTCCAAACATGCAAGATTATTTTTAAAGAATCCAACGTCAATTATATTTTTAAAATATTCAATACATTTAATCTGATACACAATAAACTTTTATAAGAGATGATGAGTAGGAAAGAACTGAAAATTTCATTTATCACTTCTAACATTAAACTTTAGAGATTTTTCTAAATTTAATTTTAGGTTTATCCGTTTTCTCTATTTCAAATAATTTATTATATTAAAAAATGTCCAAAACGGAATCCGTTGAAGATACTAAATATTTTATATACCGACAATTTCAGTGTTTTAAATAAAAAAGATTGAAAGCAACTTCGTAAAGCGTTCCCATATGGATGAACATGCTACAAACGGAAATACAATTTCATATTTGACAACAAGATTGCTTACGAATGTTTGTCGAACTATTTCAAACAATAAACCAGAGTGTTCGAAATTAGTAATCATTATCTCATGAGTATTTTAAAAGTACAATTTCAAACTGTTAAATATTTACAACTAATATCAAAATATATTTTAGCCATATGTGCCTAAAATCTTAAAGATGATTTGATTTTCAAATTTAGAAAGAGAGTGTGAATTATATATCCAATAAATTGCAAAAATGGATTTACATTTTTGGTGAATGTTCTAAAAACAAAACCATAATTGATTTCTAAAAATGTAACCTTTAAATCGTCGAGAGGACAAAAAGAAGTCTATTTTTTCACTTGGACACCCGCGTGAAACCATGTGGATTTCCGCATTTTTTTGACAGATTTCAGTTTGTATTGTTTTCTTGAGTTATATAACTCCAACACTTTTAAGGGTTCTGAAAGAGAGAATCACCAAGTTGAGAGCATTTAAGTGTGAAATACTCTTATCCTACAAGTTAATTTTTGACTTGACACTATATTTGATTGTTCAAGTGGGTGAAGTGGTCTTGTTTATTATGCGAGTAATCCTTAGAATATTAATTTATGTGATTAATACTGGTTGAAAGAACAAAGATTGTTATTTTATCAGCCGAATGTACAAGGGTTTATATTCTACCTTAAGTGTATTTGATAGTGGATCGAGTAGCCAATAGGTCGAACCACTATACATTATGTGTTTGCATCTCCTCTCATTTATTTGGAATCTTGCATCTGAAATTGTAGTTTTGTTCTAAAACTGAAATTACGTCAACCAATATTTTTCAAATTCCTATTAGGCTGACCAACAAAATCATAAACTTTTAACCATTATACATTGATATTTAATAGTCGTATCATTTGGTTTTTGGCTCATTCTTTTTTGAAGTATATAATATTTATACATGACAAATGAACTCACACACTTTAGTTTTTGCTGATGTTTGAACCAATTTTCTCTTTGGATGTTGAGCTCTATTAGTAACTTGGGTACCATTAAGCAAAGGCCCTTTGGTCTTCTCTCGAGCGGTACTTCAGTAATCCATACTCTTTTGCCATAAAGGAACATCATTCACAATATTTGAAGAAATCTTTTCAAACTTTGAATGACCGATCTTATGTCTAACCTTAGTACATATACTGTTTATCTCAATTATTTGATTTGATAATAATACAACTACATTCGATCCAACACTTAGAAGGCTAGTATTAGCCTTAGAACTATTTGGATAGTTGTAACTTTTAATATTCGGATTTGATATCAAGATTAAGTATCCGAATTTGGTTCTCAACATCCAGATTTGGTGTTCAAATTTGGTACTCAATATTATGACTTGATATTTGGTTATGATATCCAGATGCAACATTCAACATCTGCATTTGGAATCAGAATTAGACATCCGAATATTGTAATATCCGGTCATACTTCCCACTTCCCAAAAGTCAAAATGATCCAAGTCTTTTGTAACATCCGAGTTACATACTTCATAAATAGTCTTGCTAGAATTCAACGTATATCTTATGTTTTGGAAAGAAGAACATATAAGATTTTTCATTTGTGAAATTTTTATGATTGTCTTTATTGATCCAAGAACAAAATGCTTTCAACGAAATCGAAGACTAGGTGAAGTGAGGCCAAGATACTCACCAAAATGAATTAGAGTGTCATCTAGCCGAAAGACAATCAATACAAGATGAAGTCAAAAGTAGTATGACAAATGCTACTTCTAGTAAGTCGATTTTGGAGTGCCAACTTATCCAACAAGTTTGGCTCACCAACTCTACCAATTCTTGTCCTGCAATGGGAACATGCATGACATGTAAGACAAAATAAGTTATAAAATATTATTTTATTTAGTATCATACTTCCTTTATTGTTCTCTCTACAAACAAAAGGATGAGTTGGGTTAACAAATGTCTACACCGCCTTTAAAGACTGAAATAAGGGGTACACGCACATTAAAGTTCTCATCCTTTGTTAGAAATCTTAGTGGGGAAAGGGGAATCGATAGTTGACCGGATTGCTTGAGAATTGTATACGTTCACTTTACCAATTGATGTTTCGACCCTATGCCTAAGTTTCACAATATTCAATTGGAATAAGACTCAAGAACACTCATAATTTTAGGCACAAAAACGAGAGCAATTTTCTGTAGAGTATAAAAGGGTTGTTCAAAAACCGTCCCAAAAAACGTAAAGATAAATTGGTATTTATACTTACATAAGTAAATAACTGAAATGACAATCATGACAGAATTTTAAGAGTAGTAGACAATTATAGTAACTGCTCAATAACTACACACTTAATGCACAATATCCGTTCTAGAGTTCTGGACGAGAAGACCCATAACTCTGGTTATAAGAGACCAGAAGAGAGATGAGACGACCAACCAGAGCTCTGGTCCGTTCATGCAGAGCTCTGTTCCATTTATCCAGAAACTGTTAAGTCTCGAAGAAACATAACCAGAGCCTATGTGCAGAGATCTAGTAGGGCATTAAGAGCTTTGATCCTTGAATTCTAATCAAGTTTTTCCACTACACTCTTAAGTCTAAAATTCTGAAGAGTTTTACATCTACACCGCCAGGGGCTCTGCCTGTTGGACCTCACAAGGGGAGCTACCCCTTGACCAGATGCAACATTCGACACATCTAATACTACTCGATTGATGACATTGACATTGAAAGAGGTAATTTATGTGAGTAACGACAACTGAAAGATCCGACTGCTAGACGCTTGGTTGTGTGCTGAACGGGGGCGACACTCCTGGTGGTACGTTGATGAACAACGACATAGAGATTCCGCCTGAAGCATAGTGGTAAACGGGAAACCATGATGGTCAACCATAGTATTTACAAGTAGGGCATGAGTTTAATTTAGGGTTCCGAAAACAAGAAAACCCTAAACGAAAATGATACGACGGCTCAACAGAAAAGGTAGTCCGAACTATCTATCTATAATACCCATCAAGAATTACACAAGATTTACATATTTATATAATTACCATTAATAGATATCTCTTATTAGTTCATATATATATATATATATATATATATCCCACAAAAGTAACTATATCGATAAGGTTAATTTATTTTTGGCAAACGATAGAGTAGATCCAATCTCCACACTTAATTATTTTAAAACACACCATCCCAGATTCTTTCTTTCTCTGTTTTTATGGTCAACAGTCTCCTTCAAACAAAATCACGGTAGAACTGGTTTTCTGGGATCACTTGTTTCCTATCTTACGTCTCAAGATTTCAATTTCCCTTCTCTCTCTCTTTCTATATACATACGAAAACAGAATTTCTTTCATATCTTTTATAGTATAAAGATTCAGAAAAACCCCCAACTTTTTCAACTTAGAATTGAACCCTAATTTCAAAATCAATCGCCAAAATCAAGTTTACAATCCAATCCAGAATGGAGGGAAAAGAATCAGCAGGAGAAGATGTATCATCAGCAACAGCGGTCTTGCTTGGAGCCCTAGCCCCTGGTGTTAACGTTAGTATAGTTTCGATTATCGTTAAAGTTTTGGTTTTTTTGAACAATTTAATGATGTTTTGTTGTTTTGATATCAGGGTCCCACTTGGAATACGTTAAAAGGAGCATTCTTGATGTTGGGTGTTTGTCTTTGTGTTATGTTGGGCTTAGCTTTCTCTTCAAGTGACTCCACATTGGTGATTCATGTCACTTTTCTTGTTTTAATCACTGGCACACTGTTCTTCCTTCTCAGTGGGTAAACTTCTAAAAGTTTTAAGTTTATGATCTTTGGTAAAACTTTTGATTTTTGTGATTATATTATATGAATGATCAATCTGAAGATGAGGTTTGATTGATTATGATTTCAATCTATATATCTATCTTTTCTGATGGCCTTTTTTGGGTTCATAATCGATATCTGTATCGAAATAAAGAATCTCTGTGATTAAAAGGATAGGAGAGTTGTTGATTTTCTATTTGATATTTGATTTATTCTTCAAGATCACAAAGATTTGATTGGTTTTTTACCAATTTGGAATCAAGTGATATTGCTCACCTGAAAAGGGTTTTTTAGAAGATATGTAAGATTTGTTGTTATTGACATAGGAAAAACTACATTAGATTCTGCAAATTCTATATATGATTAATATCTATTGATACAGAAATAGAATACAAGTGTCAAATGACCCCTTTTCTGAATGGAGAATTAGTTTGAATCAAGGGTTTTCTGCCATTGTAAAACCATAAAAATGGTGAAACATTAGGTATCTTACATATGGGAATTTCCTCCTCTTGGGTTGAAGAAAATTAGGTTGATACCATTGTGACAGTGGATAAAAATCACCTGTCCCACAGTTTCACGTCTCATTCCTGACCCACCAATGAGATTAAGACACATAAAATCTTTATTTATTTTATATATTTATTTAATTCATGCTCACATTCTCTCTCTTTCTTATGTGTATGCATGTGATTGGTGGACATGATGAATAAGACCTGAAATTTTTAGTCCAGGAGAGGGGTGTCTCTTGAGATCATCTTTAACTATATATAGATATATACACACACACACAACAACAATATCTATTGGCCCCCAGTTTGGGTTTCATATGCATTTTTAATGGATACATGATACCATACCGTTTTTATGCCATATTGTTGTGGCAAAGACCAGGTCTGACTACATCTTACCCACCCCAGACCCCACCTTTAAGCGGGATTTTTGATTTGATTTGATTTTCTTTATATTATTTATGCCATATCTTTTATCCTCAAAGCCTCTTGTCTAAAAGCATAGTCCGTAGTCCATATAGTTATTCAATCTGCATTTGTGGACGGATATTTGTTCTCTTGAGCGTTTGATTAAATGGATTTGAAGTCTGATATTGAGTCTATGTTAAGAGTACACACGCTCGACATCAATTAACTTTTATTAAAATAGTAATTCGTGGGATTAAATCGTTTGAACGAGTTTAATTAAGAGTTGGTGTTTGTGCAGTTTTCTTGCTCAAACTGGGTTGGTTTCAGTTGAAGATCAAATGCAGGAGATAGGGTTAGGACCATCCAATGAAGGTGACAGAAGAACAACAAGTGAAAAGAGCAAATAAAGAAAGAAAACTCAAAAGGAAGCTTCCATGTTATAAAAGAGTTTGAGAAATATCCATGTGTTTATAGGAAATTTTATTCTTTTGATTTTGTGGATCTTTTCTTGTTACTAATGGTGGGTGATGTGTAACTTTCTTGATCAATGCTACTTGCATTTCATGAACTTATAATTAGAGAGAGTGAGGTAGGTGTGTGTGTGTGTGGGGGGAAGTTGTGGAAAGTTTTAGGGTTTTTAAGTTGACATGTGTATTTTAATAATTTACGTATTTTTATCTCCTTTTGAGTATTGTTCTACTTACAAAAAGAAATGCATTTTTGTCTTACTCAGATCTGTCCTATTTAATTTCGTGTCAAATAGAAGGACATTGCATTTTTGTTCTGTTTAGTTATGTCATGTGTACTAAATGCAATTTATTACCTCTTCTTATCCCGCACAATACTTGGTTGTTGAGAACGCAATGGTGCATAAGATGTTGAAGCACCATTGGACGTTGGACTTATAGGTTTCGAGTTTTTTTTTTTTTTTTTTTTTTTTTTTTGTTGTTGTTGTTGTGAGTAAATTGCATTTTGGTTCTTGTGATTTGTTGATTTTATTGGATTAGGTTCTTATAATTTTATTGCAAACTTACGTGGTTTTGATCATTTCCGCTAACACCATTAAAATAAATTTGCTTAATCAAGGGTATTTTTATTAGTAGGGATTTTCAAAGACACTGTTAGACCGGTCAAACCAAGTCAAACTGGACGGTTTTTGGCAGTTTGAGCGGTCTGATGGTTCGGTCTGTAAAATTGCCAAACCGCTCGGTACGGTTTAGTCTGCAGTTTGAACATTTTTTTGAGCAGTCTGAAACGAACCGACCGCTAAAAATACACATATATTAGTTATATTTAGTTTTCATGTTATAAATTCAACTTTATATGGACAATTAAAAAAAGCTCGTCCAAAATATTATGTTTTTAGTTTTCATTTCTTTATTGACCGTGTTTCTCTAAATTGACGAAATTCTGAAGTCTGTCAAAAAAAAATAATCCAAAATTCCAAATCGTTTTTCAACTTGCTTAGTAATTGTCCAAAATTCCAACTATTGTTAGTGGATTTGTTCAACATTATTTAGTTATACAGATAGATGTATCTTTTATAATTTAATATTCTACTTTTTAATAATATTATTGTACCGGTAGAAATTTCATTTTAAATATAAATGTTATGTTTTTTTTCTTAAATTTAAAGTCTATAAGAGGCCCAAACCGTCTAAACCGACCAGACAAGACCGTCTTTTTATGATCCGATTTGACCGGTTTGGTCACTTATTGCCAAACCGCTCGGTTTGAAAAGTATCCTAAACTGCCATTGCAGTTTGCTTTATAGTTTGGGGGTTAAACCTCTCAAACTGGACCGTAAACACCCCTAAATAAGTCTTTTACCGTTGATCTTTCTTCTTCCTCCTTGCGTTGTCTTCAACCTAGAAAATGTACTCACACAACACCATGAATTCATGGGAACCAAAAATAACAAAAATAAGAAAACCCTAATTATTCAATAAAAACACAATTCACAAAATCCCCTATCAAGAATGAAAAACCTCTATGGTTACACCATTTTCAACCCAACATTATAAACATTAAAAACATAAAAATAAAGGTATTTTTATCTCCAACTTAACAATAAAACATTAAAAAAATAGAGGGACAAAATGTTAACCTCCATATATATTTGAAAGTCAATAAAGTAGACATCTAAAATTATTTATTAAACTTTTCTAATTATGTATACATATATAGATTAATAGTATTATGTAAAAAAATATGCTAATAAATATATATTATTTTATTATTAAAAGTGTTTTTAGTATTGATTTTTAGTTTGTGGTTGGAGATGTTTTTTAGTGTTCAAGAGACCCACCATTTTTAGTGATTGGTTTAGGGATGCCCTTAGACTATTATAATCTTCTCTTTATTCATCATTTTTTTTCTCTCTCTAGCCATCAATACCATCATGCCGACCAAACTCTCAACGTTAATAAACTCTAGTTTTTATACATCTTCGATAGATCCTTTAAAATGGAGAAAACAAAGAGTTTGAGGATTTTGGACATGTGTTTTACTTTGACAAATTCTTCAAAAGTATTCTACAAAATAGAGAAATTAGAAGAGAGAATGTAAAATGCTTTAAATTTAGAGATTTCCCAAAAAATGATTATAGTGAGATTTTTGTTTTTACATATTCTTACCGTTGAAAAATTAAATTCTTAAAGAGATAATAATATTGTATTAGGTGAATGAAATATTTTAATAATATAATCAAATGTAATCTCTAAAATGAAAAATCTTTTGGAGTTGAATGTATTTTTCTTTTAGGGTATTCTGGAGAATCTGTTGGAGATCCCCTTTTTAGCATCTTCAATAAATTCTCCAAAATAGAGATCATATATTTTGGGGATTTTGAGCGGACTTTTTTTGTTCCAACAAATTTTCCCAAACCTTTTTCCAAAATAGAAAAAGGTATGATAGAGTATAAAAACCTCAAAATTAAAAGAATACTCCAAAAATGATATAACGAGGGAGAAATATATTTTTTAAAATATATTTTCACGAATAGAAAACTTTGAAAATAGATATTTAGAGAAATAATATTCTATTAGATGAATGAAATATTTTAATAATATAATTAATGTCGTAATATCTAAAATGGAGAATCTATCGGAGTTGAATGTAGTTTTGTTTTAAAGATTCTGGAGTATCATAATACATTTTAGAGAATTTTAGAGAATCTGTTTAAGATGCTATAATGGTGAAATTTTGAGACGGGGTTCTTTATTCGGACAACAATTATTGGTATATAGGCATTCGGTACAAGCAAATCGACCGAAGCAAGAGGTGGTAACGGTGTTCACCATGGAGGAATAGATCAGGAATGGTGGCAGTAGCAACTTTACCCATTCACCGTCTTCTTCCCATGCCTCTCCGGCTTACCTTTTTTTTGCTTAAGTTTCTTGCTCTACATAAATGGGAGAAGGGGAGATAAAAAGAAGGAACTTGGAATGGTGGTGGCTACCAACATTCACCAAAGTAAGCACTGAAATGGAGGTAGAAGATGGTTAGCAGTAGGAGAGTAACTAACGTGGTTGTAGGGTCGGTCCTGGGATATTGGTGCCTTGAGCTAAAACAATTAGAAATGCTCCCAATTTAAGAAAAAAACTATTTTTTTGTTGTTGTTTGTACAATGTTGAAATGATGTTACCTAGAAACAAATCCACTTACAATATGCACTTCATTAGGGATAACACAAAAACTTTTGTTCGATAGCTTCTAATTCTTAAAATTTCATGTAATTGGACATTGTCAAGAAATCATTCAAAATAAATCGAAAATAAACTACATTTAACATATAGGGCTGGGTGGTTGTGTTAATAGAGGGTGGGCGGTGGTGTGAGAAAGAACGGTCAAGACAAATAAAAAGGACATTGATAACTCTAATTTTTAGAGTTATTACATATCTTTTATTTGAATTTTATTTAGTCAATTTCGGCCATTTTGCCTTCTAAACTCCCATTTTTGGTCTAATATCGTTCTCTGATCTAAATGTGAGTATTTGCATGTCTTTGAACCATTTAATGTGATTTTATGCTAAAAATAAAGATTTCATCGAAAGTGGTATCCAGAGTGACCACTCCGAGTAACAGATTCATCCATTTGATTAAGACAAATTCTGGAGGACAATAAGGTGCTGTTTGGGGGACACAAAAACATGAAAAAGAAACTCCCATGCTTTGCTTTCTGCTGGTGGTTGAAAAGGACACTAAATAGATGACCAAAAATAATATAATATTCAAAAGCGACTTTTTAGGGAAAATGTGAATTATCCCTTAGATTTTTGTGTTTCTTCAAGATGCCTTGTATTTTGTGTAATTCTTGTACATGATTTTTTAGCCAAATATATGTTATGTATATTTTCAAAATAAATAAAAGTCTTATATTTTGGGTTGAGTCTAAGGAAAAGAAATGAAAAGATCATTTTGGTGTGTTTCTCCTTGTCCCACATAGGAGCAAGAATGAAAACTAAGTGGGTTTATATATGGAAGCATTTTCTATATATTAATTTGATATACTGGAAATGGTGGGGCCTCCAAAAGGGTGCATCGCACCCTTACGCGCGCAATGTGGCGCTTTAATGGCGCACTTAAAGGTGACAGTTCACATGAACAGACGCAACGGTCCATCAAAGGGTACTTCCTACAGTTGCGATAGTTCCTTAAAGGTGACGGTTGAGTAAAGGGGTATCATCGAACAGATGCGATGGTTCATCAAACCGTCGCTAATGATACACTTGTTGGAACATTACGACAGTTCATAGCGTCGCCAAAAGGTGCAAACTGTCAATTTGTGACTGTTCAAGAGGGCTGTCGTTTATGCCTATATATACCTTCTTTTGTTCTATAGACCAGATTGCTAGGGGTTGTGTTGCTATAGAAACACAACTTCTTAGTTTCTTGAAATCCTTGAAACTCAATAGTTTAATCGGGATTATCACCACTAGTGCGGTGTTGATAATCATTCTACAAACATTGCTTCATTGTATCCTGAGAAGCGATTCGCTAATAACCATAAGTACATACAGTGGGGGCGAAATTGCTTTAAAGATAGAGATTACTTGACTTGAAAGCAATAAGTAGTAGAAATCTCCTACTCTTTCTTAACTTAATATTAGAACCCCAAATACAACAATATATAAAGGCATAAGCATTTACTCCTTGAAGGCATGCATTCAATTTCATAGATTAGATTTCATTCCTTAGCATTTACTTTACTTTTAGCTTAGCATTTACTTTCAAATCTTAGCAAGTAACATTTATTTTCCAGTAAGTAGATTAAATTTACTTTCCAGTAACTTAGTTACCTTACATTCCAACATTGTAAACCAATGCCGACGAGAGTGGACACTGTGACTTTCCAGTTTAATTTAGAACTTTCAATATAACTTCTTGCAATCTTTTATTTTCTGATTTGTACTCCTTCTTAGCTATGAACTAAACATCCTTTGAGATGTAGAAAATGAGAACTACCAAGATTTTATATAAAATTCTTGAGTAGTCTTATATATGTTTACCCTTTTCGGTTTGGTCATCCATTGTTCGATAGTGCCAATGATGCGGACAAATTGATCACTTTAAAGTGTCTAACATCTAGTTTGAGATCCAAGGCCGAACATAGTGACACGAGTTTGCATGATGCTAGGGGATTCGAAAGAATTCTTATAACACCGACAAAAGTTAGGTTTGCATAGTGAGTTATACACAACATGGAGTAGAAGAAAGCCATTTGGGCAATTTAAAGTACTTATGGCGTTTGTGTCTACACATTCTATATAAACTCGAGAGGGTTCAGGGGTCTCACTAACAAATCAAAGAAGGTTCAGATATATAAACTTTAGTTAGGAAAGTGTGAGTATTAGTTGAGACCGGTCCTCTAGAAAGAGAGTGGCCACTTCTCATAGTACAATGACCATTCTTCTAAATCCAATATTTAATATAAAATTTGGGGAAAATCACAACTATATCTCTTGCTTTAATTATAATATATTTGTTAAGTTAGTTTTACCAAACCAGTCTAAAATATTTGCTTCCTCTCTAATTGAAACTTGTAAAATGAAGTTCATGAAAACAATATTGTCTTGATAGTCCAGTTCTTGAGAATACGATATTTGGTTCTTACCACTTAATGGCTTGTGTGAATGATCATAGTGACCAGTGTATACTTGCGCTATCTACTATGGACTGATTGCTAACCTCACTGCGATTACATATTTCACACCACATCAGACGTGCAAATCATATGGGATGAGTTAACATAATGAGGTGGCATCCTCTAAACACCCTAACCCTAAATTTCTTTTTTCTCAATTTTAACTTTTTTTTTAAATTGGTGTAATTAAAGCAAACTTTTAATTCCAAACCGTTCATCTCATTCGGTTATGCCTTTCTATCTTATCTCAATCTTTGATTATATATTATCTTAGCTCTCAAGCTATGGTTTTCTATTCCTCGAGCAACTTCCCCTATTCCTACCTCCAATCATGTACCGTTTCCGACAACCACAATATGAGAACGGGGATAAGGGGTATTGGAATCTAGTGTAGATGTGGATGGTGTAATATGTGTCGAGGCTCCGCTGTCGACAAACCAATCTGAAACATCGGATCTGATGTTGCAGGCTGATGCAAATGAATCGGCCAAGTTTGAAGAATAAAGAGTGCCTTCCCTATTATAGCGTTGTTGGCAACGAGCAACATAGTGTCCCGAGGTGCTGCAGATCTGATATCTAGGAAAAGGACCACGACCGCGACCACGAATAGAGGAGCCATCACGTCCATAGGCAGGGCTGTAAGAAGAGCCACCATGATTCGAATGATGAGTAGTGAACGTAACGTGTAGAACAAAAGTGGGTTCTATGGACCGTTGAAACAACTGTTGATTTTCGACTTGAGATAATAAAGCACGAAATGGAGGCATGGGTTGGATGGCCATAAAAGCGGTTGCAAAAAGCCGAGAAGGAAAGGCCAAGATCGCATAGAAACCAATGAAAATTTTCAAGATCATCAACTGATTTACCAATGGCCGAAAGTTAATCACATAGGCTCTTGAATTTACTGTCGTATGTAGAAACAAAATTGATACCTTTATGAAGGAGCCACAGTTCATTGCGGAGATGCATAAACCTATCCAACGAACTTTGTTGATAGGCGGCTTCTAACGCAAGCCACACATCACGAGAGAAAGCGAGGCCAAGGATTTCAGCCATGACTTCTTCAGAGAGAGACGACTACAGAAGAAGTAAAAGGCCTTGATTTGGCACAACTTTGTTATGTTCATCGAGGATGGTAGCATAGGGTGGCGAGGTAGTGCCGTTAACATGTCCAAGTAGGTTTTGGAATGAGAAAATGGGAATTATTTGGTTGCATCATATCAAGTAATTAGAGGAGGATAACTTGATAGATATCATGCGAATCAGAGTTGCAAATGGGATGGGGTCAGCGCTGCTGTTGCTGCTGTCGATGGTGGAGGATAAGGAGGCAGACGTTGTTATGGTAGGAAGAAGAATGGAGATTATTTTTAGGAAGGAAAACAAAATCTCTGGCTAATGCCATATAAGGATTGTAAAATCACTACTGCCTTGTGGTTTATATTTTAAGTATTATATACAAGGAAAGTGTAATAAAGATAAAAATACCCCTTGAGTTAAATATGGTTAACATATTCCGTTAGAGTAAGGGACTTAAGAACATGCGGTTTTGCATACCACATAACCACAAGTACTGAAAGTGTAATAAACGTATTTGAGGGACCGTGGTGAATGACAACGGTAAACCACATGACCAGGAGTATAATTTACTCCACATTAAATAATATATTACTTATGCGAAATTTGATATTAATGATGAATGACAAATTGATGATCTTTATACAAAGAAATATCGTGTTAACGAAGAATGACATATTTAGAATGATATATTAATTATAATAACATATTTAAAATAATAAATTAATATGCGTTGAATATCATATTAATTAACGACGAATAGAATGGTCGTCTTCGTAATAATAACATATCTAAAATAATATATATTTTACCTTGAATACCATCTTCATGATGAGTAACATATTTAAGAAAAGATATTCATGATTAATAACGTATTCAAAATAATAAATTTGTTCATGTTGAATTTTGATGTAAAATTTCTTTGAGACAGTTCGTCAATACTTGGTACATGGTACTATTTGTCTCACCTCTCACACATACACCTCAAATCCAGTTGTTGAACAAAACCAAAACTCGTTTATTGGACAAACTATGTTCCTCTTAATTAACCCCATGCCCACAAGCAACATGCGAATTCTCGGGCTATATTTTGCCAAGGAGAAAATAAGCTAATTGATGGTTCACAAAATAACTTGTACATGTTTGGCAAAAGTTAGTTATGAAATGTAAAATGATCAAAAAAAATATGTTAAAAACTCAGTCAATTTTTAAAACTGTATAAAAATCATTTATAATATAAAAGGCTAACCAATACAAACCAAATGTTAATAAAATTAAATAATATAATATGAATAATATTGGTATCAACCATTTGATTTGATAATAACACAAATACATTCGATTCAACCTTTAAATATTTTTGAAGTTAGGCCTTCAATTCCAATCACTTGTTATTAGACACAATATAAATTTAGAATCATCCAAAATTCGGATTGTGATACTATCAAAATGTACTTATCAAATTCATCCTTAGAGGAATCTAAATTAGTCGAAAATTTGAAAATGATAATTAAAGATTCAGGTCTCACCCCAAATCCGAATCATGGTTTCGAATTAATCTGAATTTGTATTGTATTCCATAATTTGCCCCTCAATGGCAATTTTTTTTAAATAATACCGGTTTTTTATTTTTAATTTTGCCACCACACAACTTTAGGCTGTTGATATGAAGGAGCGATAAAGATAGATTTGTAGGAATTAGGCGGTTTGTATCTGATGGGGTCATAAGTACATTATTCATGATGAATAATCTTGAATAATCATAAATATTATATATGTATTTTCATTATTCATGATATAATGCATTTTACTATAAATATCATGTATTTTTATCGTGATAATCATGTATTTTTATCATTGTATCGCGCAAGAATCAGCCGTCGATTCCTCTCTTTTTCCACTGCGCTTTGTATTTCTGTTGGGGTTTTGTAGTTGATGGAAACGGACGAGGTGTTAGATGAAAGTTCATTTGAATATTTTCATTATTCAAGTTCATTCATCATGAATGAAGAACAATTTTGTGTGTTATTCGATGAAAGTTCTCATTTGAACTCACTCACTCATGTATATGTAAATGTAGATATTCAAATGGAAACAACAAAAAGGATGGAAATGTCGAATAGCGAAAAAATGGATGAAAAAAATAAAACAATATAATTATTAAAGAAAAAATGTACGTTTGGAGAACATTGAAACTTAACAAATTATGCCAAAAAACAAATTTTATGTTTTTTCTCTTTAATTTGACATTCATGTTCCTATATTTTTTCATTCATTTTATTTACTGATTATTAACTGTTGTATATTCATGTACACAATCATATGTAATTATGTATATAAAATAGAGGTGAACATGGTATGATACCATGTTTTTTCTTTCTCATTATCGTGTATCAACCAATTATAATAGATACGTAAATGTTTATATCGTGTACCAACCAACTTTCCTAGATACCAACTTAATTGGTACCAACTTTTTTTCAGTAAACTATACAAACATCTTAAAAATTGAAGTTATAATTACAAATCCTTCAACTATAATTTGTTGTCCAAGTAACCTAATACAAACTTATTGTCCAAATGATTTAATACAAACCTCCTAGTAAATAGTAAGCGACATAGGGTAGTTGAGTTGAGGAGGCGTTCACCCTAATTAACTAGTAAGTAGTAAGTAGTAAGTGACACAATAGACCTAATTAACTAGTAAGTAGTAAGTAGTAAGTAGTAAGTGACACAATAAAATGATAGTTTAATAAATGATTAAATTCTTCTAGAAAACAATGAGATGCATTAAGGATTAAATATATTCATTTAATTAATTTTTTATTTAATAAATAGTTAATATATATTGATGTAAAAGTCGGTACGATACGAGATATTTGATTTTTAATTCCACGTACCAACCAAGTTTATGAAGTTGGTCCGGTAGTACCAACCGATTTAATTGGTACTAACTAAATTAATACGATTTGTATTGCAATTGATTGGTTTACACTACTAAAATGAAAGACTTTCACCTACGAACATTTCCCTGGGAAATCCGTCGCTAAAAGATGATCCATCACAACACCGTCACAAAAGTCGGTTGCTAAATTGTTGGTGGGTAAATCAAATCAGTGACAGATTACCCAGGAAATCCCTAGGTAATCCGTTGGTATTTTCTTGAAAACATCGGATTTCGTCGGAACCATTAATTAGTATTTCCTGGGTGATCCATGATAATCACCCAAGTGAAAGTCATTTTTCTTGTAGTGTTATCATGATACAAATTTAACACCCCTAATATAAACATGCAAGATTGGCTCTATCATGTATACTGCCACCATGTTGGTTGATCCAATATGCACTTTCCTCATAACCACATTACAATACTATAAAAATGTATATGATCACATACAAAAACACTATGATCATAGCACATGTGTAGGATCACATGGTTTTATGCATATTCAGATTTCACATACACAATCACATATGATTATGTACATAAACAAACTACATATCTACACGACCACAATGTTGCTTAAGTATTCATTTTTCTCATAATCACATGTAATTGTGTATATGACACACATAACAATGCTATAAGAATGTACATGATCATATTATACCAATGCACTATAATCATACATGTATACAATCACATGTGATTGTATATATGATCATAAGTGACTCTATGCATGATCACATACAATCAAATATGATAATACATAAAATAGATACAACAAGGATGTCTTATTGTACACAAGTACTGAATTACATGTGATTGTGTATATGATCACATTGTATCATGTATTGGATTATCAATATACACAACATGCACTCACGATGTCATATTGTACACAATCACATGTGATCATGCACCATTAACATTTGATCATATACATGATCATAGTTTGTAAATGTAACATAGTTTGTCCTAAATATTTTCAAAACCTTTATCTTTGTATTTGGGAGGTGAAATCTTAAACCAATTAGGTATTTGGGTAACCACTTATGCATTAGAACTGACACTAAATTAAATTCGAATGTGACATGATTTACCACCCTATGGCCTGAGATTGGTATAATGGGGCGCTTTAAAGAACGTTGAGTCGGCATCATACAATTTTTGTAGAGAAGATCATGGTGGATTACATGAATCTAGTTCGTTTGAAAAGTTGTGGGATAATAGAGTTGAAGAGGGAAAAATAGAAGTGAAGGTTAAAATTTTGTTCTGGAGTTAAAGAAGGAAAACTTGGAAGGCATTAGACATCCTGATAAAAGTATTAATTTCAATTCATGGAGTAGGCAATTATGTTTAAAGATCAACAAATACATAAGGATGAAGAAGGTGGTAAACTAGTCTTATATCACCAATCGACAATACGTCTGTTCTTAGGCAAAACTCACAGAAATTTGAAAACATCCTTGGAATTAAAAAAATGTTTAACAAAAAGAAGCTGAAATTTTGTTTACAAAGGTGAGTTTTTAAGTCTTTTCAACAAGTGACATTGGGGTTGTTAGTTCGTTATTTCTCCAATCAAATAATGTACAAAATGTTCATGAATTAGATAGTTGTAAAATATTACAAATTGTGTTAGATTACATACGGGTTTGTTTATAATTAATTTTTTCATATCGAAAAAACCGAAAACAATAATTATATTAAATACGATGGAACAAGATTTGTAATTGAAATGTTCAACTCCGTCCAAATGCACAATCAACCAATATTTTTTCTTGGAATGCTTCATTTCATCTTATCGTTATCTCGACATATCAAATGTTACATGTTAGTAATATTTTCATGTTAATTAATAGGCCGGTTGGAACAAAATGGTGACAATTTTTTTGATTCTTTGTCAATTGTTCTTTACGTTCTCATTCCCTTAGTTTTGTAAAATTTGCTAATAATCGAATCAAAGAAAGATACAAAAGTTCAAAACAATAATATGATAATATTGAAATTCTTTAAAAGACGTCAAAAGTTTTTTTCTATATTTATATTTTATAATTTAATATGGTATATTTTTTTTTGAGATGGGGGTTCAGAATAAAACTCTTAAAAAAACGAAAACAAAGTAAGAAACATTTTGTTAACCATTCATTAATTTGGATGGTATACACATATGGATACAAGTAATTGAAGTTGTTTTTTGGTTTTTACGTATGTGTGCATATGTGCGTACTAGATAAATTGCTTACAAATTACTTGTATGCACATGTACATATCTTCCAGATGAATGATTATCGAGATGTTGCTCGGTTTTTTATCTTTTTACGGTTTTCATACTATTTTTTAAATCCAATCGTTTGTCATATATAGTATTTTTCCTATGATCTAAATAAATATTTTTACAAATTAACCTTTACGCTTTATATGGTATTTTAATAAAGAAAATACAAATCAAGTCCCTCATTAATTTCGTATTCTCTATTCCTTTGACTGATCCTTATTACTATATGAGTCAACATTCAACAAGAAAAAGTTTTTGTATCCAACAAACACAGATGATATGCAAACCGTTCAAATGAATTAATTGAAAAATATTTGAAAAACCTGAATGACTCCAGATTGTTTTTACACACATTTCACAACCATGGTCAAACCTCAAACCTCCTATAAATAGACCTAAAATGAACTAAACCAAAAATCTCACAAAATCAATACAGATTGAAATATACGAGCCACCGAGCGAGCAACAATGAACCCGAACAACAATGCAGGAAATCAAAGCAACCAGCTGCTGAACCGACCCCGTGCTCCGCCTTCAATCCCTCCTCCAAGTTGCCCACGGTGCGCCTCTGACCGCACCAAGTTTTGTTACTACAACAACTACAGCGTGTCACAGCCACGCTATTTCTGCAAGGAGTGCCGCCGTTACTGGACCCATGGTGGAACCCTTAGGAACATTCCTAGCGGTGGAACCAGCCGCGGAAAACGGGCTAGGACCGATGTGGCAACTTCTTCATCTTCACAAATCTTGCACTCACCTTCACCAAGAAACTTGCTTTCATCACCACCACCACCATTAACATGGACCTTGGGTTCATCTCTTGATAACCCTTCAGGTACTACTACCATTGCTAGCTCCACCATAATTGGTCATGGCAACTTTAAGCCACTTATGACAGAAACCATGCAATACTTGAATGGTGGTGGTGGCTTTTTTCAACCAAATGTGACCAATGTGAACACTACTGCATTTGGTGGGGTTAGTATGGGGTTTGGTGGTGGAGCTCCACCACCGCCACCGCCACCACCACCGCCAGCAACAGCAGCAGCAGTTCCATCAACCCAGTTTTCTCCATTTGAAAATTTTCATGATTTTGGTTTTTCTTTTCTTCAACGACCACCGCAGCACCACCACCACCCACCAGCACCACCTACTGTATTGGGAAATCAGAACATGGGGCTTAACAACGGCAGAACAATACTCAGTGGCTCCAATTATTTCCAGTCCATAGGTAGGAATCCAACTACTGCAGCTGCTGCACATGTGGTCAGCATTGATGAGTGGTCTGAGCTGAATGATATGGACAATGAGGGTGATCCTTTCCAAAGCTACTAGCGTCTAGCCACCATCTCCTTGAGTAATTCCATTTTGCTTTCAGAACTAGACATCCTTAAATTTAATTAGGTTTAGGAGAGAGAGATTGGTTGAGAGATTTCATTTCTTAGATTATAATAGAATTTGTTATGTAGCATTTATGGAGGATTTGATGAAAGACAGATTTACAAATGCAATTCATGATGAGTACCTTTTTTTTCTGTTGTGTTTTATTTTATGTTTAGTAATTAAGATTTTCTTGTGATAATTTTATATGTTTTGTAAAATTATTAGGATATGTTGATGGATAAATGAAAAAAGTTTCATTACAGGTAGTATATGTATATATATTGCCAAGTATTTTTGTAAAAAAAACAAAAAATTCGATTTATTTAAGCTATCTTTAGCTTACGTATATCTCGATTAATTTTATTACGTAATAAATTTAACAACCAAACAAACTTCTAATCAGGGGTTTTAATCGGTTTGTTGGTTTATTTGGTTTTTAGAACATCCTGCAAATTAAATTTTAAATCGAATAAAAAGATATACTAGCTATTATAATCAAAATATATATATATATATATATATTATGTAATACATGGGTTTAATTTTTTTTATATAGGTATTATATTTCTGGCTATAAACACTGCTATTTTGGGGATTCAATTAATCGTTCACAACGTTCACTACAAAACAAAAGACAATCATCGACGGATTCCATCGGTAATCCGTCGGTAATCGAAAGTCTGTCGGAAAAACCACCGTGGGAAATGGTATCACCAACGGACACCGTTTTCGACGGATTTATATCTCTGACGGATCATCGATGGCCAAAAAATAACTAAAAAAAAAAGAACAAATAGTTACCGACGAAATCCATCAGTAATTTTGATTTTTGTATAAAAAAATTAGTTTTTACTGATATTTTCGTGTTCGTAGTACACATATTTACATTCCAAGTAGTAATTCTTTCATGTCCATTCCAAGTAATTGCATTACCAGAGCACACAAATCAACTATTTACATAAATAATATTTTGATACGAACAAGCTCAATTTTCTAAAATGTTATCCGATAAAAACAAAATCCATACTCACAATGTCTTAAACAATCAAAAGTCTTCCATTATGCGATCCGAAAAAACAATAAATAGGAGCAAAGGTTAACAATGTCTTATACGATCGAAAATAATTTAATATATAGACACAGGCCGTAGACTTCGAAACTAGACTCTAGATGGAAGCTTATATGCCCTTATGTTAATGAAATCTTCCAGGCCATGTGTTTATCAAACCTGCGGTCGTTGTAGGTCGATTGGTTTATCCAAACATTGAATCTGACGACACCTACTATACATATCCAGAAATTAAAGAACTCAAAAGTGAGAATAGCAAAATGCATCTGCACATATACCAACCCCACCTTCTATAGTACTTCATATTATGAGAATCAAAGCTCTGGATTATGCCTTAGAATTGTCAATGGAGACACACAAGACAACTTTAAGATCAAATCGATTTTTGGTTGCTAGCTGCTTGCTAGCGTTTTTTTTAATGATATTGGTTGTTGTTTCAAAAAAAAAATTGTAGGCTTAGGATGTAACTGTAAGTCATGAAAGTCCAAACCAGGATAATCCCTCACATTAAAGCTCTCCCAAAAAACTATGTACTTGGAAACACATGACATTATAATCTCAGATATAGTAGAGACATACTATCCTGGCTAGATTTCAAGACCAACAAGATGACTAACTAAAATGATTAGACCAAACATATTATTGAATATGGAGCGAGAATTCAATTGACAGATCGATACTAAGCAAGAATAAATAAACTATTCTTCTAGAAAAGATATACATATTTGTATGATAGTTAACAACAATAGAAATCAAGTGAAAAGGGTAGGTAGAATTAGTTGAAACCAACTCTGTGAAACACCCAAGAAAGAGCGGTACTATTGTCTAAAAAATTCGGAATTTTTTACAAAATTGTCTCAAAAAAATTAGCGGAAAGATTGAAACCGGTAATGGGTAAATTGATTAGTAAGGAGCAAAGCGCGTTTTTAAAAGGGAGGTCGATTTTGGACGGTATTCTCATAGCAAATGAAACGGTATCGTGGGTAAAGAAGTCAAAAAAGAAAGGGTTGGTCTTCAAGGTAGATTTTGAAAAAGCATACGATACGGGCGAATGACCATTTTTGATGGAAGTAATGGAAGAGATGGGATTCGGGAGAAATGGAGAAGATGGATACATGCTTGTCTAAAATCCGTAAAGATATTTGTACTGATAAACGCATCGCCAACTAGAGAGTTCCAAATGGAGAAAGGATTGAGACAAGGGGATCCCCTTGACCCATTCCTCTTTTTGAGGGTAATCAAGGTGGGACGTGAGGAGATAAATATCTCACACCTACAATACGCGAACGATGCAATATTCTTTGGAGAGTGGAAGCTTAGCAACTTAAAAAACCTCATGAAGATTATGAAGTGTTTTCATCTTGTAGTGAGATTGAAGGTAAATTTGGGTAAAAGTAAGATTTTTGGAGTGGGAGTTCCGGAAGAAGAAGTTCAAACATGCGCGAGAGTTTTGGGGTGTGGTTACGAAGCTCTTCCGTTCACATATCTTTGGTTACCGGTCAGAGCATCGATAAGAAGAATAGACCATCAGATGACGGTAATGGAGAAAGTAAAAAACAAATTAGCGACGTGGAAGGGATTTTTTTTGTCTTTTTGGAGGAAGATGGACATTGGTAAGGTCGGTTCTCGGCAGTATTCCATTGTATTTTTTCCCTTGTTTCGTTCCCCATTAGGTGTGTTAAGAGAGCTTGAGAGAGTGAGAAACCAATTTTTCTTTTGGGGGGGGGGGGGTGGCGGAGGTGAGGATGTGAGGTTGAAAAAGTGTCTTGCATGGGTAAATCGGGGCAAAGTCATGGGGGTTTTTTAAAAAGAGGGTCTTAACGTTGGTAGTCTAAAAGATGCGAATTGGGGTCTTCTTAGAAGTGGTGGTGGAGGTTTCATATAGATAAGGAAGCTTTAGGTAAGGGTGGTTTGGAGTATTCATGGGTGGGACGGGAGCTTAATAGAAGAAAACCATAAAAGTAGGGGTGTTAGTTTGATTTGGGGGAACATCATTAGGGTGGGAAAGGAGGTGGACAATGAAGGGATTAACTTCTCGGGGTCTTTTGTAAAGGAAATAGGGGATGGCTCGGAAACTCGTTTTTGGGAGGAACGGTGGGTGGACAACCGAAGGTTAAAAGAGGTGTTTCAACGGCTCTACCAACTTGAAACGTTTAAAAGTGTTTTGGTTATATATAGAGGAGAGTGGAGGGGGGAGGAATGGGCGTGGAAATGGGCATGGAGAAGGGAACCGAGGGGAAGGGATATAGGGGAGTTGGAAAATCTAACAAGCTTGATCTGGAATTACGCCCCGAAAAAAGAAGCAAAAGACCGGATTACTTGGAATTTGGATAGACAAGTCGGGTTTTTTGGTAAAACAAATGAGAAATATTTTAGAAGATAATAGAGATAGAGAAGGGATAAGGGTTGAGGAAACTAAATGGATGAAAGCTATTCAGAAGAAAGTTAGTATATTTATATGGAGGACAACTCTTCGGAGGATCCCCCACTCGTGAGGTCTTGGACAACATGGGAATAGATTTGGATTCGGTACTATGTCTGAGTGTGGAGAAGAGATAGAGTCAATTGACCATGCACTTGTAAAGTGTAGAGATGTGAAAGCTTTATGGCAAGCAATGGGGAGATGGTGGGACTTCAATGTAGATTCGACAAATACGTGTGGAGACCTATTTGCGCTTGGTGAGCAATTGGGTGAAAACGGCAAAGGTGCAAGGCAGTGGACAACGGTGGTGCGGTGCTTTTGTAATTTGATATGGTCTAATCGCAATAAAGTAATTTACGAGACCGATAGGACGAAGATCTCAGATCGTATGTTTGAATTCCAACTAAAAGCGTTAGAGTGGTTCACAAGAAGGGACCGAGACTTAGCGATCGATTAGAATACATGGCTATTGAGCCCATACGCGAGGTAAAAAAGGGCAGAAAGTTCGGTGCGGTCAGCTGTACGTTTTTCTCTGTTTTTTTCTGTGATTGTAACTGTTGAATTGATGTTGGTTGCTGTTGTGGTTTGCTTCTCGCAAAACAGTGTATGACACTTTTCTGTCAAAGCTTTGTGGGCAGCAGTGGGGAATTGTTTGTAATTAGTTGGTAGGTGATGGTCCTTTTCCTACTGTAGCTCCTGGTGTACTCTTTTTTGGTGGGTAATAAAATATGCAGTTTTTAAAATATATATATATATATATATATGTGTATGTATCATGAAATGTCCTCTAATAACCTCTGGGAGAGAACGGTTATAGCACATAGGCTTCACACTTAATCATTGTTGAGAAAGGTTGGATCCAGAAGTATATCCAGAGGGAGGGCTCTGGCTCACCGAGGGATCTTCTAGTTAAGAGCCTCTGGTTCTTCATGAAGCAGGTTCTAGATACCAATACTTAGAGCTTTTTTCATACTTTTACATATCAAAATTATGGGGTCTAGCACTTAGTATTGGTATTTGTATCATTATTATTATTATTATTAAAGCCCAAAAAACTGATTAAAGCTCAATAAAACAGATTAAAGCCCAATAGAACCCACTATAGCCCAATAAAATTTAATAAAACTCAATAGAACTCATTATAGTCCAATAAAACCTGTAAAGCCCAATAAAACCTGTAAAGCCCAATAAATCCCCAATAAACCGATTAAAACGCAATAGAACTCATTAAAACCCAGTAAACTTGAATAAGTTCCATAGAACCATTAAAGCTCAATAAAACATTAAAGTCCAATAAAACTCATCAAAACCAATTAAAGCCCAATAAAAATGAATAAAGCCCATTATAAATCATTAAAGCTCAATAAAACCTACTAAAGCCCAACAAAACCTTTTAAATCCCAATAAAACCGATTAAAGCCTATTAAAATACACTAATACCCATTAAAGTCCAATAAGACCCTTTATGCCCCTTGGTGATGTATTACGTGGTTGTATGCATGTATGTACTCCATATATGTATGTAGTGTCTATTGAGCTCGATAAAACTACTAAGATCCACTAAAGCTCACTAAGAGCAACTAAGATCCATTAAAGCCCAATAAAACCTTTTATTACTAATTAAAGCCCAATGACACAAATGTGACTTATTACATGTTTGTATGCGGATATGTACTGCAAATATGTATGTGTTCGTATTTGGCTCGATAAAACCACTAAGACCAACTAAGATCCCTTAAAGCCCCAACAAAACTTTTTATGACTTATTAAAACCCAATAACACAATGTGACTTATTACATTTTTGTATGTCGGTATGTACTGCAAATATGTAAGTGTTTGTATTTGGCTCGATAAAACCACTAAGACCCCTTAAAGCCCAATTAAACCCTTTTTGACTTGATAAAGCCCAAATAACACCAATGGTGATTTACTACCTATTTGTATGTATGTGGTGTTTATTGAGTTTGATATTGCCACTAAGACCATTCAAACCCAATAAGACTTTTTATGATTTATTAAAGCCCAATAAACCAATGGTGACTTATTACGTGTTTGTATGCAGATATGTACTGCACATATGTATATGTAGTGTGTATTGGACTTGATAAGACAACTACGACCTACTATAGTCTATTAAGAACATATAAAACACATTAGCACCAATTAAAGCCCGATATGACATTATATTAGTTATTAAAGCCACAACACCAATTCAAACATACGTATATGTGTATATATACACATTTATTTACGTAATTTATATGCACATGTGGTGTATATGTAAGTATATTACATATACAACTATGAAATATGTAAATAAAATAAGAATAATTATTTACGAATAGAAAAAAAACCGTAAAAATAACAAAAAATACGATTTTTTATTAAAAATATGCACAAATTTGCCAAAAAAAAACAAGATAATGTAAAAAAAAATCAAATACCGGGGGATTAGTGAGGATCCTCCATCTACCACAAATCTGCCACCGACATATGTTTTTATATAAAAGTGGTTCCAAAAATAAATTTATTAAATTTGTGGCGGATTCTCTAATCCGTCATTAATTCACCGGTAATTTAAAACTAACTTTTATTTTATTTAAAATAAAAAAGATGTCTTTTAAATTTAGTGATGGATTAGTGGCGGATCAACAATCTCCCAAAAATCGGTCACTGATATTTTTGCTTAAAATACTTAAAAAAAACAAAAATATATCTTTTTCAAATTAATTATAATTTTGACTAAGGGGGTGTTTGTGGTTCAAAAACTATATTTAATTGAAGGTTTCTAATTGTGGTTTTGGTAACTTTGACTAAGGGGGTGTTTGTTTAGATCCGGATGATGCTATCCAGAGCTTCCCTTTGAGCGGCCTCTTAATAGTTCCAAACATCTCTGGATCATTCAACCTCAAAGGCACATGCGTCTCATTTAGAGACGCCAAATTTCCATGATTAACCTCATCTCCCTCCATCTCGTATCTTGCAATCACACAAAAACTATTTTGTCGATCTATTTGTCATCACTTCATCATTTTTTTTTATTTAGGTTCGCTTGTCACTTTCACGATCCAAATTGGCATGAATCTGAAAATCGAGAACCACTCATCTACTTATCTTCACTTCTGATTTGGGTTCGACTAGGTGTTCTGTTTATCATATTTGTACTTCAAGTTCGTATACCACCTGTTCGATGAAAATCTTAAAAGAAATTGTTAAATGGTTGCTACTAATGTTAAGGCCAGAGCTTTGCAGCAAAGATTCAATTTTGTAGATAGAGTTAAGAGAATCCCTAAAGAGATTTAAAGGTCGATGCAAATAAGATTAATATTGTTGCTTTATGATGGTTGGGTTGACGGACAAGGTACAAAGGCACTTGGTTGTTGAGGTTGGCTTGAATCAATATGCAAAGGAGGATTCGATTTGTAGGTCAAACAACCATACATTATGAGCAGGTACAAAAGATCCCAATTACAGTCTATGAAGAATCTTTATATAATAACTTTGAATTAAGAAAATCACTTTATCCAAACTTAAAAAGAGAAAGGGTAACAACCATGTATTTGTTTGATCCGCAATAAACATGTTTCTTCTTATTTGAATCTAGTCGATGTTTTTTGTTCATGGTTTATTCATTTGATCTATTCTTGTTCTAATGACACATAGGTTTTGCAAACAAATTATAAATGGAAGCGGAGTAGGGATGAGACTAGATGACCGATTTCCCAAACTGGTACCGAATTTGTACATACGTTTAGGTCATGGCCCGATACTGATCTCATCCCTAAAGGTCAAGTTGGGGGTTGGCATGGGAGTTATTTCAATGGAGTGCTAAAATAATAATTTGTAGTCAATCAGACAATTAATCCATTCAGAATAGTTACCAAACAACCATATTTCATTCTGCACTATATCATATAGAACCTCTTAATCGTTCTGACCACTTAACCATTATGCATCAAACCATTCAACAACTGTCAAACATCCCCTAAATAATTTTAAAAAAAGTCATAATTGGTATTTTGTATATCTCTCTCCCCTCTCCCCTCTCCTATTTTTATCATCATTTCTCCTATTTCCATGATTACTATCGTCTCTCCTATCAGACATTGGATGAAGGCAAGGGAGATCAAAAGGTGAGAAAAAGAATGCTCGGTTACAATTGACAGTATAAGAGAGAGAGAGTGACATATATTTATGAGAATAAACAACTTTCCTAAAAGATGGTTTTATTAGTCGTCACTAGTTATTAAATTACTAAATTAACTTTTTCTATTTAATTAATAAACAAAATTTATTAAACCAAATTTAATGGATGTCATAATTTTTAGAGTTCTCAAATGATTAATCCCCTATATATATGTTGATCCAAACTGTAACACCCCATTTTTTTTATAATGAAATGCCATGTCATCAAACACTCCATAAATACTCCAAATAATAAATGAAAGCGTTTACAGCGGAAGTCTAAACATCAAATCACAATAAAGCTTAAAAATATATATACTCGTCCCATACCGGGTTACTAAACTCCAAACCAAAATAACTTCGAAATAAACTCAATGTACGTTTAAATAAAAGTCAACATCATAAAAACTAAGATCCTCAAGCATGTCCCTTGCCTTTGTCGATACCTGAACCTCCTGATCCTGAGATGTATACTATAGTCAGCTAAAAGCTCAGTGAGTTCACGGTTTGCGTGCGGTCATTCATCACACAATCAATCACATTTAATTATCAAATAAACATAACATGTAATTTCACCAATTATGTATGCACCCCAAATGAGATCTCTTAGCTTCTCTCCGTTAGGTAGGGACCTGCATGTCACATACATTCCCTGGGCGTGTGAGTGTGCTAGAACCACCGCCCATTTTGGGTCGTGCCTCCCCAAAGTGTGACATATCGAGCCAATATCCCATACCCCGGGTTGTACACTTAATATGCATGTTAACCCACATCCCAAAACCCTTTTCGCATGCATTGTATATAAAACATGTAATATAAATAGCATGCTTGCATCACAATTAACCATATGCATGTAAATCACCAATATAAAATAACATGCAATAATACCACCTCATCAATCAATATAAAACAATTCACACCATAAATGTAAAAATACATTCCATACATATGTATACATCCCAGTGAAATCTCGTGAAAGACTCACCTGGAATTGTAGTTTTGCTACGATTTCGCTCCAAGTGATAACCTACAATTTATGAACCGAACACCCAATCATTGACCAAGTTTTCTCCAAAGTAATAATGGTCAACGACTAACTTACAGTCCACTAAGCGACTTTAATTTATATATTAAACCCAATAAATTAAATTAAAGTTCTAACCTTCAAATATATGCTTAAATTGATATAAACTCCTAATTTAATTAATACATAATTTTATCCTCATATATTAATAACATAGCAAATTTATATCATGTCCCAATAAATTAGTGAGCCCTATATAAATACATCATTTTATTTATAAGAGTCCAAAATATATATCATTTTATTTGTATAAGCCCAAGTCCAAGACCCAATACATTGAAATCTGTTGGGCTTCCCTCCTTAATTCCTTTTGCAACCAAACAGCCCAAACTCAGATTCAGATCGGCCCAAAATCAAGTTCAGATCCGGCCCAGATCAGATCCAGAACGATGTGGTCAACGAACAGCAGCGTTTTTCGTTCGATTGGGGTTATTTATCCATCGTTTTTGGTGGTTCTTTTTGCATAATAATAACAATATGATATTTTGCACCCAATGAAACAAGAATCAATTAAAATGGTCTAATAATCAGTCCTAATTCCGAGGTCAAACAGACTGACGTTTGACTTTCGTGATAAATGATTCTAAGGCCAAATCGGGGGTCCTCCCGACATCTTTTGAGACCCAAATTTTAACACGACACTATATACATATACATTGACATCCAGTAAAAGTAAATTTCAAAATGGGTTAGCATAACTACCTCAATTTCGTTGCCAAACTCCGAAAACGCAACCTCTCTACTTGGCCGAAATCACCTTCTCTCGTTGCTCCAAAACCAAAATCGACAGAGGGCTTTTGTTCCTCTCACAATTGTGCGACTAACCTTAAATTTTTGAGCCCCAATTCGGATTATAACTCCTCAATTTTTTTTCTTGAAGGCTAAGCTACCCTATTTGAAGAAAGTTAATCAACTTAATTCTATTCCTATAATTCAGCTTTCGAGAATGTACAGAACAGGCCCCTCTACTTTGGTTTCTCCTAATTTCACCCTAAAATACAATTACATAAATTCAAATAATTTATTATTCCAAATTATTATTATTATTATTTGATGAAATTAACAAAATAACACACTTGGTCCCTCACCAACAATTTTTTTACATTTTTGGTCCAAACGACAATTAATCAAGAATGCGATTTTATTTCATTTATTAATTTAATTTTTTTCCACATTTTTGGGCGTTACACAAACTCTCTCAGTGATTTGATGATGACCCATTATACTTATTGTTAATTTACTTTGTGAAGTTCTAACTAAAAACTATCAGGGACTGAGTTTGTGTAGTGTTCGTTGAGTGTTAAAAAACTATTTAGAACTTAAGTTTTCTCAAGACAAAAGTCACATCGAAGAAACTTCATCGACGTCAAAAAAGAAGTTGAAGATAAAGACAAGTAGATCTGAATCTGTGCTCAATGATACAACTTATCTGAAGAAATGTGAATATTTATTCAAGAGTTCAGCTATCACTGAAGATGTCTTCAGTGTTCCTCCCATTCCTGAATCAGAATCTTGTTTATCAAGTTTTTCTTATCCTTTCTTGCACAAGTCAAATCCCCGTGTTGCTATGTGACTAGGGATGAAAACGGGTCGGATATTGAGCGGGTAATGCATCCCCCGTCCCCGACCCCACCCCGACTAATCCCCGACGGGTTCGGGGAACCCATTAGGTACCCGTTTAGTAAAAAAGGACGTGTTTTAAAATTAAGATTATAAAATAATCATTACTATATTAATCAACAATATTGAAAAACAAATATATTTGCTGTTTAATAATAAATAAATACTTTTATATATGTTTATTTATTTATACACACACTATATACATTTATTAAATAAAATAAAATAAATTAATCGGGTATATTAGGGACGGGTAATGCCATCCCCGACCTGTTTCGGGTATGAAAATAAATCCCCATCCCCGCCCCATTACCCATTAAACCGGGGAATTCCCGTCCCAACGGGTAAAATTTCCATCACTATATGTGACAAAAGGTATAATACAGATCTACTTTATTGTTCCTTTACATGTCCACCCACTACCCTAGAGCACTATGCATAAACGCCAAAATTCTGCCTCAGTTTTGGATGAGAAGTACCTGCGACCCACTCTACTCATGACATGTAGATTATAGTTGCAAGACACATTTAATGTGCATGGTATAAATAACTGAGAAGATTCTCCTTCTCAGTGTTGCTATTTTCATCTTTCTTACTCTCATCTTTTCTCTTTATGTATTTTATGCAAGAAACTTTGTGTTTTCTATACTTTGTTTTAAAGATTCTTAGTGCTCTTTAGTTACAAAGTAAGATTGTTTGTAATAGGTTTCTACCTTTTCTTACTCCATAACAATCTATAAATTCAAGTGTATTGATTCTTCTTCTAAATCAATAAAAGAATTTAAAAAGTAAAATAGTTGGGTTTGTATTCAACCGCCATTCTACAAACCGTAACAATCATGGTATCACTCTTGGGACCAACAAGTGGTATCGAAGTTGTGTTATTCTTTTTCTCCTTCTTACCAAAATAATCATGTAGTGGTTACAAACAACTGTCACAATAATCGTTCTTTTGCAAAACCTCCCAGGTTTAGCAGGGACAACTTCCATATATGGAAAATTGAATGTCTATTCTCCTTGAAGGTGTGGATCCTCATATTCCACACTACATCATAGATGGTCCCTTTATCCTACGTGTGACTATTGAAGTTGTTCCTTCTTCTAGAACACACCCTACTCCTAACTATATTGTTGCCAAACAGGTGCATCAATAGTCAGATGAAGATATCAAGAAAGTTGTAATTGACACCAATACAAGGATTGTCAGTTCAATGGATTTTTCTGATGAAGTCTACGATTCCATCAAGAATCTAGAGATTTAAAAAAAATATGTGGAACACCCTTTGTGTCCAGTATGAAGGTACATCTGAAGTCCAAGAGACAAGGGCGATAAATCTAGTGATACAATATAAGATATTCATTTGTGGTAAGAATAAATCTCTGTCTAAGTTACATCAATGTTCTAGTTGTTTTCTTATAGATTTAACGATTGTTGGTATGGAATATTCTAATTCTACAACTTTGGCAAAGTTTTTGGAACGTCCTCCTGAGTCATAGGACAATTATCAATGTGTCTTAAGACTTCAAAAGATTCGAAAACTATGACCCTGGGTGAACTTTTTGGCACCTTGTTGAATCATGAGAAATCCAAGGTTTAGAAGAAAAAACTCATAAGAGATACAAAAAGCTCTCATTTAGCTTTGCTTTCTTCAGAGACCACATCTTTTGACAACCATCTCTCTCTTACCAACATTGAACCTAATCTTCAACTATGTGGTTATAAATAGATAATTAACTTTGGCCTCTTTGAGTTTGATGACTTACTGGCCCCTCTTAGTAATTCTTTTAGAAGGTTTGCCAGAAAACAATAACTTTAATGGAAACATGAGTTATGCTCTCACTGACAAGCCTAAATCAACTCCAATTGGCAAGTCTACTACCACTTGCTATAATTGTGAGAGAAAAAGACAATTTGCTACTGAGTGCAGGTCCAAGAAAATCATCAAAACCCCTCCTATTCGTGCAATTGATGAGAAATATTTGAAGTTGAAATAAAATATCAGAACTTTAAAAACCATTGACAGAAACGTAAAGCTCTTGTCGCTGAAGAACATGAATTGGTAGACTCTTAATCAACTTCCTCCTCTTTTGGAGATATTTGTAAAAGTAGGGTGATTTTCAAAAAGCTTTGTAGATAGGGTGATTTGAGATTTGTTGGTAGAAATGGGGTGATTTTGATGGACCCCACATTTATTGTAAACTGATTTTCAGATATTTCAAATTTAACCCTTATATATTTATAAAATTTACCCTCTAACTTACATATTCCTTTTTTATTTATATCTTCATTTTAAAAACTTATTATATATTATGTATAAATTAATTTATTCAAAATATATAATTAAAATATATGTATTATTTTTAGCAAATTATATAATTAAATAGATCTTTTTAATACCTTCAAGTTAATACCAATATTTTTAATGTTAAAATCGTGTATCTTTTTGATCAAATTGTATGATTGAATTATAAATTTGTACAATTTTATTTTAAATTGTCATTTCTAGATAAAAGTTAAAGCAACCTGCACATAGTTACTATTCATGAAAACTCAAAGAAAGTGAAAAGAAGAAGTGATTTCATATCACATTTGTCATTGTTCATGAAAACTCAAATAAAGTAAAAAGAGGAATTGATTGCTGATCACATTTATCATTATTCATAAAATTTCAACAAAGTGAATAAATGAATTGTTCAATCACTTACTTTTTTGTGTTATAAATTTGGTTGATGAAAACACTTTCAATTCATCATTCTTCAACTTTTATCTCCTCATATCTGAATATCAAGTTTCATCCTTCTTTCCTTCCTTCATCCAAGGTATGTATCATTGTCTAAATATTTAGCATATAGTAATATAAAACATCATATATAACACCATATTTATGTAATTTATATTATGATTTATTGTGCAGTTACATTTTGATATACTTATCATTATGAATCCAGACAGTCCGCCTACAGGTACTAGTTTTCTAGATCTTTTTCGTAATTTTGAGACCAATCCCTCAAATGTACCACTTCCTTTGTCCAATGATAACACTTTTGAGGCATATAATGACTTTGGTTTTGATGAACCCAACTCACAATATAGTGAAGGTACTACTAGTGAGTCTATGTGTAATATTGAGGATGATTCTGATGACATGAGTGGACCTCCAGTAGAGAATTTTATGAATGATGTTGGAGATGTAGGAGATGATGACATAGTTGATCGGGAAAACAACATTCATATAGATGTTTGGAGTGAATCAGAAAACAAAATATGGTTAGGAATGCAATTTGAAAGTAAGACACATGTAAAAAAGGCAGTAACACTTTGGTCAATCGCCCAAAATAGAGTTTAAAATGCACGAAAGTAAAAATAACTCATGGTTAGGAAAATGTAAGACTCTAGGTGATGGTGGAGAAAGCTCTAGTACCGTGCACTATGTACATGATCTTTTAATTGTGATGTTTTATGTACTTGATCTTTTAATTTTGTAACATTGTAATATATTCATGTTCTAGTTACCGTTTAATTCGTATTGTAATTTCCTTATATTGTAATATATTAAATATTGGTATTAACTTGAAGATATTAAAAGATCTATTTAATTATATAATTTGCTAAAAATAATACATATATTTTAAATAAATTAATTTATACATAATACATAATAAGGGTTAAATATGAATTTTAAAAAAAATGAGGATATAAATAAAAAAGGAAGATGTAAGTTAGAGGGTAAATTTTATAAATATATAAGGGTTAAAATTGAAATATTTGAAAATCGGTTTATAATAAATGTGGGACGCCAATGGCGTGTAGCTTAGAGGGTGTTTGGGATTGCTTATAAAAACAACTTATTGACTTATTTCGGTGTGACACCGATAATAAGCACTTTTTAGTGTTTGGGAAAACAACTTATACTGGTGCCAAACCGGTGATAAGGAGATTTTTAAGAAGTAAGTCTCTTCTAACTTATCAAAAGCTGAAAAGCACTTTTGTAGACAAGTTATAAGTTGTTTTAAATAAGCAATCCCAAACACCCCCTTAGTTGGTTAAGGGGCGAGGAGATGTTTGCTCCAATAGGCTGTTGGTCTTGGGTTCGATCCCAGGCCCCTCGCAATCTACTTGCCGCTGAGTGAGTTAGATATCCCCTCACATTGGGAATTGGCAGCCTGTGTGGGCCGGTTTGCGTGTCCGGGAAATACACGTTTTGCTCCAATAAATGTGGGCCCATCAAAATCATCTCATTTCTACCAACAAATCTCAAATCACCCTATTTCTACAAACCTTTTTGAAAATCACCCTACTTTTACAAATATCTCCCTCTTTTGATGAAGAAGATGTGTCCTATGTTTGCTTGATGGAAAAGATTGAAGAAGTAAAAGTCTAAGCATCTGAAGCATCCACCACTACAAAAGGTATTAAATTTTGACGGTCCCTCTCTATCTGATGTTGAAAGAAGAAAAGAACTTGAATATTTGACTATTGATCTTTTTAATGCAATAAACGGCAAAACTTAAGTTGAAAGATTAAAATCTTGATTTAATTGAATAACTTGAAAAGTGCTAAATTAAAATCATAGAATTGACCAGGATTGAAAATGATCTTTGTGATCAAGTTATAGTCAATACTTAATCAAATAGTTAGTGACGTAAGAGAAAGGCTCTTGCTGAACTTAAAGCTAAGAAAGCCATTGTTGATGGATGGTTAACGGTTTAAATATGTTGATTATGGATTCCATTTGTATGATCAAATCTAGTTCAGGTTATTATTTTTAAATTGTTGATTGATTAGACCAATTGGTTAACAGTTTATTCAATAAACAACTAATCAAAACCCTAAATTTATAATTGATTAGGATTTTGATAAAGGTGATAAATTGTGTACAAGATTATGTTAATGTTTTCACCGTTATATATTATGGATTTTTACAATCAAAACTTTAGTAAACCGAGCTTTTGTCTATGTTTTTTAATCGATGGTTTTTCTAATGCCTAATGCCAGTCGAAATTAGGATTTTAAGTGTTTGTTTAAAATCCACTTGTCTCGGATTTACTTAAAGAACTTGTTTTGGTTCATGCCTATTTAAGTAGAAAATGAGCATCAAACCAATAGTGATACTCTCTTGGATTCTTTAAGTCTGAATTTATTTATTAAAATTTTTATCTTCAATTTTAAGTCTACACACCTCCCCTTTACTTTGAGTTATTTTTCCTTTAGAGTGCAATCGTCGAAGACGTTTCGCAACCAATCCGTGTGAACCTAACCCTACTTACCACTACTGTAATTTATATTGTAACAAGGGGTACTATGATATTATTATTTGTCATCCTTGATATAAGTCGATGATTATAGATCGTTATAAAATAAAAAACCACAAACTGTTGTAAACATACCACCGTATAATTAAATACCTCCCACGTATACTAGTATAGTCTTACTTATTTTGTATTAATGAGTCTTTAGAATCAAAAGGTTAGAAGTTAGCATCACTGCAGTTGATATAAATGTGTGTGCTCATTTGTTTGTTTATTGTTGTCATATTAAAGATGTATAAATAACCAAAATGTTGCAAACACAATGTGTATGCTACAAATATTATTTTGCTTAGATCCTTGCTTAGATTCTACCTTTAAACCAAGATGTTGACTTGACTTTATTTACGATTTATTATTAAAAGCCGTAAAATGTTTCATTTTTAATTTTTCTTATTAGTACTAATTTGTATTTATAATACTTGGTGTACATTTTCATATAATTATTGACTTTAAAAAGGAAAAATACACATTTAAATCGACTCTAAAAATCAAAAACTATATATATATATATATATCTATACTACCTTAATATTGGTTTGAGCACAATGTCTTAAAGACAAGTGTTTAAGCATATTGTACAACCAATTTATGCATACAATCTTGAAATCTCTTAATTACAAGTGATGAAGCACAATGTACAAGTTATGCATGCAAGTTTTTTAACCATACCACCATGCTGAGAGTGGAATGTGAAAGAGTTTTCTTTTCTTTAATGCAGTCTTATTTTTCCATCTCTGTGAATGACTTTTCCCATTTGATATCAGGTGATTCAATTTTCAAATGGATTCAAAGATTTCAAAATTTGAATGTCATTTTAGCTTCCATTTCTCTTTCACTTTCTTCCTGATCCAAGTACCTTTCCTTTCTATTTTGGCCTTTTCTCTCTCTAAGAACATAGGCTAGGCTATCATTTCCACTGCCACCTCCAACAATTTTAGTATCTTCAAGTTATTCTTTCTTCAATCCAACTTTTATTTCTCCCTATTCCGTGTCTCAAATGTCCCTCCAAACATGACACTGTTTTGAATTTGAAATGCCTCACACATCTCTCCAAGCTTAAATTCTTTCGCAAACGTTTTATTTTCAAATTCAAATTCGAATCCAACCAAGATGAACCCTACATCTCTCATTGACAAGGTAAGATTTTGATTTGACTTTCATTCTAAATTTGAATTTGATTTTCGAGCTTAAACATCACACCATGTTTAATGATTTCTCCATCAGTTCTTTGAGATTTTTGTTCTTCTGTAAACGTATTTTTTTTTCCAGGTATTTTTGATTTTATGGTTTTTTGGGCCTTTTACCTCTGTAAATCTATTCGAGCTTGAAGCCTCTATAGTGGACCTGTAGGATTTACGGTTATTTGAGCTTGAAGCCTCTATAATGGATCTGTGTATATTCAATGTTCCTTTACCTAATATTACTATCATCTATAGGTAAATGTATCTATTTTGTTGCTCTAATTTGTGCGACTTAATTTCAGTTTTTTATCTTTCTGCTATTTGCCTTTGGGATTTGAATATTTTTATTTTGTCCATGCTAGCTGTATCCTAATTTCAGTTTTTTATTGTTCGTGTGCTTTTTACTTGATTTCTTTTGAAGGTTCTGGGTTGCAGTAAAGTTTCAGCAACTTTATTATGTCAGGAGACTAGGAGATTGCCATCCATGGGAGAGTTGGTCATTGACTCAACCCTTGTTGGTTGGGCTTTTCACTCTGATTGTCAGTCAAGAATGCTTGTTTGAATATCTTGGCATGAAATGTGTAACAAGTGTGTTAGATTTTGGTAGACGAATAAATCACAGTTAGTAACATCCCAAAATATTCTCTTCGCTTGCATCATTTTATTTAGCATGCATAAGTTTCATCCTAACAATGGTTCATTAAGTTGGAGAATTTTAATGCCACTAAATATGTGGCTTAAGTTGGAGAATTTTTTCAAGGACGACAAAGCATTCTTTATACAACGTAAAAATCTCCTCCCAAACCTTTTAGTTGCAGTCTTTCATGGATAGAGAGAGTATTAGAAGAAGAAAATTTGACGGAGGTTGACCTCCCAGCTACTGTTTAAAGTTTAGGAGAGGAAGAAAAAGCAAGCTTGTGTTTAGCTTTTTAAAGTATGAAAATTATGTTTTTCCAAATCAACAACTAATCATATAAATAATCATTATTTAATTAACATTTAATTATACATAATATTATAATTTATAATGATATTTTTTTTATCGATAAGCAATTACAACATACTGTTGCTGTAATGTTAATCTTGAATTTATTTTTGATAAGCAATCACTTTCATTTTCAGTTATTGCTTAGGCACAACATACTGTTGCTGTAATGTTAATCTTGAATTTATTTGTTTGTCAATTTGCAACTCAAAACATCAAAAAAACAATAAAAATAAAATCGAGAATATAACAAAACACAATTAAGGGTTTGAGTTCTTGGTTTCAGTATTCGAGATTACCCGCGCTGCAACGCACGGGTACATAGCTAGTATATATATATATATATATATATATGTGCTACCTTGACATTAGGAAAAAAGAAAACAAATTAAAGAGAGTGCTTTCTTTTAGTAAAAGACAAACAAAAACAAACAAAGGCCCAACAAACTTAATAAATCCACACAAATTAGAGTCTAGCAAAAGGGTTTGCAAGTAACCCATTTGCGGAATATATTATTTTTAAAAAATATATTGGTAATTTAAATGCCTTTAATTAATAATGTTTATAAATTAAATGAGACACCATTATTTTTTGGATGGAAATAGCCCTATTTATACGTTAAAAAAATTTCTTCCTATCTACTATTTATATAACCAAATAATTACTTCATTAACCAATTTTATTTGTTTTTCATTTATTTAGTTAGAGTAAACTACAATTAATTGTCATCTATGTGTTTTAAAAAAGATTGTGATTTTCATTCTTGTGACTTTAAAATTATGATTTTTATCCTTATGGTTTGTAATTCATTATTGTTTTCGTCTCTGAAGCTAAAAATGATAATCTCATCCATTAACTTAGGAGTATTTTAGTCCTTTGATTTATTTTTCTTTTTTAGTTTATTAAATATATTGTTTGGTTTTTTTTTGATGTTTTTGTTTTTTTTAAAATAAAATTTGATAAAAGATTTAATAGATAAAAAAGTTATATTGTATTAGTTTGTTATTGTTTACGATAAAATAGTTAAAAATATTTTTGATACAACAACTTTTTTTAATATAATTTAGTCATTATAGTTTAACTTTTATGAATTCGATTTCTGCCATTAACATTGTTCAATAAGTCATTGAGTATCACTTACATAAGAATATTTTAATTCTTAGTTTATTTATTAGAGGCCAGATTTTTTATAGGATCAAACAATTAACTATTTTTAGTTTATTCCTACCAAACAAATACATATACTTTTATTAATATGACGTAAAATTGTTTGTTCTCATAAAATTAATTATACCAAACAAATATATGTCTATATAAATATGTTACAGTAAGTTTATAAAATTATACGTTTTATTAATAATTTTGCATACCTTTATTTGGTAAAAATAGCCTAATATAATAAATTGTTGCAGCTAAAAAAAATAATCGTTAAAGTCACTAATGAAAAAAATCGAATTAAAATATATACTATCATGTGAACTTGAATGACGTTACCGACATAAATCAAAATAATAAGAAACTACAACTATAATGACCAAAAAATGAAACCACAAATTGTATAAAAGCTATTTAACTTTTGTATCATAAACAATAACAAAATAATATAACTTTTTTAAGTAGAGGAGGGGGGTCCCGTGCTATTGTTCAACTCCGTTTCGTAAGAGTAATTTTTTTTGGGTACATAAGGTGCACCCGCTAAATCCTGAGAAGTGTTCTGTAATATTTCAGTTTTCTAAGAGTTAAAGAAGCACACTTTTTAGTTATAAATTTTTAAAGGAGCAAACGATACCTCAACCCCTATTAGATCAACCGAAAAAACAAAAAAATTCCTTGATATCAACCAAAAACCTTTAAAAAAATCTCTCATAATCAACCAAAAACCTCAAAAAATCCCTTGAAATCAACCAAAAACCATAAAAATCTCTCGAAATCAACCAAAAAACTTAAAAAGTCCCCGAACGTGAATTCGGATAAAAAAATCCCTTGAAATCAACCAAAAAAATACATCAAACGGCTTTATGGCATTTGATCCAATTTAAGGGTGCACTTGCTCTAGAAAAATCTTGGGTCCACCATTGTTTTTAGGTATTAATAAATATAGTTTAGTTAAATGAAAAAGACTACCAAAAAAAGAAGTCAAATAAGATATTTAATCAAACAAAATACGGAAAAAATTCAAAAAAGACCACTTACTTTAAATGAAGTATTTTCAGGGCTTCCTTGGTAAATATAAGCTAGTTTATAAAAATAAGCATATGTTTGAATGGACATAAATTGACTTTCTTTTTAGCTTATGAGGAAATTTTTGTCAATTTTTTCGATTACACCCCGAATTAATATCAATATTAATTTCCATTTTAATTTATTAATTACTTTTAATTTTATTTAGTTCTAACTATTAATTAGTTTTAATTATAATTAATATTAATTTTGATTTGTTAATTGATTTGAATTATTAATTAGTATTGATTTCAAATTATTAATCAATTTTAATTATAAATTATTTACTATTATTAATTATTTATTATTTAAAATTATCAATTATTTTATATTACTGTTGTTCGACAACTTTAAAACACTTTTGTAAATTAAATAAAGGTTAAAGTTATATATATCTTTCATTTTATAGATATAAAAAAATGAAAAATATTTTAATGAAATATTTAATTCAATTATTTTTTTGAGAAATTAATAATTAATTAAGATATGAAACGATGATAAACTTTGTTTTATTTATATTTTACATAATGGTTATTTGGTACCAAATTAAGGAGGTTAATGGAGCCTTTAGCTTATTCGTAGGGCTATAAATGAACCGAATGAACACAAATGGAGGCTTGTTCGTGTTCGTTCGTTTAAAATAATCGAACGAACGAACGAACGGGACTTTTTGTGTTCATGTTGTATTTGTTTTATGTTTGTTTGCTAAGATGTTAAACGAACGTAAACGAACGAACACAAATGAATAAAAAACAACCACATTACTTATCATTTTGTTCATAAAAAATAACATAGCAAAATGAAAAACAGGGTAGACTTAGAAGGATAAAAAAGAAATACAAGAAATTAATTTAATTAATGATTTACATATTAATGTCATAATTTATAAATATATTTAAATTTATAAACAAACATAAACGAACATAAATGAATGAATGTAAACGAACATAAATGAACGAACATTCACAAACGTAAACGAACGAACGGTACTATTGTTCTTGTTCATTCTTTTAACTGAAGGAACAAAAAAATATGTTCATGTTCGTTCATTTATTAAATAAACGAAAATAAACGAAAATAAACGAATTTCCCGTCGAAAGATTCACGAACGGTTCGTGAACGTTCGATTTGTTTACAACCATACTTATTCGCTTAGTCATATAATATAGCATCCTCAAATATGGAAATAACAACTAATTTAAAATTTTTTAATATTACATCGAATAAAGGATAAATCCCTTCTCTATAAGTCGATAGTTGATCTACCTCGTATAGCAAAACTAGATTTTTCATCGACAATGGACAAACCAATTCTTACATCAAGACTAAATAAAAGTTGGGTGTTACTAAAATCTAATAATGGCCGGTATCTCCAAATGCAGAAGACGTCACTGAATATCTAGATCATTCTCGTGTCTAAATATAGCACCCTGATCATCAGAGTGTCGCTAGTACCAACCCCAACGAGGACCCGATGCACATGCTGACAAATAAAAAGGGTTAGGCCTACTGATAAGTCTCATTTATGAGAGTTATTAATTACTCCTTTCTAGGATTTTTATATATTTTTATACCCATTTTGCTTCTTTTCCTTTCATTTTGTCTATTTTCCTTTTAAGAGATGATAAATAGTCAATGAGTGAATTTTATGCAAAAAAAGGTCGTCACTGTGCAAAGTGGGCACAAATATGCCCACAGTGGGTACTTGCTGCTGTTCACAAGTACTTTTTAACACTATTTGCTTATCCTTGAAGTCATGGTTTGGCAGATTCAGCATGCTCGAAATTTTGGAGGTATGGGATAAATAATGAAAACTATTTATACTATATTACTTCTTTATTTTCTTGTCATACTTGAAGAAGACTATAAAAGGAGGCTTTGGGATGCAAAGGAAAGATACCAATTCACATCAACTTCTACTCTCTCATCTCCATCAAAGGCCATCTTTGCATGGAAGACTAATTTCTGCAGTTTTACTTTTCTGCATTTAAATTCTGCAATTTAAATTTATGTAATTTTATATTCTGCCCACAAGACTGTTCACTGTGAACAAGTTGTTACTTTTAATTAAATGCAATTCCTTTTTAAGTACTTATATATTATGTCTTTTATTATGAACTAACCACCTCTTTGAGTATGGGTGTGAATCAAACTTAAGGCTAGTTGGCAACACTTGGGTGTTGCCATAATTACTAATTCTTAAGCTTGATCACTTGAGTCGGGACATAACTCAGTGCGGATAAGCCGATCACTTTGAAGTGTTAATATTAGATCTTAGACCTCGAGAGGGGCGGGTTCGAAATACGGCTTAAGTGATGCACAAAGATTTGAGAAAGTCTTTGATAACCACGTAGAGATACGGGTTTTGTATGATTTACTAAGGTTCAAACTTTAGTCGAGTATTTTATCACAAAGAGATTTGGGTAAAATGCTTTATACTAATCGAACTTGATTTTACATATCAAACTTAAATCGTCAAGCTTATGAATTAGTAGTTATGGAAACTTAATAAATACTTTGCAAAGCACGGTTAATAGTTATTCACTTTCGAGAGATTGGAATAATTATAAACCATTCTTGTGATTTAAAAAGTATTTAACCAAGTATCTCCACAATTGCCTTAAGGAAAATTTACACCCATTACCCATCTTTTAATTATAAAATTTATTTCAACTGTTCAAATCATCTCAACTTTATGCTAGAAACGAATTCAAGAAGTTCTTGTCAGTCTCTAAATATCAATAAGCCCATTCCCTGTGGAAACGAACTTGGTACTTGTATCGCTTTATTACTTGAACAACGATCATAGTGTCGGCGTGCACTTGCACCGCCACTTTGGAGACTTCGTACCCATCGTGTGAACCTATACGATCTTTTGCTATCACTTACGCATAGTGAGTTCAAACAATTTTGATCATAATTGTAAAAGGTAAAACAGGAAGAATGTGGATTTAAATCAAAATTTTACAAAGGAATATGTTTACCGTAAAAGCAACATCTTTCTGAAAACCCAACATCTTTTTCATGAAAACTCGTTAAATCAAAACATCAAATCATATGCAACCAAAATCCAATATATTTTCGCGACCAAGAATAAAGTTATAAAACATTAAACGGAAACCATAACTTTTATCAAGTTATTTACACGATTAACTCACGCTTACCCTTCAAAGAGTATAAAACATCCGAGGATGGCGGAGGAGACCCGATTTACCATTCGTTGTGACGGAACACAAAAGTGAGCCATAAACTAACGTTAAATGAGCTTTCCTTGTAGATAAATTTCCATCGACATAAAGCCAATCCAGTCTATAATCGTTTGGGGTAGGAGCCTATTTATAAGTGTATTTTGACACAACCCAATCTAGTCTATTGTCAAATTAAATGGTACTTCGTAAATGAGTGCACCTTGACACAACTCAATCTAGTCTATTATCAAATAAAAAGGTGCACGTAAACAAGTGCACATTGACGCAACCCAATCCACTTTATTTGTCAATAAAAAAGGTGCACATTGTATATAGAGAAACTGACTTCTACGCATATGGATCCATTGCACTACAATATAGAAATACACGATGCCAATACACTCATTGTAACATCCGGAATTTTGATAAGTAAAGGAAATAATATTTTATCACCAACCTTGTTTGGTTTAAGAAACTTATGTATTTGTGTATAAGAGTATATATATATATATGTGTGCGCGTATGGTGTGTATACATATATATAATAAAGGTGTGTATATAAATATAGGTGGTTCATATCTAATATTCATAAGATATATATATATATATATATATTTATTTATAAGTATATTTTATGTACTATATATAAATATTAAAAAAAGTCGAAGGCCCCGGACGATCGGAGGCCCCGTGCGGCCTCACCGCCGGCACACCCCAGGGTCGCCCCTGACTCTCACCTCTCTCTCTCTCAAAATAACCCATCCATCCTCCTTTTCATTTTATTCTTCTTTTCCTTTCTCCTTCTAGGATTCATTTATGAAACATTTTAAAGAATATCTCACCTAAATATTTAAGAGCTTTGTTGGGGATCTTTACATGTTTCATTGAGGTAAGATTTTGATGGGTTTTAATATAGCTAGAGTTTTGTATAGATCTAATTTTGAAGTTAATATTAGTGTCTTTTGGGTTATTGTTATTTTAGTTGACGATTTTAGTATGAGAACTTTGTGGATTTAAAGTCTCTACCAAAGGGAGCTCAAGTTTGGGGTAACCCTAGATCTAACAAAATATAGTAAGGTGAGTTCAAGTTACTTTGTGAAAACTATGTACATGCCAAAATGTGTATTTTAAAGTATTATTGTGTTTTACTTAATATTTATCAAATGTGTTAGGTATTTGGTGAAATTTACATATTTGGTGTTTTTAGGTTAACACGTCTTTAATAGGGATATATTTGAGATGTTTGAGTATTTTGTTAATTAAATCATAAATGTGATTTATTTTAATGTTTTATCTCATAAATGGAAAGTGTCTTAGTATTTATGCATTTTATATATATTGTTTGAAAAGTGCATATTATTATATTATGGAACATTTTTAGAAACATAAATGATATGTGTCTATTTGGAAAATGTTTTGTTCCAACGAATGAGAGTTTTTGAATAAATCATATTTTTATAACATGTGTTTGCATAAATATGGGGTAAATGTATTTTATCACTTTTATTCATTGATCATTTAAAATGTGGAGTCTTTTAGCCCTTCTTGATTTGAATGAGTCTTGGGGACGTTTGTCCAATTTAAATTGCTCCATGTCGGGTTTTTGAGTTATGTGCAGTTATGGCATATTATTTGATATATTATACGTTTTGGGTGCGTTTGTCATTCATTTATGTCGTGTAATTTTATGGCTAGAATGTAATGGATCCATAGACATATAAGTCGGTCTAATGATGTATATAAGGGATGAGATTCTCAAGCCGTACAACTTGAGTTTTCTATTTGTTTTATTGGGAATAGGCATTGTGATAAATTGTGTAATTTCCAATTCATCCCTTATTTATGTGAATGATTGTATTATCTCGTTTGTAAATTGGAAATAGGCATTGTGATAAATTGTGTAATTTCCATACATCATTTCACTAACTCAGAATAGGCATTGCGATAAATTGTGTAATTCTTGAGACAAGAGCTTATGTGCACAAATGACTATAATACTGGATTTGGTTGATGTCAATGGCTACCAGACCTTTATGTGACGCTCTATAACATTGGTTTGTGGCCTACCTTTGTGTCCCGTCACGACTAGTGGTAAATCGGTCTCCTCCGTCATTTTTGGATGTTTTATGTCCTTCCAATGGTAAGCGTGAGTTAATGGTTCATAAAATTTGATTAAAACTATATTTTCTATTCTTATGTTTATTGTTTTATTCTTGGTCGTGTGAGTATTGAGTTTTGTCTCACGTTAAATGGTGTTTTGGTTAAAATTATTTTCCTCACGAAATTGGTGAGTTTTGAGAAATATGTCATTTTCATATTTAATACATCTAATTTCGGAAATCGGGATTTAAATAGCATTTTTCCAATTTACTGTTCTATATAAATAATGAAAACTGCTTGAGCTCATTAGACGTTAAACCTAACCCTTTTTATTTGTCGGCATGTGCATCAGGTTCTCGTTGGGGTTGGTACTAGCGACGCCGTGATAAAATGAGTGCTAGTTAAGAGGCTCAAGAAGATTTTAATTAGTTAACCATTGACGTCTTCCGCAATTGGAGATAACAACAATTATTGGGTTTTTAGTAACACCCGACTTTGACTTACTATTTGTCACGTAATCATCAGAATGAACTATCATCTCATTTAAGTCATTTAAGAAAAAAATAATTGGGGGTTAACCGTTTTAAAAGGTAACAAGTTACCTATTGCTTTTATTAGATAGATTTTTTTAAAATACGACACCTTAATAAAAAATAATCTGAAAGTACATTATTGTAATAAAAAACTGAATTATATTGCTATAATAAGAAAAATTATGAAAAAATAGGTTGTTATTTCAAAATTTAACACAATTAACATATTCTATTTTATTATTCGAGTCTCTTTACCATATGATTTATATTAATTAAAATATTATATATTAGTGAATTTTTTTAAATATATGTTATAAAATGTTATAATTTATTAATTTTTGAACATGTCTTTTTTAGTCATTTTAATTTCTCAATTAGCTTATCAGCTATTTTTTGCTAAATATATTTAGTTTATAAGACACCTTAATAGTTTTGGTTTTAGGGACGAAAACCGAAACTAACCACATGGACAAAAACGAAATTTGAAGTTATTATTAATATTATCTTTCTTTCATTTGATTAAGTTATTATTATTGTGAAACAACAATAATTATTGTGTTAAATACTTTTTATTGTTATTTATATATAGTCAATTTTATTTCTTATTATTATTTGTTATTTTTGTTTCTTTGTATTAATATTTAAGATTAAAATATTTTTTTAAATAAAAAATACAATTACAAAGAATAATAAAAAGTAAATTATTTTATTTTAAAATTTTAAATATTTCTATTAATATAACTTTTTCCATATTAACATTATTTTATACTTATTATTATTATTTTAAAATTTGTTTTATATATAATATAAATAAATAATTATTATATGAACTAATCTATACTATTATATAAAGCATGCTATTCGGTTATGTTTACACTTTTAAGAGGTATAAAATTTTATGCATGAGGTACAATACTTAAAACACCAATAATCTTCCACCAACCTCCCACTATCTATATAATTTTATAAATTAAATTGTTTTTAAAATTGAAATTATACTTTACATTCATATAATTAGTTATTTAATCTCTTTTATGTCCCTTACTTTTTAATTTTTTATTTTATACATTTTATCATATTAACCTAAATAATTGTATATGAATAAGAAGACAACTAAAAAATGAGTTTCTATTTTTACAAATTATACTATTATAATCGTGTCGTCGATATCTTCAAAATGAGCTCCATATTGAATATTTTTGGATTTAATCATATTATTATATACATGAATACGTAATGAGTTATTTTTAAAAAAAATTACATTTTATGCCCTGTACTTATTTATTTAATTTATTTATCTTTTCATTTTACACCCTTATTAATATTATTATTATTTTTTAAATTTCATTTACATCCCTAATTATTTATTTTTCATTTTACACCCCTATCATATCAAATTACATTAAATAAATATGTTTCTTTTTATATAAATTATAACATTATAATCGTCTTGTTAATATCTTCAAAATTAGTCCAATATATAATATTTTTTGACTTAATCATATTATCAAATAACATAAATACGCAGTGAATTATTTTTAAAATTTACAGTTTATACATTATAGTTATTTAATTAACTTTTATATATTTACTTTTTCATTTTCCGTTTAACACCATTTTCATATTAACAAACATAATCGTATATTAACTAAAACATATTAAAAAACGTTTTCTTATAATCGTCTTCTTCAATACATTCAAAATAAACATCATATCAATTATTTTTTGATTTAATATCATTATTAAAAAATGATTAACACGTATCGAGTTATTTTTAAAACTTAACTTTTTATTTTTAGTTTTTCATTTTACGCCCTTATCTATCAATATCTATATTATCTATACTATATTATAAAGAATTTTAAACGGTTATTGTTTAGATTTTTAAGAGCTACAAATGTTGATGCATTATGTACAATTTTTGAAGCTTTCCAACCTCCACGATTCAGCATGATAATTAATTTTTATTTTTAAATTATACTAAAAAACACTTTCTTTTTTAGAAATTAGTCGTTTCTTCAATACCTTCAAAAGAGCCCAATATCGATATTTTTGTATTTAATAATAATAGTAAAAATGATAAATACGTAACGAGTTGTTTTTAAAACTTAATTTAACATCTTAAATTTTCATTTTTAGTTTTTCATTTTACACCATTATATATCTTTATCTATATTATATTTTAAAAATTGGTTATTGTTTAGATTTAAATGTGTAAAATACTTGTTTTGTAAAATTCAATTAATAATGAAATTCGATTTTATTCCAAATCTTACAAACCAAACACATCAAAAAAGATTCAAAATCTTTCCATAAAATCCAAATTATTAAAAAAAACGTCAAATCAAATGGGTCTTCAATGCACTACTTTGTTCTTTTTAAATTAGGATTGTACTTGAGTTTTATAAAAATAATGGATGCCGATTTATAAGTTCATAACAATAGACAATTTGATATCTTTAAAAAAAATAGACAATTTGATATCTCTAAAGTTCATGTTGATAAAATATTTAAATTTCGCTGCATTGCGGCAGGTACGTCTTCTAGTAATAATAATAAGTACTATTATTATTAGAGTAAACTCTAATTTTGGTCCCCGTGGTTTTATGAATCTTTGAAAGTGAGACCTAAACTTTGATATCTTTAGGAATCGTCCTCGTGGTTTTCATTTTGCTTTGAAAATGGTCCGCATCACTAACTCTGTTAGTTTTCTCCGTTAGAACAAGGGGTATTATTGTCTTTTCAACATAATCTTTAATTTTTTTAAAAGATGACACAAAGTAATATTGTATTTTATGTTCAATATTTTATTATATATTAACACTTATTTCTTCTTCTCCTAAGTCCCGTCACCGTGGCTCTTTGCCTTCATCTCCCCCACCAAAGGACCACTCACGTAGATCCACTGAATTGCAATCTTTCCCACCAATTTGTAACGTAGGTTTTTATTTCTGCTTTTGAAGTCCATTTTTTTTGCGTTGTTGAAGCAATTTCCGGACTACAGTTTCTGATCTTGGGGCTCTTCTTCCCATTCAGTTTGATGACGAACCGTTGGTTGTCTGAGCACCAACAATCAATGAATTTTCTCTTATTTTTTTTATTTTAACCATTTTGCAACCAACTTTACTTGGATCTCGTTTAGTTTCAAATTCATTCGGAGTTTATAATGATAATATAATTATCTTAGCGGATTTCAGTGAGATTTGATATATTTGAATCAATTATCTGTTTGTTACACATACTGAGGGCACCATTATTTTCGATAAAAATGTATATCAGATCCGTTTGTTACACAGAGTAGGCTCTTGGTTAAATTGCAGTGATGAATCAAAGCATCGTAGGGGTGTAATTAGGGCAGTGGACAAGACGATTAATTTTGTCTTGTCGTGATCCCAAATTTAGCGATTTCTCCTTCCGTTGAGCACTTTTTTCCTTCCATTTTCGATCTCGGTTTTTTGATGTTTTCATTTCAATTTTGAATCTAAAACTTTGGTTACTGAAAAATTTGATTTCAAGTTGTTGTATTTGTAGATTGAAGTGTTGTTTGAAGGGGTCCGTATACCAACGAACAGGTCTACTGTCCGGGGCTGAAGAGGGTCTGTTTGGTTAAGCGGGGATAGGTGTTGGTTCAGGGTTGTTAGGTCATTGTGTATCTTTGTGATTGAAGAGTTGGAGAACATAAGCAATTTTTGGGGAAGATATACATTTGCAATAAACGATATAATATATTTATTTATTTTTAAAGTAAAAACACAAAGATACCCTGTAATTAACATAAATTTTTAACAAAGTTGTGATGGAGGATCACTTTCAAAGTAAAATAAGAATCACGAGAATGATTTCTAGAGATATCAAAGTTTAGGTCCTACTTTCAAAGATTTCACAAAACCACGGGGACCAAAATTAGAGTTTACTCATTATTATTATAATAAGTATTATCTACGAATAAGAAAAACAAAGAAAAGGAGTGAGGAGAGTGCAAGAGAAAGGTAAAATGATGTATATTTTAAAAAGTTATAAGTAAACCAATGTCACTTTTCAAAATTTGTTAACTTTTTAATTACATTTCTACTTAGGGGTGTCAAAAACCCGAAAAACCCGTCCGACCCGACCGCCCCCGACCCGAAAAATCGATAAATCCCCGATCCCCGAAAAGCCCGACCCGAACCCGATTCCCCGAGCTGTGATTTTGGGGCGGGTTGGGTTTGGGGTACCCCGACCCGAAAAACCCGATGACCCGACGGGCTGCAATATTTTAATTAAAAAAAATATTTTATGTTTTTTCCTTTTACTTTTCAGCTTTCATACGACTTCTCTTTTACTTTTCACTTTCACTGTTTCACACTTTCACGGTTTCACTTCACCATCAAAACCCTAGCGGCGATTCCGACTAGGCCGGCAACGGAGATTCCGATGGGCGACGACCACTCTCTGTCTCTCTGACCTCTCCTCTCCACTCTCTGACCTCTCCTCTCCGGTCTCCGGTAAAATCCCCCGTCGGCTGCCACTCCTCTCCTCTCCACTTCTCCTGTAAAATTATAACTTCTAACTTCTAGTTCTAAGTCAGCTCAAAAAAACAAGGGAAAAGCTGATGGAATTATGGAAAAACAGCCATGCCAGACCCGATGGGCCCCACCCCGCCCCGCCCCGAAACTTAACCCCCCGACCCGCTCCCCCCGATCCCCGAAACCCCTCGGATCGGATTGCATCCCCGCTCCCCGAAACCCGATTGGTTTTCCTGTTTTCCCCCCCAACCCCCGCCCCGCCCCGACCCGTACACAACCCCCGATCCGCCCCGCCCCGCCCCGCCTCGTGTTAGGAACACTCCCCTATAAATTATAGGTGCAAAAATAACAACCCCTATTTTTTCAACTATGCCCACTTAATTACCTTTTTTAATGCATCTAATGGTATTCAAGATTAGCATCAATTACTTTTTTTGATTTCTGTGTTGATGAAATTATCAGCATTACTTCTTTTTAGGACGGGGAAATAAAATTATTTAATGATGATAATTCATGGGCCACCTACTATTCTCTCCTTTTTTTTTACCAAAAAAAGTTATTTCAAAATAACTCTAAACAATTTTGCAAATTGTTGATCGGTATCATCCACCCGGTCCTGGTCATGTGCAACCCGTGCGACATTACAGGACATCAAAGTCCAATTGAACATCAAGTTGTCATCTATTAATAGTTTTCGGTTTTTTTATATAGAGGGGGACAATCCCTCCAATCAAGAAAAAAAATTCATTAAAGATTACGATTTTTTTAATATTTTTTTTGTTTTTTTGTTTTGTTTCTTTTTTGTTTTAAAGAAAGCAAAACCAAGAACCAACCATACGGGAAAAGAAGAGGACAGAAAGGAAGGGAAGAGAGGAGAGGGAAAGACGAGGAAACAAACCCTAGGGAAGGTTCCAGACAAGCCTGGCCCGATCAAAATTCGAACAAGGCTTAAAGTTCAGGCTAAGAAGCCTAGACCGAACATCATCAAAGATGGTCTTGATCACCATATCATATGATCTTCTCTTATCCTTGAAGATGCGATCATTCTGTTCAGACCAAAGGTGGTAGACGGTTCCAGCAAGCACTAATCTACTAATGATAGGCCAGATGGTCTTGCCTTTGGTGGCTTGCTGGAAGACTCTAATGATATCATCCCAATTGTCCGGGACAACAGGAAGGTTCAGCTTAGGCTTAATCCCCTTCCAAACCTGATTGGGGAACTGACACTCAAAGAAAAGGTGTTGATGAGAATCAGACTTGTTATGACAAAACCCACAAGAAAGATTAGGAAAGGCTTCCCAAAACCTAAGCTTATCATGCATCTTAAGACGCTGCTTCATGACAACCCAAAGAACGAAAGCATGTCTGGGAATGTTCTGCGAGAACCAGACCATGTGGTGTCAATCTGTAACGCCCTGATTTTCGTCCCAGTTGAAGAAAATGTTAAACCGAGCGACTCAATAACCAAATGATGGTTTCTAAGTTTGAGCAGTTGTGTCATGCGGTTATGACATCTATCACAATAGCACCGGTGGTACCAAGTAGTTGGTGGTCCTAACAATTGTGCCATGCTATAGTGACAATGGCACAATGTATTAACCGGGCCCTTGGTAAAGTGGAATCCCGAGTCCTCTTTGTGTTCCGCTCTTAGAATCAATGAGTTAAGTATTTTGAAGTTAGTTATATTGGGTATCATTTGCTAGACGAGAAACAGGATCAAAACGGTGAAAAGTGGGAAAAAAACCTCGGGATGGTCCAGGCAATAATGCTCGGCGATTATGACAGTGGCATAATAGCCTGTCATAATCGCACAACTGGTATCGTGGCTTAGACATGAAAATCATCTTGTTGGGGTGACACGGGCGATTATGCCATGCTATCATGACATGGCATAATCACGGGGCATAATCGCGGACGACCATCAGTGGTTAAATTCGGGATTTTCTTCATTTGGCCATAACTTCTTCACTATAGCTCTGTTTTGAGCGATTCAAGTTGCTACGGTTTCGTATTTCAGAGCTCTTCAACATGAAAGCAAGGAGGATTAGTGATTCCTCAAAGAGATGTGGTTTCCTTATGTTGAAAGGTGAGATTTTAGAGTTTTTATACCATATCTAGGGTTTTGTTATATGTTTTAGATTTGGGTTTGATTTTGGTGTATGTTGGGTTTTTTTTTATGATCTAGATGAAGGTTTTATAGGTGGAAACTTGTGGATCTGAAGCCCTCACCTAATCAAGCTCGGTATTGGGATAAAAACTAGATTTAGCCTAAATCTAGCTTGTGAGTTAGAATCCAAACTTTATAAACTCAAATACTTGTTATAAATGTTGTATTTACTGATTTTAAGCTTATGATTTCAAGTATTTATGTGTTTGAGTTAGGTATGGAAGTTTTAGGTTAAAATGAGAAATTCGGGAATTTTGTTATGAAAGATGATATGAGTATCCTAGATGGATTTTAATGCTTGGAAATGTTCTAAAATGAAATACTCCTTGGTTTTGATACCAAAATGGTTTTGACCTAATTTTTCAGTAAATTCCGTATTTCAAAGAGAAATGCTTATTTAAAGGTTTTCGGTGTTTGGAAAACCATCAATACGTCTTGTTTGATGTATTTGATTTATAGACTAGCCAGTTATAGATCTATAGGCATAAGAGTCTGATTTTAATTATCGTGAAGGATAGTCTAAGTTATCTTTTAAATTGGAAATTGACATTGTGGAATTTGCGTGTTATTTCCTGACTATCTTTTCAATCACTCGGAACTTGCATTGTGGAATTTACATGCGGCTCATGAGGAGAGGACATGTGCACAACTGGCTATCGTACTGGAATTTGGTAGATATTTTGAATCTGCATTGTGGAATTTGCATGTAATTCTTTGTGTCTCCCCGTAACGCTAGTTTGTGGCCTACCTTTGTGTCCTACCGCAACTAATAGTAATATTGGGTCTCCCCCGATAGTTTTAAAAAACCCTTGCTCACCAAGAGTAAGCTTTCAAGTAAAGTTAATGGGATAAAGTGTGTCGTATCTTTATTTAAAACATTTTACTGCTTTATCCATTTAACTGTTTGTTCTCACGAGGCGTAAGCCTAACACTTGATCTTAAATGTTGTTTTAGCAGGTGATCGGGTGGATGGGGCTCCTTAGGAAGGAGCTGAGTGTTGTGCCAGTGAAGGCATTTTTGGTTTACACATTATAGTGTAATTATTGGAGATACTAGAAAGATTATTTTGAGGAGTATTAGCCACACCCGAGTCTAATCTATGTATTGTACCATGTAGATTATTAGGTTGTTATTTTAGTATTCCATCCATACATGTAAACTCTCATTCTCATTCCCCATTTATTGGGTGATTTTATATATTTCCGCATTTATTATTCGGTTCAAATTTGCTCTAAATTTTAGGGTGTTACACAATCAACCTCCGGCTCGTTGGGACGAATAAAGAGACAAACTTCATAAACCGAGAAAGGAGTGAGACGACCATCCCTTTTCCTCCAGAGAAGTTTATCAGGGATGGACTGGGAGAGAACCGGGGGGGGGGGGGGGATCACGGAGAACAGTATTTGGACTATCCCGCATTTGGGGACATGTCAAGCAACCACTAGAGAATATATCCTTGACCAGAGCATCAAGGGAGAAGTTCGCATTAAAGATATTGTGAGGGGTAATAAGTCGACACAAGGGGCCAGCAGGGTGCCAGTTATCAAACCAGGCAGAAGTGGAAGAGCTATTGCCAATCTGGGAGAAACAAAATCTCTTATCTTATCCCACATGCCCAGGATCTTCCTCCATCCCCAACCTACATCACTGCGGATTGGTGCATCCCAAAAATTACGCTTTTTAAGCCTGAAGGAGTGGATCCTAATTTTGAAATCGGATAAGTGGTTTGTGATTATAAAAATATGCCAAAGGCCTCGTAGTGGTGGATATTGAATGTGCATCGCGAATTGATGAACGTCCAACATTCCTACAACTCAAGTCGTACAATGAACCGTTTGTGAACCGTATGACGGGAAGTTCAGCAAACCGTTTGTGAATTGTAAGTTCGTTTACGTTCATATATTTAAAAAATAGGCATATATAGGGCATTTTTTTAAACATTGTCACACATGGCATAAAAAGCCCTAGGACCGGCCCTGATCATCCATTTACGAAATGTCCCCCCTAGAATCAATAATATTTTTTTTTACAATTTATAAATGATGGTGCATTTCCGGAGTTATCTTGGGGATAATAAATGTTTTTTGGAGACTAAAAGATATATATATATATATATATATATATATATAAGAGAATCAAATAAAGTGGCTAAGCTAGTTTGGCAAATTCCTATTAAATAATGGTATCACCAAATCTGAGGCATCACATACATAAGATCCTCATATAATCAGGCATGGGGATAAAAAAAGAGCAAAGAGGTACATTAATGCTTGAAAAGTTTAGATGTGTGGGAACGATGCACGTGAAACAGCAGCCTTTGATAAAGAGTTCACTTTAAAGTGAGTGCACATGCAGCATGTATTGGGAGTTCCATTTCCAAAGCCATATAATTTCCTTCTTTACTACTTTTCACGAAACATATATACCAACTAATTAACCACATGAATCGATTCACTTGAATGAATGAAATATAGAGTCATTAATATCTGACCCTAAGTAAAGAATTTGAGTTTGAATATGCACGTATTTTAACTTCTTCTTTTTTTATAATCTAGTAATAGACTAGGGTGTATTTCTAGCTAGACTAGGTGTAAAAGGAAAAAACCTTTTGAATATAATACATATATGAATTCTTTGTAAATATGTAGGATGAGTTTATGTCAAAAACACACGTTCTCTCTCCGTCTCGAGAAATTAATATTCAGACAAACACAATTTAGGTTAAAGCACTGAAAATTACAAATAATTTTTTGGTGCGGTTTCAAGAAGACTTGGGAAAAAGTGTGCATGCATTTGCTCTTTCATGCCGACGATGTGGGAACTCTTTTACAGGTCTCAAATGCATATACGTTTTTAAATTGACGTGTGCTCCCTAAGTTAAATAAAAAGTGGTTATAGTTTTCTATGTACTACTAAAATGGAAAACCTTTTGCCTACGGAATTTTCTTTGGAAAATCCGTCACCAAAAGATGATTTTTCACAAAATCGTCACAAAAGTTGATGTGTAAATTGGTGATGGGTAATTTAAATTAGTGATAAATTACTCACGTATTCTCTGCGTTGGTATTTTCTCGAAAAACATCGGATTTTATAGAATCATTGGTATTTTCAGAATGACCCGTAGATAATTACTGATGAAATTTTTCTTACATAATTTTTATAGGTAAAAGTCATTTATTTTATGTTGTACTGAATAACGCCATTGCATATGATATTATAGGTGTTAGTTTTGAAATCATTTGATTGTGTTAAGTTTTACTTTTTTGGTAATTATAGCATTAAGAAAACATAAGAAAATTAAAGCATGCTTACATATTGCAAAAAAACCACCTCATAAAACCGTATTTAATTTTTGTTGTAGTTTCTTACTATAAAAACACGTTCGAAGACCTAACTTATACAAGGTATTATTAAAATTTTGAAGTACAATGAAATAGGAAGATTTAAATTTTTAATTTTTATGTAAAAAGCAAACAATTTGTTATATCTAAGTTGTTTGTGATAGTTAGGGCAAAGATAATGAGAAAAATAAAAGAAGACCTAACACACTCTCTAGTCAATATGTTGTTGAGTTTAGTTACCACCTGCAGACTGCAACCAGCATTCTCGAATTTTGAGAATTATTGGAGGTCATAATCTCAGGTTCTTGGCTCTTTTCCCTATAAAGTACCTCACCAGGGCACATTTTTATGCATATTCTATTTTGATTTGCCGATAAATAAAATCATCCTCATTGCCGACTGTAAAGTGATGCAATAAGCTGTACATGGATTCTTAAGTTGAGCCAAATGAATTAGAGGGAATAGGTAGATAATAAATATTAATTAATTTAATGTTCTTGGGTGTGAGTCCTCTTTTGGAAAAAAAAAATATTTGAATCCTACTAGCAACTATACTTGAACCATTTTATTTATATATATTTTAAAAGCTTCATTCATTTCTCAAATGCCTTTTTTGAAGAATAATTTGATGGACAAGGGTGGAACAAAAACCTTATTACTGAGGGACACACCCTGATTTTTTTATATAAATGTACTTCAATGTAAAATGTCAAAATGCAACAAAATTTGATTTGGTATTTATTTAGTAGCGAATATTATTTTTTTCTCAATCGATGTAACAAGGTTTCAAACTTATCTTATTTTATACCTACTTGATTTTGTAACACTAGATGAGGTGGATAACTAGCCCGTTTACAAAAGTGATATATATGAATTTGACATCCACGTCATCAAAGTCGCAAAATCAATAAGTTATCGTCAAGAATGGGTGAAATAGTTTTAAAACTTCATTACATTGATTGAAAAATAAATTCTTTGTTACACTAAATATAAATTAAGATAAATTTTGATCCACTTTGCCATTTTAAAGAAACACAAAAAGATAGGGTATCCAAAGATATAAATATCAAAACTCGGTAACAAAACAAAAAAAATATAAAAACCTTTTCGTTCATTCAAGTGGAACTCGTGAATCTTTTGTGGCATTGAAGTCTTGCAAAATAAAACAACTTTTTTAAAGATGAACTTGCATTTCTAAGGAAAAATCGTATTTCTTTTAAATAGACGTACAATATTGTAGAAACTTTTAGGAAGTTTTTGTAATTTCTTAAGTCCAAACTGTTAACCGATTATATATATTTTTGCTAGAGGACCAGACGTGTCGGACACTTGAAAAGTCTTGGACATAGGAATGATGGTCATGAATTAAAGGAGTAGTGAATGGCTAAAAAGGATAGGAGCTTAGGGGGGTCAATGAAATTTAAAAAAAAATTACATTGGCTAAATAATTAGGGATGTTTAAGCACGTAGAAAAAACATGGGGGCCTTGGCCCCCACTGCTCCAATTAACTTTTGTCACTTGGGTTCCATATATTCTTACATAGGTTATTCAATTGCATTTTCCCATTTAATTTTATGGTTCCAACTTGAATTGAACAAGAAAAAGGATATAATTAATCAAAAAAAGAATTGAGCTCTCAAGTAATAAGATGTACGAACTTATAACTCAGAGTGTCTGCCCATGTACAGCTATAGTGCAACCTTATACAAACGTGAGATCAAATCTAAATACCAGTGTATCCATTTGTCAGTTGTTTTGAAAGAATATATGCAATCATATATGTTTAATACATCAATAAAAAGATCATAAATTATAACATCCAACATATACCCAATAGGAACAATTAAGATATCTGAATTCAAACTCCCCACAAAATCAACATATATCCCTCTTTTCTATACCAATATACCCAAACCAAAAAGCCTTGAAATGAGGTCTGAATTAAACTTATGCTTTCTGTAAACCCTACCGTGCACCCCAAACATAATTTATAAGGATATATATAGAGCAGAATTATAACTTTTATACAAAAGAAAATAAAAGAACAAAACTCACCAGATCATGGATGTTGCACCAATGGTTGATTGATCATCAGTTGGTTGATGAATGATGAGAACACTTTAGCCGAAAAGATGAGAGGATCGATCCAAGGAATCAATAATACTTTTCCAACCTTGATCACTAAAAAAATTGGAAGGCTGAAATCTCTTTTGCCAGCTGCCATGACTGCTCTGATCAAATCTCCTAAATTTGGAAATTAACACAACAAATTTGGTTGTTTTCTTTTTCTAGATCAAGGAACGAACCGAAGAACATATATTGCTTGTGGGATCAAACCATTCTCCACCATCACCACCAGATGTGTTCCATAAAAAAGTTGGATCAGATGATTCCACGCCTTTGATTTGATCATTATGAATTTGACCATCAAAATTATTATTAGTTCCTGCTGCCATTTGAACATCATTCACTGCTGAACCACCCTCATCTCCGTACGGTGCAAACCCGAGAAATCTCGGTTGTTGCTGAAGATTGGAAGCTAAAAATGAAGCCATCATCGGATTACTAGTGCACGTAGAATCGATCATGGAAGGGTAGCTTGAAACAAGTGATATCGAATCATGAGCATGATTAGCCACAGGATCTGATGATGGAAACACTAACCCGAAAGAACTCATATGATTTGGGTGAAGACGATTATACTTTGTAACATCGGTGTCGAACCTTGGGTATTTAGAGTTGTGTTGTTCTGATAACCCATACAAGGGGTTGAAGTTGTTATCTGTGGGTGTGGCAGAAGAAGGGATCATATGATCAAGATTAGGGTTAGAACTAGGGTTAGGATGATGATGACCAACTGTTACTACTGATGATGATGAGGTGGTGGTAGTAGTAGTTCTCTTGGTTCTCTTGTTCTTCCTACAACCACCACCCACAGGAACATTTCTCAAAGTACCACCCCTTGTCCAATACCTCTTGCAAGCTTTGCAAAAGTGTCTTGGCTGTGATAAACTGTAGTTGTTGTAGTAGCAAAACTTGGTGTTCGAAGAATCGCATCTCGGACATTTCAAGATCTGTTGTTGTTGTTGCTGTTGTTGATTTTGATTTTGATTTTGATTTTGAGATGCGGAAGCCATCAAAACTTTCTTCTCATCTAACTAAAAGTTATTATGAAAAGTTATGGAAAAAAGAGAAAAATTAAAAAAAAGGTTTTTTTCTTTCTTTCAAGGGTCATGAAGTAGAAGAAAATAAAAAAAACAAGCACAAAGATAGACATAGATCCTTCTTCCAAATGCTAGAAAACAAAAGGGGTGAGTCACGTTCCAATGTTTTAAAGCTTATAATTGAGACAAAGAGTAAAAGGAATTGAAGAGATGAGTTGGAGGATTCTAAACTTCTCGTTTAGTTTAATTATAAACAGCTTGTAAACTTTGCAACAAACAGTAAGCAGACAAAGAAACAGGTATGTGTTGTATTTCTTTTATTTGTTGAGAGTTAGAGATGTCAGGAAATTAAGTCCTACTTTAATTAATTTCACGTGAATGTTGGCAGAATTAAGATTGCAATTTAGATATAGGATTAGGGGTCCAATTAATAGATCACGTTCACAATTGTATTGTTTTTTAAGAGTGGTCCAAACAAATCATATCCAAGTAGTAAAACTTTTACGCCTGTTTAATTCACAATTGTATCATTAAAAGTTTCACTTTTCAAAATTAAGAACGTTTGTTCAGAAATTTAAGTAGAGACGTGATGTATCGAGTCCAAAATCAATAGATTATACAGAAATACACATATGCATGACAAGATTATAGGACTTAATAGATACATTCTTCCTTTCAAGTTTCTTGATGTATTTCTTCGATTAAATACTAAAAGATTTATGAAAATTGCTCATAATTAACTACTTGCAGATTTTTATTCTGTATTTAATTTTATACACTTAAGATTAGCTAGTTAATCTTGTCTAAAAAATGTTTTTTGATTCTTCAGAAACAAACCTAATTAGTACTTTCCATGCATTATGTTTAAATAAAATAACTTTCTTAAACATACAAAAAAATATATACTTGCATCGATATTAATATGAATTATTTTTCTTAATCGAGATAGGAGTATAATTATATAAGATTATTATATTTTAAAAATATAGAAAAACAATATCACGATAGTACATTTAATTTTGGTTAATAATCAATATCTTTTACATGGTCCTAGACAAAATCAACTTCTTCAAGCCTAATTAAGCAAGATATGCCTCTAAAGATTGAAAGTTTTGTATCCATGAATTAAAAGACGTTTATTCTAATAATTAAGTAGTCATTTCTAGATGCCTTTAACCATGGAAGTTGTAATTAATGTATACGTACATGTCTATGCACCTACCTATGCATCATGCATGTATAATATATTTGTATGTAAAATTAGCTACATGACTAGTACTTGATATTTGTTCTTAATTATGGTTGTATAGTTATAAAAAATAAAATAAAAATATCATTTAAGTTTATTCTTCTGATTTATAAATACAATATTTATTTAGAACAATTTAAATTATATTAACCTCAAGTGGAAATCAAGTACATAAATGAAAGAAAAAGTTAAAACGTTGTCCACAATAAACAACAAAGAGAATAAGTTAAGGATGTCATTATCTCAATTGATGGAGACTTATGGTTTACAATAACATCAATCATGTCATTAAGCAAATTGATGGTGCCTCGTATTAATTAGACATTTATGTGGGATCAATGGCCTATGCATAATTACACTTGCAATATAGGTGTTGGTTGGAAAATACACCACATGCACACAATATTATTTAACTTGCTTTGGTGGGTATTTATAGTGGGTTAAGTACAGAACCGGTTGCTAGTATACAATAATTATTAACTAATAAATCATATAGAATAATTGATACCAAATTAAAGTGGGAAGTTGGATCTCTTTTGATATTTAATAAATACATGGTCATATTTTAATTAAATTTAACGCGATGTCTTTTGAATTAGTAAGTAAATTATGGGATCAAAAATTGTTACAAATAAATTATCTATTCATTGTATTTGTCATATTATCCTAAAACAATTATTTTTAAAAGACTGTTTTTTATAAAACAGTAATTTAACTTGGAATTTGGTAAAATGGGCACGTAAGCAAAGCAAGACTATTAGCTATGGATCAAAGAGATACAAGACACAACTAGCTAGTTGCCAACTCTTAAAATCAGAGGGAAACGGTTGCAATAATGTTTCTCTTTAGTTGTGAATCATACATGGATCATTTTGTTGCGTGCCCGTGGTTGCACTATTCGATTAGACTTTGAGCAACATGATTTCAAGATTGTTTTTCTTTATGGCGAACACATGAACTAGCTAGAAAAACCATAGAAAGGATGAAAATCGTAAGAATCAATCTAATTCATCCAATCACTTTCATCGTATGAATTTAAGTAATCTTACATCCTTAATCCAGGAAGGACATTGTGGTAACCAAAATCATTATCTTTCATTATTTTTTTAACAAATTGTCTTTCATTATTGTTAATCCCTAAAATCTCTTGATCTTTATTATATTATTAGGATAGTAAATAATAATCCATCAATAGTGTTCATGTCAGTATAACTGAAGGGCCATATGACATCTACAAGTGCAAAAACAATGGGAATTTCATAAACACCACCTAATTTCCGCTTCTACAAGTGCAACAACAATGGAAATTTCACACCACCACCTACCAAGAAACCTTTGAATTGCACTCAGTTCCCTCTAGTCATCGAACGTTATGTGCTTGTTCGCCCATGGAAAATTTTCTTTGAACTACCATCGTTTTCATTGGTCGTATTATGCTCTATACTTTGTTTTTAACTAAGAGTTCCTTTGTATTTTGGTTTGTTCAAGATTTTTTAGTTGTTCAGTTAAGAGCTTCTTTTTATCTTGCAACCCGCAAGCCCGAACGCTCGACCTAGGTTTGAAATAGCTTGGGCCTACTAAGGCTAAAGCTTGGTTCGACCCATGCCTCAAAGCCCAAATAGACCGAAATTTTGGGCAAAGTCGGCCGTACGCCTAGTCCGAAAAAGCCTAGTGATAAGTGCAGAATCATACCCATTTTTAGTGTATTGTCAGGGTCTTCTTTTATTATTCTTAATCACAAGTTGAGTCATTTTATTCATATATTTACTTAACTCGAGTCTGAAGCATTGTTAGTGAATTTGGTCATGTTTTGATAAAAAAAATGAATAAATTATGCTAACCATAAGCTTGTTGTAGAATCCTACAACACGTGGAACCAGATCGGCTGAGGAGTTTAGTTAGATTCCAAGTATTTGTTGAAGATGTATTTTGTTGGTCGGAAGAACGGAAGTTCACTTGTGACCTTTTTTTGTTATCCTTTCTGATGTAACCTTAGTAATTTAGATGTTTTAAACTTAAAGTTGACATTGGGTGGTTATTAAACCAATGGTATGTCTTTATTTGATTCCCTAATAACTTTAGTTCTAGTATAAATACTAGAAGTTCATTGTTTGTCTGGCGTGCAAGTAGAAAAAAGCTTTCAAGCTTATATAAACTCAATCAAGTTACCTTTAGTTTTAATCCACGTAATCTTTTGAATTCCTCGGGTGTTACAATTCATTCATACTTTCCACACCAAGTTAAAAAATTTAGTACTTCACATTTTCTTCTTACTTACGATTTATGCATACTTTAAATTTTGCACGCTTATATCTTCCAACACTTTTACATTTCAAATACTTTACACCTCATGTTTTTTCGTTTCTCGCACTTCATGCTATTTCTATTCACGTTTTTACTTTTTTTCAACGATAATTGGGCTAAGCACACTTACTTGGGTGTGAGTAAAGTTTGGAAGATTAAGTTTAAGTGTATATGGATAATTGTTTTTACCATAGTAATCGAATCCCCTATGCACTCGCGGTTGCAACGTTACATCTAGTGATCTTTGAAAAATTGACGCGCGTTATTTTACTTAGATGGATTTGTTTTGGACAACATAAATGTAATACTTTGAATGTTGTAGATCGTCATTATGTGCTGCATCAAGCTTCATAAGGTTGCAACAACATGACAAGAATAGTAGGATCTATAAGAAGCTTGGATTTTTATTCTTTGAATACTACAAGTGTGTATTTACCTTGAACTTCGAGAGAAGACTATCATACTAGTAGTGGCATTAAGAGTTATTACTGCAACATTTTTAAGGTTCTGTTTCACTTTCATCACTAAAATCTCAACCTGAACTTGCACACTTGTTTTCTTCTATTATTATCATTACTCAATTGATTTTTAACTCAAACCAAAAACCATTTCATGGATTTCATCATCTAAAATCATGTTTTAAAATCAACTTGTTGGAAACTCTCAGTTTTGTTGTCTCTAGGGATTGATGACTTGATATTCTTACCATTATTACTTTTTGATAAATGATATGGGATGAGTTTGTATACTTTTATATTTTTCCATTTGTTAATATTATATATAAATAATATGCAACATATACATCTAATATAATAATATAGTTACATTACTAGCTTCAAAATAGTTCATTTTTAATTTATTATAATGTTAGTTATGATTAACTAATTTGGAGGCCTATAAGTGTTCTCGTATTTTTGTATAATATGATTGTTCTTGTTTAAACCTTTGCCTATATATATATATAGATATATATATATAGAGAGAGAGGAAGAGAGACGAAAATTCAAATGCCAACTTATTTTTCATTGTGAACGTGAGGATAAATGAGAGTGTCACACGTGTCTCATTCACTATGAATAATGAAGGGCATCAGTATGAATAACGAAGTTGAAGTTCATAAACTATTCATAATGAATGAGACAACATTCAGTATGAATAAGACAACATTTAATATGAATAATACACTATTATGATTCATTCAAGATGAATAACCCATGGACGTAGGGGACACGTGTCACACTCTCCTTTGTCTTCAGTTGCACAATCTAAACCCGGTTCTCATTTGAACTCGCCCCCATATGTATGTGTGTGTGTGTGTGTGTGTGTATATATATATAGACTTGGCAAAAACTGACACGACACGCTAACCGACACGAACTCGACACGAATTAAACGGGTTTGGTAATACATTTCAACCCGTCTAAGTAAACGGGTTGACACGACACGACACGAAAATTAAACGGGTAAGGTCATGGTCAAAATTTTCTACTCGAAAATGACCCGAATAACCCGTTTATATTAAGCCCCTTTGGCCCTAGGCAAATAACGTCAACAACTCACATTTTATAGTTTTTTTTAACAAAATATATACTAAATAATAATAAAAAGTGATTGTACATTTCATGTATACCTGACAAAAACTGGCACAACATACTAACTAGACACGAACTCGATACGAATGAAATGGATTTTGGTAATATATTTCAACCAGTTTAAGTAAACGGGTTGACACGAAAACGACACGAAAATTAAACGGGTTGACACGACACGACACGAAAATTAAACGGGCCGGGTTAGGGTTAGGCACTCTCAACCCGTTTAACCCTTGAACCCGACACGACACGACACGTTTGCCAGGTCTATATATATATATATATATATATATATATATAGAGAGAGAGAGAGAGAGAGAGAGAGAGAGAAAGAGAGGAAATGTCAAATGAGAACTCAAATTTAGTTGTGAACGTAAGGACAAATAAGAGTGCGATACGTGTCATTTTCAGACTGAATAATGAAGAAAAATATTTAGACTGAATGTAGTATAATGCGGATTGAATGTAATATTATTCAGTCTGAATGTAGTGTTATTCAGTCTTAATATTTTCCTTCATTATTCAATCTGAATATGACACGTGTCGCGCTATCATTTGTCCTCACGTTCACAACCAAATTTGAGTTCTCATTTGAACCCACCCTATATTATATATATATATATAACAATTTACAAGAATGCGAGTACAATCCTCAACCAATCATTTTGTACATGAAAATTTTCATGTACAAAATCACATATGATTCATGTACAAAAACACATATGATTCACATACAAAATCATATATGATTAGCCGCGACTTCTCCTGCGGCAAAAGTCGCGCATGTCATTTTTTATGCTAGTACAAAATCACATATGATTTTGTACATGAAAAAAAATTCATGTACAAAATGATTGGCTGAGGATTGTCATTGCATTCTCGTAAATTTTTACCGTCCTCGCATGAGCCCACCTCTCTCTCTCTCTCTCTGTCTCTCTCTCTATATATATATATAGAGAGAGAGAGAGAGAGACAGGGAGGGAGATAGAGGGGTGGTTTTATTTGTAAACTACTCTTATAATGCAAACTTCGCACCCCTTGTAGATGTTATTGATATCATCAATCAAGAGTCTACATTCATTTGGGTTATTTATGTTAATAGATTAATTAACTTAATATATGTTAACTTAAATAACCAATATGAATCTTGACTTTTGATTGATAATATCAATGACATCTACAAGGGTTGCATATCATAAGGGTGGTTTGCATTTGATCGCTCCTATATGTGTGTATATATATATAGATAGAGGGAAAGGTTCATTTGAGAAGTAAAGAAGTTATCATATTTCTTCATTTGGTCAACATTTGCGGTTTTGACCGTGAAGCACCGGATAATTCCTCATAGGGTATGCAAAAGATAGACGGGGTAGTTTGATAATTTTTACTAATTAAATATACGGCAAACAGGTTCAATTCATTAATGAACCATGTGATTCACACAATAACTATATGCTTTTTTTATTAACCTGGATATCCAACCCGCTATGCGAGCCGACTAATCCCAGGGCGACCACCCGCTTTGTGGGTAGCCCGGAGTCACCGCATTTGAACCTCCGTGGCCACAAGGGGATTTTTTTACCCCTCCCTGGATTTGAACCTGGGACCTCCTGGTACCTTTGACCTTTGGAGCCCAAGCTCAAACCATTAAGGCACCACCCTTGTGGTTCATATGTGAACCCGTTAATTACATTGGAACTATTTAAGATTTTAAGTGATTCATATATGAATCAATTAATTAGTTCATATGTGAATCACGCATGTTCATATATGAATCAGTTAATTAGTTTATATGTTAATCACAAGGATTTATATGCAGTTAATTAGTTTTTATATGAATCAATTAAAATAGTTTATATGTTAATTATACGAGTTCACATATGGACATATAGTTCATATTTGAATCACATAGGTTCAATATAAACTCGTTTGACGTCTATTTGTAAAAGTTATGAAACTGCCCTCTCTATTTTTCCCATAACCGTAATTTTTGATCAGTCAAAGTTTTATTATTTATGAAAACAAAAAAATATAACATTAACTTTTATGTAATTTACAAAAACATTTCTTAATAATGTTATGTTTGTTTTTTTGATGACTAAATATATTGAATAATATAAAAATAACTGATAAAATTAATAATAATTGTAAATAATAAGTAGTTAATACTAATGAATAATTATGACTAAATTTAATTAATAATTTAAAACAAAAATTAATTAACAATTTCAAATTAATAAATAAATTGAAATTAGGTTTTCTTAATGATTATTAATAATAATACATTAACATGAATCAAAGTTATAACTGAAAAAGTTTTAAAAAGAACTCATAAAACACTACTCCAACTAACGTTTCAATAATATAATTTATGTTCATTCAAACGCATACTCAAAAAATAAGTTAACTTGTAGACTAGTTTATGTTACTAAACAATGCATCAATCTTTCAAATATTAACTATTGCAATTATCAAAACATTTATTTAAAATAAAGAAAGCAACATTTTCAGCTAAAATGTATTAATATTAATTCTTACAGTAACAATAAAAAAAATTCTCAAACATAACATTTAATACTTTCGATCTCATACACATTTTGATCACCAACGAGTAAATCTTCTAACTATTGATAGCACGAATGTCAAGCTACCAAATTATATTGTAATTATTGATTACATAAAAAAGCATAACAAAATTCATAGGTGATACGTATCCTGAAAATCTGATTATTATGTGAAATGAGTATAAAATAGAAAGAAGTGAATGTTTGTTACACTAAACCGATAATACCCTAAAGAGTAATTAAAGTAAAATTTGTTATATGTTGATACATTTTACCCAATGTTCTAAATGTCGGCGTTAAATCCAGATATATCTAATAATGATGAATCTAACACATTAACATCAAGAATCAATCAATAGATCTTCAAATCTCATATGTATTCAATATGTTTCTCTCTCTACAAACTCACTCTCTAGATTCTCAATATGAACATATATGACAATGAAAAGCTCTAAGTGTTACAATGAATTCTAACATACAAAGTCATAACAAAAATGTTTTTCAATATTTTATATCTAACAATATATTTTATATCTAACAATGACGTTTTTCAAGGCATGCCATAAGGCAACATATGTAACATATATGTATGCACACTTGCGTGTGTTAGTGTTTTAAATGATCTCATAGAACAATTTAAATTCCTATAAAGTTATAAAGCTAGAAAGGAAAGAAGAAATATTTATATTAAATATATAGAGCTTATAAGAAAATGATATATCAAAAATGTAAAATCGGGATTAAATCTCTCGAGTATTTAGTCACTACTCTCTTCAATCTTCAAACAACTCATATTCGACTCTTCGTGTATGGATTTACATATTTAGGGTTTTGGTTTTAATGTTTACTAGTGTGTGACACCGTGCGTTGTCGGTGAAGAAAACTTTTTGTTTGAAAATATGTACTTAATATGAAACATTATTTATTAATTAACAACTATTGAAATAAAATGTAAAACTTTGAACGTACTAGGAACATTTTAGAGGTAAATAATTTTTATTGATTCGAGGTTATACAATTTTTCAAACCAAAAAGATTACCAATATTTTGTAAGTTTAATTTTGTTTTTATCATTTACTTCTCACAGGCTTCACATATATTTGTTAGAATTATCATATTTCTTAGACCTCCGAAGTACTTTTGGACTGATGGAGTCTAACTAGTTTAACGAATTAGAATTGCCATATGTTTTCTTTACTTCTGAAAAAAAATGTAGAAGTTGAATTTGTACGAATGGTTAATCGCAAGTGTATAGTACACACATTATTAACCATGACGAGCACATGCAAAATTAATCCACCCTACATAAAAATTTATAATTAACAATGAAGTTAATAATGGAATAAAAAATTCTTTTACAGAAACTAAAAAAAAATATTATAAACAAATTCTTGCTCTTACAATCATGTCATTAATGGAATATGTAGTCAAACTAAAAATGTTATATAGATAAATTCACAATACAATTAAACAGTATGAATTAAAATAAGAGTACATTAGTAAGGTGTTGTTTGTTTTTTAAGAGATGTTGAAGTCTGAAATCTTATTTCACTTCTGATTGATAAGAGGTTGTGTTAAATTACATCAACTGAGAGAGGTGAGGATCGATTAGATAAGGATCCTTTAAGAGAAAATTTGGGGGAAAAACAAATAGCATGAATGACTCTATCTCTTTACGAATCAGGCATAAGAGACTGATAAGAGTTTTTTTTTAAAAAACAAACAAGGGATAAATGTTTAACAAAATGTAATATACATTAAATTGTTTATATCATAGACCACAAAATATTAAGCAATGTTATTTTGAGGCAAGTTTGTTTGTGGTAAACCATATTTTCTATGTACCTCTGTTCTTACATATGTTTATCAACATTGAGTATGGTTAGTTGTTCAAACAAGTGTGACCCAAAAGACAATAGTATACTATGATCATGTGTGAAGACATACATGTAATGTGTATTAATAATTAGTTATATCATAATGTAAAATGTCAGTAAATGTAATGACATATTGCATACATGTAAATACACATTATAGGAGGTATAAACCATCAAAAGTCTTTGACTCTTATTGGTTGCCATTGCAAGCATGGTTCCAACAATAGTTGGTGACAATTGAATGTAAATTACAAGTCGACTTTATTGTTTTATGGCCCAAAGGGGGTTGCTGGAACTAATTGCCGGTACGTTGTTGTCTTGCATTACTTTGCTACTTCTTTCGTTGCCACTTTTTGTTAGGTAAAAAACTCAAAAAAGAGGAGCAAACATTGACGAACAAGTCAACAAACATATTATATGTTATAATAAAATGAGCTGAAACTACAAGTGACTTTTAATGTTTTAATTTTTATTTGGATGCAAAAAGGGTTGCTAGAATAATACCTAGCATGCAATTGCAAGCTAGCGACTTCTAAGACTTTAATCAAATTGTAATTTTCAGACTTTTGATGCCTAAAGGATGACCGTAACTCTTTTTTGAAGTCTATGGCATATATATATATATATATATATATATATAGGGTCAGGTTCAAGGGAAAACGTTAAAAAAAGAGAAAACTGAAGAACGCCCTAGGAGGTCGCCATTTGGACGTTATGCATCAATGCATAAAGATGCATTAGTGCATAATGCACAAATTCATTTGTGCATATCTAATGCATGTTTATGCATGCATGTTACCAGATGGCGGCCTCCCAGGGTGTTCTTCAGTTTTCTCTTTTTTTAGCGTTTTCTCCTGAACATCCCTCTCTCTCTCTCTCTCTATATATATATATATAGAGAGAGAGAGAGAGGTTCAAGGGAAAACGTTAAAAAAAAACCGAAGAACGTCCTGGGAGGCTTCCATCTGGACGGTATGCACTAATGCATACCGGAAATTTGTAACATGCATTAGTGAATATTAATCAATGCATCTGTAATGATAGATGCATTGATGCATAGGAACAAAAATTACCGGTATACATTAGTACATACCGTCCAGATGAAAGCCTCCCAAGGGTGTTCTTCAGTTTTCTCTTTTTTTAGGGTTTTCCCTTAAACCTCCCTCTATATATATATATATCACAAATGATGGTCCAAAACTCTAATAAAGTATATTATAGTTACATGTTTTTTCACGATGAAAAAATATTCATATTTAAAAATAATAAATATTTGTTAAAAAGCCATCACAGTATTAGGCTTGCGTGAATGAAAGGGTGATAGTAAATTAAGCAAAAACACCTAAAGAATCATTGCAACAGTTCAAGAGATTTTTAAGTTTAATAGTATTAAAATTTATCAAAATCAATGTATATCACCTAACATTTGCGTACCAAAACAGGGACAGTTGAAAAATTGAAAATAAAAACGTACAAGTACGTACAAGAAGGATCATCGATAAGATCACGAGATTGCATACTTTTGACTCACAAAGTTAAATTTATATCATTTAGAAAATCTATCGGCATGTACAATGCTTTGTTAATCTACTTGTATATGTATGACGGAAAAACTAACATCCATGACAAATATAAGAGAACTTTCTCCTTTCCGTTCGTAATACCCTTCTTACAAAAATAATAGAGATTAAGATGAAGAAATAAAGACATTAGAAAATAATTTTCAAGCCTAATGCTAAAGAAGGAAAAAATCCCAACTGACAGACTGATGAACATCGATGTATTGAAAACCATATGGAAGATTACCAATAAGAAAAAAAATCATAACCCATGTTTCTTGATACACTCTTCTAGAGCATAAATATTCTAGCATAACGTTTATCAAGTTTATCGATAAATAAACAAAAAGATGCTTATATTTTTATGTTCTACATGTGCTTAAAAATGATACCTTATTTCATTAAGGATTCAGGTGCCATTTTATTCACACACAAAAAGGGATTTATATGTCTGCCTAATTCCAAATTAGTGTGAATGTCTTCAATTAAAATTTCTTTTGATTATAAGAAGGGAAGACACCGTTGTCTAGAAAGGAATCATAAGACGAAATATTATACTTACATTAGCAAAAACCCATACAATGAGTTGTCTTCTTGAATGACGCCTCAAATCAACAAGAATGCAAATTGTCTCCACAAAATTATAACTGAATAGAGAGGAAGAATTAATAGATTATTAGATAGGTATACCATGAAGAGAAGATGAAAAATTATAACCGATTAAAGAGGAATGATGAGACATTAAAAGAGCAATTATTAAATAGTAGATGAGAAGATTGGAGTAACATAAAATTACCAAGAAAATCTCACTACTCATAAGTCATAACAAAAACTTACATTTTTCATATAGGGACAAAATAGTCTTTTAACAAATTAAATAATTAAAGAATTAGAAAATTAGAAAATTGAGAAAGTTTTCCAATACAAAACAAATGATTTTCTCCCACAAAAATTACCTAGAGAAATTTACATCCGTGATTACCCACATATTACCCAGAAAATACCAATGGTTCGGTAAAATCCGATGAGAAAGTATCAACGGATCACCCTGAGAATCCATAGGGTAACCTATCACTGATTTGATTCACCCACCAACTTTTGTGACAACTTTGTGAGGAACCACCTTTTAGCGACAAATTTCCCAGGGAAAAGTTAGTAGATAAAAATCTTCCGTTTAGTAGTGTTTTATAAGCAATTCTAGTCTAACAATGTGTCCCCTCATGGTGGTTGGTTTCTCCTTTAATATATCTATATCTATATCTATATCTATATCTATATTAGAGAAAAGTTCAAATGCAAGCTCAAATTTGGTTGTGAACGTGAGGACAAATAAGAGCGTGACACCTGTCTGAATAAACACTATATTCAGTTTTATTCACTCTGAATATGACACGTGTCGCGCTCTCATTTGTCCTCACGTTCACAACCAAATTTGAGTTCTCATTTGAACCCGTCCCATCTATATTATATATATATATATATGTATAGGGGAGGGATCATAAAAGAACACCCCCTCTTTAAAGGAACAAAAGAACACTTTGTGGACCACATATGATGTGGGTCCCACACATTAAAAAATCATATTTGTTCAATGGGGCCCACTGTTAAATCATATATGATTTTTTAAGTGGTCCACAAGGTGTTCTTTTGTTCGTTTAAATTTACATCTTTATATATATATATATATATAAAGATGCTATAACATAGATAATCGTATATTAACTATAATATATAAAAAAATACCTTTCCTTTTCTTTTACAAATTATACCATTATAATCGTCTCATCGATATCTTCAAAATGAGCCCAACATTGAATATAGAGGCATGGGAATGGGGCGGGGACGGGGCGGAGACCTCAATCCCCATCCAGGTCGCCAATTCCAAACTTCATCCCCGTCCCCACCCTCACCCGGAAATATGATCACATCCCCATCCCCGTCACCGACGGGAAACGGGGATCCCCAACGGGGAATCGGGGATTTTTTCCCCATTAATTTAGAAATGTTTTAAATTAAATATGTTAAACACCACACTAACTCGATAATGATTCATGTTTAAAATCTCACACATTTTCAAATTTTACTTTATAAAGTATCAAAAATTTATATGTAAACAAGACAACAACATTATATGTAATTGTTTGATTAAACGCTCTTGACTTTCAACGTTTTTTTATCTAAAAATAGTAAAACGACTCAAAAATGTATATAAGAAGAAATGTTCAAACACTATTTATAAATCTTAAAGATAATAAACTTAATTCTTTATAAATAATATATTTAATAATAAAAATATATTATATATTTAATATTCGGGGACGGAGCGGGGCGGGTACCATGTTACCCTTCCCTGTCCCCATCCCCGGTTTTTAACTTTCGGGGATCCCCGTCCCCATCCCCGATCCCCGATTTTGCGGAGAATTCCCGTCCCCGTCAGGACGGATACAGCGGATTCCCCAATGGGACGGGTCTCGTTCTCATCCCTAATTGAATATATTTGGATCAAATCATATTATTAAATACTATAAATAGCATAAATACGTAGTGAAATTAATTTTAATGCTTGTCCATTATCTTTTCATTTTTCATTTTTCATTTTAAACTCTTGTCTATCTAAATCTATATCTATTCTATAATCCTAAACGGCCACTTACAATTATCTTAAAATTTTAAAATGTTCAAAATTTTAATCTAGATGTACAAATTTCACAATAGTTTATCTATTTCAATATGAATTGCCTTTCATGAGTACAAGTTTATATGTTTAGTGTACAACTTGTTTAAGCAATGGGAACACGAACTCCCAATCTTCCACTCCCACCTCCATGATCCCTTCCCTTCTTCACTTCCCACATCCGCTAAAATCTCTCCATGCCCTACTATCTAGATTGGCATGAAATCCTTATTCCTTATCTTACTCTGCTTCTTTTTTTCATTGTTGGTTTCAGTGGTTCTCTTCTCAGCTATGATGTTAGTGTCTCTGGTCAGTCTATCTCTTTCTCCTTTTTTGATTTTTATACTGATACAACCGCTCATCAATTACGAGGTACAAAAAACTCGAATTTAAACAATTTAATTTGTAAATTTTGGACATTTTATTTGAACATAGTTTGCAAGTTGACGTTTTTTATTCAAACTGACGTAAAGAATGTATAATCAAATGGTATACACTATCCATTTGATTATTTACCTATTAAATACATACATATATATATATATGGAGAGAGAGAGAGGGGGAGGTTCAAATGAGAACTTTGTAAATTTAAACGAAAAAAGGAACACCTTGTGGACCACATATGATGTGGGTCCCACACACCATTGAATCATATATGATTTTTTAATGTGTGGGACACATATCATATGTGATCCACAAAGTGTTCCTCTGTTCCTTTAAAGAGGGGGTGTTCTTGTATGATCCCTCCCCTATATATATATATATATATATGTGTGTGTGTGTGTGTGTGTATGTGAGAGAGAGAGAGAGAGTACACAATTTGACTATTAACCTTTAGCGATCGATATATTAACAACAACATCAACTAATTCACGGTAGATGCAGGACTTGGGACCGCCAGATGAGTATGCAGGATGAACCTAAAGGAACTTGATAACCATGCAAAACCATAAAAATAAAGAAGCTAATTGAGAATTGGAGTTTACCGATTAAAATCCTGCCATAACGCGCGGGTATCCAACTAGTGTATGTGTGTGTGTATATATATAAAATTAATTAAAGCCTAAGATGTCTTACATATTTATCATTTATTCCCTAAGTTATATGCTTCAAAAAAGTAAAAAGAAAACACGTCTTAAAAAACAACGCGTAACATGATAACAACATAAGTCAAGTCTTAGAGCGAAGCCATAGGATTTAGGCTATGTTTGGCAAAAATAAGCTAGCTTATAAGTTAGCTTATAAGCTAGCTTATTGAAACGTTTTATTGTCATTTTTTCCAATTATAACCCTCATTAATATTAATATTAATTATTATTTTTTATTTTTATTTTTTAATATGCCCTTTTGGTCATTTTACATTCTTATACGCTAGTTTTGCCAAACATGATTTTTTTCATCAACTAACTTATCAGTCATCCGCTAGCTTATCAACTACCCGCTAGTTTATCAGCTAGTTTGCCAAACATAGCCTTAATGTGGCCACAAAGTCAACCCTTAGTACCATAATACGCCATAACGAGTTATTTATAACCATTATTTTACCCTATTTTTTCTAGGTTGAATGTCTTGTAATTAATATTGATATTAAAAGACGTTAGTACCACATTATAAATTAATAACTTTCATCCTCATAAATCGGTTTTTTAAATCTAATATCTTTCATAGATATTTAGACGTTATCGTTGATAATGTAGACAGGACAAAGGGAAGTGATGGTTATAATGAAGGTGGTACAACGCAAAGGTGGACAAGTGGGCCTAAAGTCTAAGGTCGACTCGAGACCGATTATGAAAGGACCAGTTTATATATAAAATGCTTGCGTCTGGTTCTTAAAATCCTTTACGCGTCTTCACCATACAATTTTTGAAGTTGGACAAGTTGAGAGACCAATTATCAGGTCCCTGTTAGGCCCCAATTTGTCTTATTCACTAAATGTTCTTACGATATTTTTTGAAACATTTTACTATTTAGTTTAATTTATATATAAGATAGCGTTTTGGTACACAAGACAAATGTGCATGTTATGTTGGTATCTATTCACACAAATCAAAATACTAAAAGCTCAAATCAAATAATTGTTATTCTCCTCAAAAGCTCAATTTCTCGTCTTTTTAATAAATTTTAATATTGTAATATTTGATTTAATAAACATGGTATTTTTTTTGCTTTGAAAAAATAGTATTTTTAAAATAAGTTACGTAAAATGAATATTTAAAAATAAGTTTAGTTGAAACACAAATTTTATAAATAAATATAAGTTATTAAATGTTTAGGTTTATTTAAAATATTTAGAAAAAAAAATAACATCTTGTTAAAAATATTGGTCTTAAGGACCAAGCCTAGGCTAGTCAGCTAGTTATTTGTGTTTTTTTTTTTTCCTGAGAGGGGTCGTTTAATGATTGAGACTCGTCAACCACGATCAGAAAATATCACGTCTGATTAAGCTCAATGGTGGACTCATGGATTTTTATCAAGTGAGTGTATCTTTAAGGTAGATCAAATGTCTGCAATGTCGCCTAATGTGTTTTTAGTCGGATTCCATCTGAGAAATTTTAAAAAATTTCAGTTGATGCCCATGGACATTTTTCAGCTTTTTGGTTGATTTTCCTCGAATTTTCTAATTTCTCGGACCGCCCCTCAAAATTTAATTGGTGCACTTTTCATGCCCCTAAAGCAATTATACTTATAAAAATAAGTTGAGCCATTATACAGGCCCCGCTCGAGTCTCATAGGTTCGCCCTTGGTTAAGACTGGTTAAAGGACCGACCAGACCTGACTTTCACCATCTAGTACAACGTATAAATGGGAATAAAGAATAAATATTATTTTGTAAGCCAGGGAAACTAGATGCTTTTCTTAGTTTTTATTTAGCCAATTTTATACGGAATGCATTAAAAGACATTGGTTATTTTGTCATCGGAAAACTCTCTTGAATAAATTTGATAGAAATAAACCTGATTATAAAGTTCTATCATTGTATTCCAGATAGTACTTCATAGAAAAACACGTAACCGTCCACCAACAAATAGTGTACGTTCCTCATGGGATGTTTGGACCTACTCGAAGGTTACCGGTTATAAGTTAATTTACCTACTAAAATATCACTTGTTTCCACCCAAGATCCCAGCATTAGAATTTCATTTTTGTCTAACTTTCGGAGTAAATGGGCATTCAGTCATTCACGATAAATAACAAAAAAAAGGTCATTCCGTTTCGACGAAAAACCCACACCCAAGTTCCAAAAAAAAATATGCACAAACTTGAGGTTTATTGAAACAAATAGACAATAATATCCTTTGGCATCTAAAATCTATTAAAAAGATGTCAAAATATTAAACTACAAACTTGGTCCATGTGGTTTGTCAAATAGAACACTTTTTTCCCTATAGTTTTAAAATTACAAGATGACCATCATGATTTGCAAATACATCCGGATTTAGTCCCCCATCTAACGGTTGTTAAAAGATTCCGTTAAATAAGGCATATTTTTGTCCTTTTATCATTTACCAAATCAAACACCATAAGAATCTAGTCATAAAATCTATTTTGATCGGTAAATGATAAAAAAATCGATAAAAGAACGAAAATTCCCCTCATTTAACGGAATTTTAATGGCCGTTAAACAGAGGGACCAAATCCAGCCGTTTTTGTAATTCCAGAACTTAGTGGATGAAAAGTGTTGTTTTCTACAAACCACAGGGACCAAATTTGTAGTTTATTCAAGATTTAATAACCAAGCATGTGAGTTGTAACAATATTAGGAGGAACCATTCCAGAAATAATAAATAGTAGCAAATTTAGGGCTTGATGTATTGTTTTAATCATATTAATTTATTAACATTTTGGTTAAAAGTGGTATAAATAGAATGGTTAAAAAATAAAAATGAAAAAAAAGTGGCAAGAAGAGGAACAGCTTGATGCATTGTCAGTTTGTACATGCTCTAAAAGTACAAGTGGTAAATGCACCCAATAGCACTGTTATAACCTGTATTCATTTATTGATATATACTTGAGGTGCACTGGAAACTAGTACCTTCATGCTCTAAATGTACGACTCATTAATGCACCCAAGAACTCTAGTTAACCTGTATTCATTTATTGATACTTTATGTGAGTGGAGGCTAGTACTTTCATGCAAATTCTTAAAGCGTAAAAGTTGTTATTTATTTATTTATTAACCTGGATATCCAATATGTTATTTGAGCTGACTAATCTTGAGAAGATCACCTGCTTTGCTAGTAGCCCAGAGTTACCGCATTTGAACCTTCATAGCCACAAGAGAATTTTTATTCCTTATTGGATTCGAACCTCGGACCTCCAGAAACAGACCTTGACCAATTGAGCACCACCCTTGTGGTTCAACTTTTCTTTTTAACACTGGGTGTTCGAGCCAGTTTATGTGCATCTCGACCAATTTCATAACTCATAAGGCTCTGGAGGAAAATCTCGGGTGACCTTGGAGGGATGTACAAGTTTCTTATGCGCCCGAATGGGATTTACGTATAGATCATTGGGGAGCTAAATAGGGATAAAATGTTATAATAACTTGTATCATATGCAACGAAAGTTGTAAGTTGTTTTCTTTGATACAAGACCTCTATCCCTATAAGTGCATTTGGTATGCGGAGGACAGTGAGGTAGGCAGGTGAAAGAATCGTAGAAGATTTCAAAGTTTAATTTGACATAAGTAGTTTAATAATTTATCAATTTTGTCTCACTTTCTTGATTTTTGTTCCGCCTATTTTTGGTGGGACAAAAAATGCATTTGTGTCCCATTCAGAACCTGTCCTATCCCAATGTAATGTCATATCAAACACAGGACAAGTTTTTATACTTTTTGTCTTATCCTGTCCCTACATACCAAACCTATGCTAACCGGCTAACGAAGTTCAACTCACCTTCTACCCATCAAAAAGAAAATTGATTAAAGCTTCCTACAAGGCAACAATTTTTAACACTGAAGAGTAGCTCAACTGGTAAGACCTTGATTTCGCTCCTCTGAGGTAGACCTTCAAGTTTCCTCAGAGCTGCCAAACGGTTTGTCTGACTATTAGTCAAGGTGCGTACAAACTAACACGGATACCCATGAAACGATTACAAGGCAACAACTCTTTCCGGTTAATATGACCATATTCGAAGAAACATATAACATAAGGTAAAGTATAAGTTACTCTTTGAAATTGATGATAATTGTGATGGGATTGGGAATTGGGACCACATTGCATGCTTGTATTGTACCATTTAGGTCCAATTTGATGCTAGATGTGGTACTATCATCACAACAAAAGCTAGTTGGCCACACTCCTATAAATCAATTAACAATCTCATTGGAGGTGAGAGTGAGACCAATAAATATCATCTTCTTTTTTATAAATAAGATAGTGTTTAATCTCAAAAGAATAATCATAGACTACATTTAACCACATAAAATATCGTATTATTTGTTTGAATTTTCAAATTGGAACATTTTAGTTATTTTTTTGAAAGGGTGTCTCATGCTATGCCTGGACTAATCCCGGAAAATTATGACTCCAAGACATCGTCTCTGATAAACTCAGTGGCCACAATTGTTGTGTATGCCTGGATTCGAACCCTGGACAGATGGGATATTCCACCACACCCCCAGGGCCTCAACCACCACGCCACAGAAGATACAAAAAAACTATAATTCTTAGACCAAGTAATAAACTAAATGTATAGGCCACCATAAATACTCCATCTTTTTGTCTAAAATTGCTTATTCTTATAAAGCGTAGTTTTTTATATTGTTGCATAGAAAAACCGTCATTAGTTTACAACAAAAAGATGAGTACAACGGTACGAAAAGCCAATCACTTAAAGTGTAAGATTGAGAGTGTTTTGAAAGCAAAAAACCAAACGAATCCGTAATAAGAAGTACTAAGATTTGGAGATCTAAATTTAAGAAAAAAAAAGTTAGTGTTTCTTTTCGTGGGATAGAGGGGGTACATTAAACTCGAATTGTGACACAAGTACACACGTGTCAACCCTACATTGGACAACTCCATGGAATCATTTGGACCATTCAAAAAAAAAGTTTTCAACTTTCACCATGAAATCATACCACCTACAATCATCTTCCATGGAAAAATAAACTTGCAAAATTTTGAAGTAAGAAACAAAAGGATACCTGCAAATTGTGTACATTGCACCCTTTATTAACATTGAGAACCTTGAAAGCATAGGTATGGATCCGTCCCACCCACGGGTCCCACAACTGTTGTGCTCGAAATATTGTCCCTGAAAGAAAGAACATGGTGGTCATATGTTGGGTGACATGAAATTAATGTGGCAAAGGTTACCCGTAAAGTAATTCTTTTCTGCAAACATTTAGTTTAACTATGTTTCTGTAACTAAAATTAATTAAAATTTATTACAAGTCTCAAATTAACCATGGCAGACTCTAATATATGTACCTAAAACATTAAACATCCCAATAGAGCGTGTTAAAAATCATCAAACGGAGGCTAACTTATACAATTTTAGCGACTTTAAAGAACAAAAAGTAGGTAGGGGCACATAGTGCCCGTGTCTGCATTCAAGGGATACATGGCTTTCATTCAACGTCACAAGTTAGCGACCACAATTATAATGACTTCACATCAACCGGCATCCATGTGTAAATCCAAATAAACAGTAGAGATAATAAAAATTGTCTGATAATAACAAAATCTTCAAATTCATAATTGAAATAAAGAACACAAATTAATATTTTTTAAAGAAATCCAAAATTCTCTGTATATTAATGTTGGTTATACTAGCATTCCTGAGTATGGTTGGTTGCATTACTTTGCATTAAAGAACCTCTATGACTTGAGATTTCAAAGAGGATGTGTATATGGATGTTGGAAACAATTAAAATAGTAAACCACAAGGGTTGTGGCGTAGTGGTTGAGGCCCCGGGGGATGTGGTGGAATATCCCATCTGCCCAAGGTTCAATTCTAGGCATACACAAGAGTCGTGGCAACTGAGTTTATCAGAGCTGATTTCTTGCAGTCACAATTTGCCGAGATTAGTTTGGTCATAGCATGGACACCCTTCCAAAAAAAACAATCAAATAGCATACAAGGTATCTTACATGAAAATTTGTGTTTGCATCTCTCTAAACACTACTCATCAAAACAGATACTTAAAATCAATAATCTATGTAAGTAACCATTAAAATCAACCACAAGGGTTGTGGCGTAGTGGTTGAGGCCCCGGGGGATGTGGTGGAATATCCCATCTGCCCAGGGTTCGGATCCAGGCATACACAACAATTTTGGCCACTTATCAGGGCTGATATCTTACGGTCATAATTTGTCGGGATTAGTCCAGGCAAAGGACACCCTTCCAAAAAAAAACCCATTAAAATCCCACATCTTGATTATGAGTGTATGCAAATGTCAAGGTGTTGTGTGTGACACACAATGAGGGATATGATTAGCAATGGTGATTTGTGAGATAAGGTTGGGGTGACACGTATAGAAGAAAGTGCATTAACATCATATATGATTATCTCCCATGTAAACCTTTGAAGGCCCCATTAGAAGACAAGACTTGTATCAAAGGGTGATCATTAAGGACTAAGAAGTGGTAGTGACCCACCAAAAAAAAAGAGATTTGACTAACCAAAACAGTAAAAGGGATTGGTTTTAGATAGAAAGTGCATGAAAGGTGGCTAGTCATGTCCAAATAACCCTATGGGATTCACCTCTTCCAATTCCTATTGGCTTCCATTTTTAGCCAAATCCAACTAACTTGGGATAATAATAGTAGGTAAAAACAATAATAATAGTTGTAATTGATCTAGATTATATGCCTTGTTAAAGGATAAATAATAAAATTAGTAGTTACTCAAACACTACCCTCTGTATCATTCCCTAACTTCATCCTGTGGTCCTCACACTCCTTGTTTTCTTCTATCCATCTCTTCACCCTTTTCCTTTGTCTTCCTTCTTTCTATAAAGACTATATTCACTCTTTTTTTCTAGGGCATGGAAACAACAAAATCTGGAAGGGTAGTCAGAATAATGAACGATAAGTTGAAAAATGAGATGATGGAAAATGGGGAAGATGATGATGATGATGATGATGAAAACTTTGGTGAGGGAAGTAGGAAGAAGAAAGTACTGGGAAAGAGGGGTTCCGGTAGTGGAGGGTCCATACAACCTAGGTGTCAAGTGGAAGGTTGCACTACTGATATGACTAATTGCAAGACTTACCATCGGCGGCATAAGGTCTGTGAAATTCATGCTAAGGCTCCAATAGTTATCACCGGTGGATTTCAGCAGCGTTTCTGTCAGCAATGCAGCAGGTAAATGAACTTATTATTCCAAGTATTTGTATGATTATCTGTTAATAGTATCTACAATATGATAATTAGCACATCAAAATAGCACATAAAGTCGGTTCCTTTGGCAAAAAGAGCAGGCCCAAAGATTATAAATTTATATCATTTTTAAGAGTTCAATTTAAGATTAATCATCTCGTATTGTAATTATTTCAAGAATATGTAATGACATCTATATTTAGAAAAGTTGGTTAGTTGGGTTATTTTGTGTCCCATAGATTTGAAGAAAATTGACATGAGTTATTGATGATAGGTAATTGCATTATGATATGTATTGTAATTAACCAGAACCTGAAGTAAAGAATATGATTTTCACATAGTGGTTAAAAGATTAGACCAAAAATAGGCGTATCAAAGTGAAACAAGAAGACTGGAGAAACAAATTAGGCCCCCAATAGAAGTAAAAAGATAGTTAAGTATAGATAATGTATAAAACATTTAACTGCACCCATGAAGATGATAACTAAACTTTTGGTCATAATCATAATCAGTTCAAACTTTACAGTTGTATCACCAGAACTCCTATTGGTGATACAGCGTGTTTTAAACTTCACAGAGAAACAAAAGAAGGTAGTCATACCGAAATTCAATTTTGTGGATTATGATATTATTCATGGCAGAACTGATATGATAGTGAATGTATCAAATTTTAATATATAGTTAACAACTAGATTAAGAATAATAACCATATGGGCCTAGAAGAAAGAACAAGGCCACCATCCATTCAATTTGCCTTTTATCTGTGTTACTTGTCTGTCGCCTTTCTGCAGGTTCCATGACCTAACAGAATTCGATGATGCCAAAAGGAGTTGCCGTAGGCGTTTGGCTGGACATAATGAACGCAGACGTAAAAGCTCCTACGAAACTTATGGAGAAAGTTCTTGATTATAAATGAGAAAAAGAGATCTTAATGAGAAAAAAGAGATCTTAATGAGGAAAGGAGATGTTTAGAGATATTTCCAAGGAAAAGCCTCACCAACTACTGATAAAATAAGACATAACTATGTTCGCTATCATGCTCTCTCTCTTCTGTCAGTCCATTAACTTCAATATCTAGAAGTGTTGCTATGTAAGTAAATATGATGAACAACTTCATAAGGGTATCTAAAGCAGTAGAACCGTGTAACCCGTCAATTATACTATCTTTATGATCACTTTCTGGGTGCAAATGGAAGTAAATTTATGATTATATGTATGCAAAGATAATATCAACATTGAGAAGAAAGTGCTTGTTATATGATATTTGATTATAGAAATTTTCTACTTTTAGCATAAACACCACTTCTAAGTTAAGTAGCTGCAAGTTCTACTCGCATCTATTATAATCGTCTTCTATTGAAATAATAATATCTTTCCTGGATTCAAGTTGAAAGATGTTCCCCCCAGGATCAACAACTTTTGCTGACATGAAAGGAATTCCGCAAGGAATCACAGCAATATATTAGAGATAAAACTGGGGAGAAAAAGAGAAGAAATAGGAAAAAGAGATCAAGATATAAAGAGATTTAAGAGGAAGAAAGTGAGGGAGATGATGTCATAACTCATAACCAAATATTTTTAATGATGATTTCATATTACAAACTGTTGGTCATAGGCTAACTAACTTTTGAGAGATCACAAACACTTCATGCCCACAATCATATATGTGCTTCTTATATCCCGCACAAAGAAATTTGTTATCACTTAAAGATTAGATTGCAACAACACCCTCATACACACCTCCCTACTTTTCTCAATAGAATAGCACCGGTTTCCATGATCCACCTATGGGTAATGTAATTATACGTAAATATGGGTTATCCTCCTACTGATAATCAGAAGACCTACTTATTGCATCCTATCTTTTCATTCACTTTTATGGTGCGTTATTCGGTTCAAGACCCATCATGTAGTTAAGGGACAGCTAGACTACGTTTAGGGAGAATGTCATATGAGGCCCCCAAGTGTGCCCAAAGGGAGCTCCATTTTCATGCATCATTCTTAGGCCAAACTGGGGCCAAGCTCAAATTGAATCAAGTTATCCCTCATATGAGGCTTCAATACATGCCCCCTCTTCACTAAGATAATTGTTCGTCTACCTAATCTTGTGTTCCACTACCGTTTGGTAGTCTGCCCTGTTTCGCCGCAAAATGGTGGCCCCACCCCTCCACCCTCTTGCAGTTGATGTATGTGGTGATTCTTCCTAGACCTTGTCGACCATATTCTAGCCCTCTTCTCGCATCTTGTTACAATCAGTGATCCCATCTACTTACTTGTCGTTCCCTCGCCAGCTGTACAAACCTTACCGTACTAGTCGTCCCCCTTGGATTTCATTTTGGTTAAAGCATTAATAAAAATGGTGCGGCTAAGTAGTAGAAATTGAATGTATCCTCTATACACCCATCCTATCACAGATGACCCACATCTCATGTAGAGTTTGTATTAAGCTCAGAACTGAGATCAGAAGTAGAATTAGAGATCTGAATGAGAGGAGCAGCAGAGCAAGGTTAGGGAAAAGATTGCAAATCTAGAGAAGTTCAATAGTCGGATGGTACACGTTCACGCATTTGATGAGTTACAAATATTGTAGAAACAACTATCCATAACTTAAGTCTGCTATAGAGAGCAAGAAATTAACAGGATGCTAACACATGCAGAGTGAATGAAAAAAGAGTAAACTAACTAATACTTATTAAGACTTAGCATAACATTATCCACCTCTTCAGAAGAACCACTAAGTGAAACTTGCCTCATAATCAATGACATCTTCAATGTTAGTAAAGTACCTCTGGATAAGAGCTCACTGATTTAATTATGATCCAACGATAATGACCATGGTCTCTAAGCCTCCCAAAGGTTCAACCATGAGAACTCCACCTTTGTTGAAGGGAAAGGCAGCAGCTGCACACCATCAACCTATTTCTGCAAATAGTTGACATCAAACATTGGGTGAAATCTAAAACTTGGGAGCATCTCTAACTTGTTGACAATCCCTATTCCGCCATGATTTGGGCGGGACCACGGAATCTGGGAGTGAATCAAGTTCCCCAATTGGCACACAGTCTGTTGTCATATGGCTGCAACCAACCTCAATGCATTCATTATTCTGCCTGTTTGCAAGCATTGGCAATATAAGTCCTGTCCAACTGGTTCTTAAGAGAAAGCACTTACTCTTTTTTTCTCTATCACAAGAACACTTGAATATAAAGGAGTGGTGAATTAATTCCCGTGTATAGAAAGTTGAGTCGTCGTTGTTAGCACACAACCTAACATCACAGAGATAGTAGAGGCTTTGAAAGAAGTAATGGAGGTTTTAAGTATGGTAATAAGAATCAAGAAGAAACCTAAACTTTCTCAGCAGCATATATATGCTTTTGGTGTTTATTTGTAAACACTGTTTTGAAGCATGACTTTCAAGTTTCAACTAGCAAACCTTTAGTAGTGGTCAAAACTCTAGGGAGATGGATTATGTCCTCATAATGAAAGAGAACCAGGTATTATACTTACAGATACTTACAGTCTTAACTTGGGAGAAACGTGAACAGCATACAATATAGCATAGGCATTTAGCAGCAGAATAAGCCTAAGGCATGTGTCACGTACATCAACGGAGTTAAAAACCCTGAAACTAGATAGTAGAACCTAATGGTTATTATTCAAGAATGTTCAACAATCAAATGGAGAAAGACAGGCCCAAGTATATTAAAGGGAAAGCTAACAGGATTTGGGGAAAAAGGTAAGGTGCAATTAAAGCCTAGCAAAGGGAGTAATCAAAGAATTAAAGGAAGTCAAAATGAAACAAAAGACATTTGGTGGAATGAGGAAGCAGAAGAGGCTATTAAGGAAAAGAATGCAAGTTGTTAAAGTATCATACAAGATTGTGTGAGTGAAGAGACCATGAAGAAGTATTTAGCCAAAAGCAAAACTAAAATAAAGCATATAAGTTGTAGAAGAAACCAAGAACAAAAAAGAGAGAAAGAGTGAAAGACGCATATAAGGTGAGTGGAAACATGGGGTCCTATGTTGCAATCAAGCCATAAAGGATGAGAGCTTAAGACTTGGTAAACTATGACGAGGTTAGAGAACATAGAGGATTAATGGTTTGTAAGTCGAATTAGAATGTCGAAGGTATACAAAGCACGAAAGAAACATGAAGTAGGTAAAGCTTTGAGCCTCATAATATTCTTGTACTTATGGTACGGCTAACTAGGTTATCTAATAATATTACCCATTCAAACTATATGATGTCATGTCATGTGAATGAATGGAAAAAGGAGTACCTTGGTCTCCATATGCAATCACAAAAAGATAGTCAAAATTTTACAACTTGTCTAGAGATTAAACTTATGAGCCATATTGTAAAATTATGAAACAGATTATTGAGCAAAGGTAGGTATTATTGAGAAGGTTAGAGTTGAGAGTTGGGTATTGGAATATCAATTAAGTTTCTGCCTAGGAGATCAACAAACGCTATTTTCCTAATTAGAAAACTCAGAGAGATAAGTAACATATACAGAATATGCATTTGTTGTTTATTGAACCAAAGAAGGCATATAATAGAATACCAAGGAAAATGATCAAGTGGGTTCTTGAGAAAAAAAAAAAGACCGCTAACATGTTTGTAAATGTGAATGGAGATATGAGGGTGCCTTGACTCTTAGACCAAGCAAAATGAAAAAATAAATGTGAGAAATATTTAAGTTCCCCTACCTGGGGATGACACTTCCATGTGAATGTCATGTTAAGCACTCAACATCCTCACACAGGAATTAAAATAATATTCAGGGTTGTTAATATAACATGCTAAACACATCATACTACATTTGTTGTATGAGGAAATTGTGTATGTATACTGATGCAGAATCAAAATAACTCGGATTCGTTCTAGTAGACGATAGGTGAACACAAAATGTGATAGGAAGACTAATATCTTTCTGAATAATCTTGAAGAGTACAATCACTACCTTATATAGCCATAGCCAAAAATGGCAAGTTATGAAAAAATTCACAAATTATTACCAAACTTAAAATAATGACATTGACTAACTATAATAGCACTAAATGGAAGCAATCTCCAAAATCATACAATCTGGTTGCTAAATTAAGTAAACACACATTGCCCTAGTTTTGGAATTTAGGACTAGTGGATGAGAGGGTAAACACACAATGTGATACGAAAACTGATATCTTCTGAATAATCTTGAAGAGTGCACTCTCTGCCTTATAAAGCCCTAGCCAAAAATAGCAAAACATGAAAATTTTCATAAATTATTGCCAAACTTGAAATAATGACATTGACTAACTATAATAGCACTAAATGGAAGCAAAATCTCCAAAATCATACAATCTGATTGCTAAATTAAGTAAAAAGGCATCGCCCTGCTTTTGGAATTTAGGACTATTGTGATACGAAAACTGATATCTTCTGAATAATCTTGAAGAGTACACTCACTGCCTTGTAAAACCCTAGCCAAAAATGGCAAAACATGAAAAAATTTCATAAATTATTGCCAAAATTATAATACTACAATTAGGTACCTATAATAGCACCGAACGAAAGAAATTTCAGGAATCACACAATCTGATTGCTAAATTAAATTAAAATATATATCCCTAATTACAGAACTGATGGAAATTCGAGATTGAGGCATTAAACAATGGAATTTGGGCCGGAAAACTTCCATTGATTGGTCATGGATCTCAAGATTTCACCTAGATAAAGTTATGGCTAACTTGATGGAAACCTAAGAGGAATAGTCCCACTGAAAGAGGTGCTTAACACATACCACATAAGGTTCACCAAAGGAACGCATTGGTTCAGAAACCAACTACATTTAACAGTACATGAACAACATCATAATGGGGTAAATTAGTTAAATAACACTTGTACTAGAATCTCCTTTAAGCTCTTGAGTGCCCATGTAACGTTTCTTATTGTCCCTTCTACTTTAGCCAAGTTGAGTTAACTGTTAAACTGTTAAAGTGCTTATTAGCCCTAACCACACTTCTAACAATTGTATTGTATGTATATAACCGATAAAAGTAGAACATATTACAGGAAACATGATAACACATATAACAATCTCATCAATGGATCTGGTCCAACAGTGGGAACCCATTAGCAATAAACTTGCACTTAATGCCACTCCCAAATGGATAATCGCCGGATTAGAGGCAATTTGAGGCACTTTGGTTTTGTTTTCATAACATAAGACACAAATACATCTATACAAAGTTGGTTCTTACCGAATCTTATTTAAAATTTAAGGGTTGATGCATTAATCTGTTCTATCTAGATGAATGTGGTTTTCAGGGCCAAGGGGCAGTATAATCAAACTGAAATCATTATCACCAATTACCAACAGTGGATACCCAGTTCTGCTACTAACCAATTAGCACCATCATATTGTAGCTTGCAGGTTGAATTTTTCCACTGCAATTCTAACCTAAAATGTGAAATTTCATATTGATATCAAATCTGGGGCAATAAACAAATAGGTTTTTAATTGTGAGGAATCAAACTAACCTTGACATTGTTAAAAGGATGGCCAGCAATCAGAACTAAGAACACCTGAGTCGACAACCTGCTGCACATTGCTTGCAATCCTAATTCTCTCACATATCCCCCAAGGAGAAAGAATGAAAGATGAATCGAACTTTTCCAAATCAAAGTGAATCGCTTCTAATGACTGATCGAAATACATAAACCAATCCAAATAAATTAAGATTGTGTATGGATGGCCTTATAAAAACAACTTATTGAGTGTGTTTGCGTGAAACAGCTTATCCGGTACCAAACCGGTAATAAATCATTTTTCAATTTAACTTATCAACTTTTCACAGGTGTTTTTCCACACCGATAATAAGTTATAAGTCAATAAGCTCATCCAAACACCCCTTTGATCATTTTTGCAGCCATTTCCAAGGATTCATCGTTCTGATTCGTAACGTAATGTGTTCACATTGCCTGTTTCGACATATTTTTTCTTTTTCGAAGATGACTTTATACTTTATCTTAGAGTAAATTACAGAACTCCTCCCTGTACTATTTACCAACATGCATATTTTGCATACTTGATTATTTTATATTACACATTTAGTCCTAAATAATCGTTTTTCATTCATTTTTGGACCTTAGACCTGGAGATGTTCAAAATGGGCCCGAGACCCATATTAGGATACGTTACACAAAGCCCGGTTAAGGAGGAAGTGATTTTGGACTCGATTAGGAATGGTTGATTACATGTCGAGATCGATTGCCTGTTAAGTGACAGAATCAGCCAATGACCAGTTACCACCGTTACGAATACCAATTACAATAAATGACCCATTTTTGAAATTTTAAAGAAAATATATGATAGTTTTTTCACTTTTCTTTACCTTTTACCTCCCAAAGGGTCGTATGATCTTTTTATATATATATATATATATATATATATTATATTTGATTATTTTGGCCTCCTTAACATGTATTTATAGGTGTTTGGGTTGATATTTACTTCACAAATCATGAGAACACTCTCAAACCTCCAAATTTAATAAATTCTATGTTGTCTTGTGTCTAGCAAACTTTGTATGCTCTCAAGAAATCGTGCAACTAATATATATTCTCAGAAATTAAGAAGAATTATATTTATTACTTTGGTTTCAAATAGAGATATAAGGGGTTCTCCAACAAATGATGACCCCCGCCCCCCGCCCCTTCTTGCATTTTGCATGTGGATTTTGATCCAATTTTATGTATATATAGAGAGCAAGAAAGGGAGGGATGTTGCAACGTGAACGTGCGCAAATGCAAGAACGCAAGAATAGATCACATACATATGTCCACCTCTGCAAATCTTAGTGTAGTGGTGTTGTGGTCGGGTAAAGGTGGGGGTGGCACGTGACAGTGACAATAGTGGTCATGGTGGGAGCAAGGATGGTCAGTATTGGTAAACTTGGATGCAAAAGGATTTAATTCCATTATGCCAAGGAATGATGAATTAATTGATTTGTGGAATTCAATAGAATTAAAGAATTCCATCCATTTAAAGTAGTGAACAAAACAAAATAATTGGAATTGAATCAAAAGAATTTGTCATCCAAATTCCTTCCATAAAAGTTGTCAACGAAATTTGCACGAGGGAGATTATCCCATAAATTACGGCAATCTTTGTGATTTTCGCTCCTATCTCCTCGAATATAGTGTGCACAATGTACACAAATATGATTTCGCATTGTGCACACAAATGTCTTATTGTATTTATAGGAAAGCTAGTGTTTCATGTTGTGAACCTGGATTAAGGAGAACATGTCGGCCCACTCAATTATAATTTTTAGAAACACGTGCATATTTGCATGATTAAGCTCACGAGAATACATATTTTGTGTGTTTGGATATTTGCATGGTTTTCAAATTAGAAACTAACATGACTTTGTATCGTAAGGGTGTGTTTAGTATGCAAACAAGATAAATTGTGTAGTTTTTGGTACGATAAGACTATTAAAATGACATATTTACCTTTAATGTGTTGCTTAATGATTTTTTTTTACCAAATAATCACTATAAATAGATAATATTTAAAATTACAAAAATATTTAACATAATTATTGATTAAAATCACAATTCCACAATGGCAATTGTAAAATCAAAAGATTTCAACAAATTACAATACATCTTAAATACAAATGTTTACCGACTAAGAAAATTCCACCATTGTTTAGCAAAAGAACTAAAACACAAATGTTACCAACACATCACATTGTTTACCATCAAATTGCATTAAATGGTACACTTTTTAATTTTCTTTATTATTATTTTATTAATTGCTTTTATTTACTTGTTATTGTTTTTATTAAAATCAGTTTTTTTAAGCAAACCTTTTATTCAATGAATCCAACATTTTTAAATTAAATTTATAAACTTATTAAATTTATTATTATTTAATTAGTAAGGTACATTTTTTAAACTTATTACTTTTATTTTTATTCTTTTAGCAAGCTTACAATAATATGTGTTATATATATACACACACTACTATATTCATAATCATTAGATCTCAATTACAAGTCTTTATGCAAAAGATACAACTATTTTATACATAATCTATTAATTACTAGTGAGGAAGCACAATGTACAAGTGTTTTTAATCACGTTACTTGTACTCTTCTAACTTTGATGGGTTCAGACTTCCTTTTTTGCTTCCAGACCGACGTATTCACATTCAAATTCTTTTAGAAAGTTAATGGCTCTATTCTTTGTGAATGGTTTCCCCCATTTCTTCCCTACATGTGTTTCTTCTGCTTTTCTTTTTCAAATTCAAGTGAAATCCATTTTCAGGCTCATGACAGTTCCAAGACAGGATTCCAACTTCTCAATTTCTCCCTAGCTCTTCTATTTTTTGTTTAAAATTTAATGGAATTTGTTGTAAGGTTTCATTGTTGCTTGACACTTTTTTCACCCGGAACATAACACCATCCCCATTAACAGCCAGAGAAGGACTCTCATTTCAAGATCCAATTGCTAAGGTACAATTTACCAATACACCTCATTCATTTTTTATGCTTTTTCAAAAACAAAAAATTCATTTTGTATCTTTCTCCTATTTTGTTTTCTCACCAAAAAATGTTTCTATGGTAGCTATATGCTTTTTCCTCATCTTTTTGTATGATTTGATGTTGTTGATCTTCTCCACACAATTTCAAATTTGAAATCTCTACTCTATAGCTATATGCTTTTTCCTGATCTTTTTGTATGATTTGATGTTGTTGATCTTCTCCACACAATTTCAAATTTGAAATCTCTACTCTATTATACACCAGTTTCAGATCTGAAATCTTCTATTCTTCACCAATTTCAAATTTGAAATCTCTACTTTCCTTCATCTTCTATTTTTTAAGCGCCTTGCTTACTTCTTATGCCTTTAAATAAGTAGATGCTTGAGAGATTACAAGAGAAAATGATGTATGTTCAGTTTAACTAGGTAACATTCTCTTCTTCTTCTTTTTTCTTGTTGTGTTGCCATTTGAAGGTTTTGTTGTTGATTTTTTTGGTAGCTTGGTGTTGCTGTTTGAACCCAAGTTAATAAATTTGTAAAGATAATTTAATTGGTTGAAACTCGGGAGTATGGTTCAGTTGCTTTTTATTGTTCAGTCGATTAGAGGCTCTAAGTGGCTGGCTAGAGGTCGTTGTCTTTTTGTTTGACGCAGCAGGGATTTGCGGAAGGGTCGACAAACGTCTAAACCCTTTAAAATAACAAGTCTACCAGCGCAGCACTTGGGAAACTAAGAGAAAACTCTTAAAACTAGAGATAAAACTCTAAAAAATTAATTATATTGATCAATAATGTGTTTAAAACTTAAAAAAATAAATTCAACTTATAGCTAAATAATTAAGATAACTATGGAAACTAAATCAATCCTGAAACTAAATCAATCCTAAATCTAAGCCAACTATAAAACTAATTAATAAAAAAGAAACTAATAATAATCCTAATCTAATTATAAAGCTCATAAACAATAAATAAATAAACTAATTAAAAATAAAATAATCAAACAAACAGATAAATGCGATGCATTCAGGACTTACCAGAACGTGTCCGCGACCCAAGTCGCGCAAGGAACTATTTTTCAATTTCCGATGCAAATTTACAAGCTTTTTCGAGCCTGTTTTCTTCTTCTCCAAAGATGAAAGAAAAGTCTCGTTAACTCTCGAAACCTCTCTGTATTAGTCACCCTCACTTGAAAAGAACTCGCCCTCGAGTTCACTTGAAAAACTATTTCACTCGATTCCTTGGGACTTTGATGCAATACCAAATCAACTATCCTCCTTGTTTTCAGTTTATCTGGATCCATGACTAGACATTCAAAGTTTGAAACAGTTTCATGCTCCAAATAATATTGATGAGGTCGCTCCCATACAAGTGATGTTTTATTGAGCTCGAAACGATTGGAGACAAAAACGGTATCGGAAACTATTTATCGACCAGAGTCTTGGCTTCTCGCATGATGAAATCATCGGCCTCAAGACCACTTTTCTTGATTTCTTGCGGCGAAGATTTCGTCGAGTCGATAATATCCTCAACCAGTTCACTTTCGGTTTTTGTGATCATAAACCCAAAATCGGTTGCCGATTCTTTCGGATCAGTACGGATTTTTCCTTGAGATTCTATTACGACAGGGATGACCTTTTCTTCGATTTTGTGGGACAAGATCTCGTTTTTTTCTGCACTCGTTAACCTTTTGATGACAATAGGACAAAAGACTTCGACTTTCTTCGCGTCTTCTTCCATCTTTTGCTCACTAGTGGTCATGATGCGAAAGTTGTCGCTTTTCTTGTCGGTGATCTTTTCAAAGCTACTCACGGGTGCCATAGCAATTTTCCGGTCGCCCCAACAGAATGACATGACATTGTCTCACCCCTTATAAGTGACGGCATTATCAAATTGCCAAGGTCGGCCCAATAAGATATGACATGCATCCATATCAAGAACAATACATAAAACATCCTCTTGATAATGTTTTCCGATCGATATAGGTACCTGACAAGTTTCAGTGACCCTAACTTGTGGACCTTTCTTGACCCACCCAAGAGAATAAGGAGCTTCATGGGGTTGAGTGGGTAGTTAAGATGATCGACCAACTTTTGAGACACAAAATTTTCACAACTACTGTTATCAATGATGAGGTTACATACCTTCTTACGGATGGAGCAACGAGACCAGAAAAGATTATTCCTTTGTCCTTCTTCTTTAGATGAAAAGAGTACTCGTTGGAGTACGATATTGATTTTTTCTTCGTTTTTATGGGACAAGATTTCGTCTTTTTCCGGTGTCTCGTCGTGTACGGATGATCGTTTGCCTACGAGAGGAACCGAACCCACAATATAGTTGTAGATATCGTCGTGCGAAACCTTGCCCGATAAGACTTTATCTTTTGCAGGCGGCCTCTTACGAACGAACGGTTGTTTTCCCAGGAGAGAAACCGGATCCATTCTACTGTTATAGACGTGGTCGTACGAAACTTTGATTGGTTCCTCAGGCCTATCCCTTCTTCGATGTTCGTCGTTGTTGGGGTTAGGAAAACGTTAGTTAACGACCACTGTCAGATCAGCTAGAGTTGCGGTAATGACCACAGTCATCTTGGCTAGGTCTATTGTGGTAGACGACAGTTGATCTGCCATGGTTAGTGAAAAGGATAGACGAATCATGCTCTGATACCAACTTTCGTGACGGGGATTTGCGGAAGGGTCGACAAACGTCTAAACTCTTTAAGATAACGAATCTACCAGCGTAACACTAGGGAAACTAAGAGAAAAATTCTTAAAACTAGAGATAAAACTCTAAAAAATAATTACATTGATCAATAATGTTTTTAAAACTTAAAACAATAAATCCTATTTATAGCTAAACTAATTAATATAACTATCGAAACTAAATCAATCTTAAATCTAAACCAACTATAAAACTAATTAATAAAAAGGAAACCAATAATAAGAAAACTGATGATAAGGAAACTAATAATAATCATAATCTAATTATAAAACTCATAAATAATAAATAAATAAATAAACTAAATAATAATCCTAAACTAATTAATAAAATAAAATAATCAAAAAAACAGATACATGCGATCCGTTCAGGACTTGTCAGAATGTGTCCGTGACTCGGCACGCGACCCAAGTCGCACAAGGAACTATTTTTCAGTTTTCGATGCAGATTTACGAGCTTATTTTGAGCCCCGTTTGCTTCTTCTCCAAATATCAAAGAAAAGTCTCGTTAACTCTTTAAACCTCTTTGTATCATTTTTTATTATGTTCAAGGGCTGGTTGATTTATTGGTGCTAAGTGTTGTTGTTTGAACCAAATAGGAAAGTGAGCTCTATGGGAATATTTGATTCCACCAAGAGAGGCATATTACACTTTTTTTGCCTAATGAAATGTCAAAAATTGTTCAAGACTAATTACAACTTTGAGAAGCCTTTTTCTTGCCAGAAAGCTTGTTGGCTAACAATCAACTTTATTAAAAAAGTTATAGGAATCCAACTTGCAATATTCTTATGGGTTGAAATACTATGTGTTGCTTCTAGTTCTTAGTTCTTACCATATTGTTTGAAAAATATATGGCTTGGCTTTGGTCAATCATGATCATAATCATATATGTATTGGTGTTTAGCTAGTTGTGAAATTCTTTCCTGATAGTCCTATCTTGATCAGATAACGATGAATCAAATACAATAATATCAAGAACATAATCAATGAATCTCAATTGTCATATGTATTGATATTGAATATTCTCTCTACAAACTCTCTTAATCTCAATCTATTCAAGATATGAAAATGACAAATCTTATGTCTAATTACATTGACAAAGGGTATTTATACCCCTACGCTATTACAAGAGTGAACTACAAAGTAAACTTCATATTGACTTTGATGACATTGTTGACTTTAGCTTTGACTTCCTCGTCTTCAATATATTTAGACCTAACAATCTCCTCCTTTGTATTCGAGATAACAATTCAACAAATCAGCTCTAGCAAACTCTTTCTTTGAAGACGATGGAACATTGTCAAAAAACAGAATCTTCAACTTTGAAACAATCTTCCCCTGTGTATTCAAGCAAACTGCATCTGATGACAAACAAGCTCCCCTTTATACAAATCAGAATCTTCAGATCAACATCTTCATTTTGAATAAATATTTAGAAACTCACTTTTCATCAGACAACATATTAACTTTGAGCAATTAGACTTTGAGCTTTTGACACTACGTGTATTAAGCTCTTTACCTTAATATCATGAAAGTATCAATCTTCAATACAAACTTCTTCAACCAACTTTAACTTGAGACTTTTACTCTTTTGCTCAACATCAAATCTACAATCTTTGAATTAATGACTTTTCAACCATAGAATCAACATATTTAGATTTAAACCTTGTAAAACATATGAATACTTCTATAACCACAAGGCTTGTGGCGTACTGGTTAAGACTTGTAGGGGATGAGGCTAGATAACCTATCTACCCCAGGTTCGAATCCAAGCGCAAACAACTTGTGGCCACTGGGGAATTATCTCAGGGCTGCATGCTTTAGCAGTCTTAAAATTGCCAGGGATTAGTCTAGGCACGCCTAGGATACCCTTTCCAAAAAAACATCAGCATTAAGTCTTTGAATATCTTTTCGCATGACCTTTTCAAGATCATCCCAATGATCAAGAAACTCAACTATCATCTAGAACCCTTTTTGATGATTAACCTTGGGTATGTTTCTTGGGTAGGTCCTTTTGGTTCTGGATTGACCATAGAAACTCTAAAAATTCCTATCACACATGCAAAAATATCCTATGCTGAGATGTTGATGTTGTCATGAGCAAAAACATTTAACTCCGAGTTCTAAACTGAATTATTTAGAAGTCAAACAAATAAAGTACATGTTCTGAACTGAGGTATTCAGAAGCTAAATGAAACACATGTTTTGAACTGATGTGTTCAGAAACTAAAACATGAATGTATCTGTTTAGGAATGTCAATGAACAAATACGAACGCTAAATAGATTGACTCAGTAAGCACGATGTTTCGGAAAAAAAATGATTAGAATGTAATTGTGACGAACAATTCACAATTGGTATTTCGAATAAGAATCGAATCATTTATTTGACATTTTTAAAATTGGTGATGAATTTCAAACGAGTGTATTTATACCGAAGATATGAGACCTAGAAATAACTAAATCAATATAATATTACACGTGGTAATCCAAGAATAGATTTTCAATCAGAAAGAAACGAACATAAGTAAGTTTCTCGGATTGAACTATCACCGATTTTTGAAAATCAACATTTATCATAATATGGTACAAAAGATTTTCCCCTCAAAGATACGAAATACTTACTCCGCTTAAATCAATCAAAATCTGATCATGTGTTTGAATAATCGGAATTCAACACGACACATGATAACCTGCAAAACAGATTAAGCAGATTTTGGTACCCATACCTTCATGGGTCCTTGCACGTTAGTGTTAGTTTGAGGTATACTATAAGATCAGAACTATCTATTGCGATTAGATGTTATAACAATAAATCTTATCACTAGGGATTCTGGAATAAAATACGTATCATACCATCTATTCACATACCTCTTATTCACAAAGTCATCCGTTCCACATGTTGAACAACATATCTTGTTTTGGCTAAGACTGATCAGCTCGTTGATGGACTTAACAAAATAAGGTAGATCAGTCCTAGAAATGAATGACTTTGTATCAGTTATAAGAGATCGATGTAGCTTGTTTCCAACATGTTTATCTGTAGTTGATTTCTATTTCCAAACCATCTTAACCTGCTCAGAATGGTTAGTATTTGAACCAGAAGAAGAATAATTATAGAAAAGATTAGAAGAACGAATCTGATCTTATGACAAACCATTTGTTTTGACGAACGTTGATGAATGAACCTTTGCATGAATAGATCTTGAGGCAGCCTTGAATGAACACACAGACTCAGCTGAATCATCGTAAGGCGACTGAGCAATAGTATCGGCACTAGCTCTGTCAGATAATTCAACCTTGAAATTGATCTCTTCAAGCTCTTTCACTTTTGTAGAAAAAGCATTTCGTTCTTCAACAATCAAATCAAACTTCTTCTATATTTCATACGTCGTATTATGCTCTTTCATAATGTCTGTTTGAAGTCCAAATAACTTGTGTGTAAGATCAACAACTTTCTTCTGAAACTCTTTCTTTTCTTTCTCAAACTCTTTCTCCTTTTCATAAATCTTATCAATTCCAATAATATTACTCTTTTCAAATAATTCTTTGTCATCCTTTATCTTCTTTTCTAACTCAGGAATCTTCTTTAAAAAAGCAGCAACCTTAGCTTCAAGAGTTTGTCTTCCAGATGCGAACCTACTTTTTTTCATCCTCAAAGTTGATTTCTAACAACTTTTTTTCTTAGATGAATCTTTGACTAAAGCAACATGCTTCTTCTCAATCAACTTTCTTTCATTTGCAAAATCCTTATGTTGTCTTTCTAATCTTTGTTGAAGATTAGGATTCTTGGCAAGCTCCGAACACTTCTGACACTTATTTTCAGACTTTTGTCTCTCAGACTCAAATTTACTTCTTTCAATTACATGTACCTTCTCAAAATCAACAATTTATTATGAAAGCTTCATATTTGTCAACTCACAAAATTTGAGCTTGCTTTCAAAACCTTTCTTTTTAGTCTCCAATCGGATTTTCATATCTATAAAATTCTTTTTCTCTTTTGCTAAGTCTTTTCTTTATGTATCCTAGATTGATTCAAGCTCAAGAATTCTATTTGAAAAAGCATAACATTTTTCTTCAAGCTCCTTAATTCTCTCAGCATCAGAAGGCTTTTTGGTATTATAAAATTTTGCAATCATTTGCTTAGCTCGATCTGACCTATCTAGATCAAAAGTAGACATCATTATCAGATATAAATGATCATTAATCAAATGACTTGTAGAAGATTTGAAAGACTATGGCAATCAAGTAAATGCGGAAAATAGACTTGAAAAGTCAAAGTCAATGCTCGGGGGTAAAAGTCAACAAAAAGTCAAACCCCAAGAAAAATATTTCAAATTTTGAAATGTGTTTTTGAAGAAAGAATCTGAAATTTAACCCAAAAATACAAATTTTGAAAGGGAAAATTTGGTTCCAGACTTTTATTTAGGTATCCGAGGGTTAGGCTCGTGCTAAGCTCGGATATGCGAGGCTCAGATGATGACGTGCGAGGGTAGCTTCGGATACCATGTGCAAGGCTCATGTATATCTGGATGCGAGGCTCGGGTAACACCTTCGAATAAGCCTATGCAAGGCTTATGAGCATCAAGTCATGCAAGTGTCGCTCAACCCTGTTCAAGGGTTATGAATATCATCGTGCGAGACCTAAGAACTCAGAAACTTTTTCTGACCGAAAACTCGAAAATTATACAAAACCCTTCCAAATCTCATTCGATTAAGCTGAAATTTTGCAGGGTTGCACACAATCAGATTTTGTAAATCATATGTATATCAAATAACAATGAATCACAATACAAGATGTCAAGAATCAATCAATGGATTTTTAAATATCAAATGTATTTAATATTTCTCTCTACACAATCTCTCTCTACAATATATGGAAATGACAAATCTCTCAAGTGTGTTCTAAGTGTTATCATCAAAGTACATTTACATGGGTATTTATACCCCTACTCTATTACAAAGAGTAAACTATAATTAAGCTCTTGTTGACTTTGTTGACTTCAAGCTTTGACTTTCTCATCTTCAATATTGTAATCTCGGATACAATATATTTATACCTAATAATCCCCCCCTTTGTATTTGAGATAACAATTTGCCAAAACAGCTCTAACAATCTTCTTCTTTCTTTGAAGACGATCAAGCTTTGTCAACAAACAATCTTCAACTGGAAAACAATCTTCCCCTTTGTATTCAAGCATATTGCATCTGAAGAAAAACAAGCTCCCTTTAAACAAATCAGAATCTTCAGATCAAAATTCTTCAGCTTGAACAAATCTTTAGAATCTTTCGGAAGACTTTTCATCAGAAACTTTTAAAAGTCAATAATTAATCTTTAAACTGTAAGGCTCGAAGCTTTGACACTATGTGTACTAAGCTTGTCACCTATATACCATGAGAGTATCAAAATTTAATACGAACTTCTTCAATCAACTTGAACTTGAATATGCTCAATATCTCATCCACAATCTTTGAATCTAACGACTTTTCAATCTTAGAATCAACATATTTAGATCCAAACCTTTTAAACATATGAATATGCGTTAATCTCTGAGAGCTTTGATTGCTCCCCTCAACATCAACATTAAGGCTTTGAATAATCTTTTCATATGTGACTTCGTGATCAGTTCTTTGAATGTGACTTTATGTGTTTGCATGTGTCTTTGATATATAATTTCTCCCCCTCATGATGATTAGGAGAATCCTGAGCATCATGAACGATCAAAGACTAAATCACTTTAGTTGTATAAAACACAAATGTTAGCTCCCCCTCAAAAAGATATCTCTGTCAAAATAATTTGCTCCCCCTTAAAAATTGATCTCTTCTGAACAAACTGCGTCGGTAGAACAAATGAGTAATCCGCTAACATAGAAGCACATTTAGAAACTATTATCACTACAATCGAAATTAATTCAATTGAGTGGCCTATTTTCAGAGTTGGCAATTATGAATATCTAATAGGACTTCCATCTAAGGCACTATTCATCTGAGGGTCATGAACATCATGTCCAAATTTCGATTTTTAGTCCAAATATTGTCCGATTGAGCTGATTTTTGGATATCTTGCTCGAAATCCAATTCTAAACAACTTTAATTTTCACTCCTATCCAAAATGGGCCTAAATCAAATACTTTTGACCCAAAACAGTAACTTTTTTCGGAAAACCAAAAACGTAAAAATTCACCAAAATTCAATCCTAATCATATCTAACCATCAAATTCATTATTCCAAATCAATCATCCTCTAAAACCGAATATTAGCACACAAAATGAAAAACACACAAAAGAATATTAGCACAGAGTAACAACAAATGAAAATTTTGAGCAAAAAAAATTAAAAAGTCGAAATTCAAGTAACAAACCAAAAGCACGAAACGTAGAACGTATCTAAAAGTCAACAAGAACAAAAAGACAGATCATACAATCTCATTAATACATAATGTAAACTACAAAAAGAAGTACAACTCAGATAAAATAATGGAGAATGACAAAGAGTCCTAATGCAATTCAACAAGATCACCAAATTGAATACTAAACAAGTACGAAAAACACATTACAAAGAATATAGCAAGGAGTAACAATAAATGAAATTATGATGTAAAAAAGAAGTACAAATTCAAGCTATAGACCAAAAGAAAGTAGAATATATGCATCTAAAAGGTAACAAGAACAAAATGACATAGAACGTTGGTCGGCAGATTATGTAACCCGAAAATCACAAATGGAATCCGATGCAAGTATACAAGTTAATCCACTATCGCTTGAACAAGTAATAAAGTGGTACAAAGTACCGGATTATCGTTCCCACAAGGACAATAAAAACAACAGTATTTCTCAGCCAGGCTTAAAAAGTGATTTCTAAGAGAGAATTCGAAGGAATGTTTTGATGGTTTGGTTAACAGTGACTTGAAAATAAAGTGCTTGAAACGGTAATTAAAGAGAGCAAGGGTGTAAGTTCAGGTTGGAGTTTAGCAACAATGTGTTGGGAACCTTGCTACAGCATGACCTTGCGGGATGCTGCAACACTGGTTCTCTACCTTACTACTGGTTTGCACAGCCTCTTATGAGAATTAAAATAGAAAAATACCAGCAGCACCCGATTGAGTGACCCAACTAATGTTCATACGAATTTACATATGCATTCCATATAGTTGTAACTCGAGAAAGCTACTAAGGTTCTTAATAACCTTCTATAACACTTCAAAATTCTAGATGTTTACATTGGCTTGCATTCAAGTCCAACTCATCCAAGCTAAACAAGGTACGTCACCTCCTCAAGAATGACTTGGATGAAACATAGAAACAAGGGGTGAATAGTAAGGTAGATGGCCAATAGCGAATGCAATTATCCACTATCACATCGGCCTTTATCTCCTAAACCTTTGCTCACACCCAAACTAGGACGTTTAGCCCATCATCGCTTTAAAATAAATACAAGACATAAATGTAAATTGCATGAAATGTAAATGACTAGAAATTGTAAATGACAAGAAATTGTAAATGCGAGAAATGTAACCGAAAGCTTTTAGATTGCAAAGAGAAAGAAATGACAATTGTCTCTAAGTACCTAGATGAACTACTTAGTGGTTGCCTTGTCAAACAACCCAAAATCTAAGCAAATGGAAATCGAAACTAAGGACTTAGGTGTTTCCACTGTAAGTCTCAAGTAGCAAGTAGCAAAGTGTCAAGGTGTGTCCTTAAAATGTTACAAATGACTTCTATTTATACTAGGAAGAGGCATCGTTTAAGGAAGATACAAAAGGGAGGAATATGATTCCTTAACACAAAATCAAAAGATGCCTTCCAACATATGCATGTGACTCCACCATCATGGTTATTCTTCAAAGGATGCTCTTCCAGCTGGTCTTAGGTTGGAAATCAACCATGAGGAATCGATTCCATGACAAAAAAAAATTATAAAGTGTAGTCTTCCTTAGTTGCAGCTGCTGCCTGCCTGCTACGATATCCTGCTGCAGCAACTCACAGTGTCACAAAACCTCTTTAAAAGCACAAAAACAAATCAATTCCTCAAACTCAGCTCCAGACACAAATAAACATCAAATAAGAATAAAAGACTCAACTTAAGCTAATTGAGAAAGTAAAATAAAGGGAATATGACACAAATAAGTGGTTAGAATGTAATAAATTATTCACTTATCAAACGTTCATTCAATCTCATTAACACAAAATGCAAATTACAGAAAAACATGTGCAACCAGATAAATAGAGAATGACAAAAAAGCCTAATGCAAATCAACAAGAATGATTAATTGAATATTAAACAATTATGAAAAAAATATTATAAAGAATATTAGCACACACAAATGAAATTATTGTGCATAATAAATAAATATAATGCCTCTAGAATTCTACAAGAATAAAATGGCATGGAATACCCGTACAATCTCATTAACACAAATGCAAAGAACAGAAAAACATATGCAACCCAGATAAATAAATGGAGACGGGCAAAGAAGCCTAATTCAAATAAAAAAAATGATTAATAGAATATGAAACAAGTATAAAAAACACACGACAAGGAATATTAGCAGGGAGTAACAACAAATGAAGTTATTGTGCAAATATCTTAAAAAGTCGGAAATTTAAGTTACAAATTCGTAGCAAGAAAGTAAAAGTTATTGGCAATATACACGAGTCCAATAGTAAAAGAATAAAAAACAAAGAATTTGAAAATAGTTGAAAGGTAAAAAGTGGACAGTAAAATGATATGGCACAAATTAATCGTGAAATGTATACATCGTTATTTTGAAAGTAATTGTGGATAGAGTAAGAATCACTTATCTGATGTTTAAACATTTTTGAGAAATCCCAACGTGGTTGAATCTTCCTTCGTATCGTAACTAAAAATACTAAGCAAAAAATATTAATTTGTAAAATCACTAATCAACATAAGTGACATCTCACATGAGAACTAAATAAACATGTCAAAAGTTGATTTAATTAACAGAGAATTACAATTACCATATGCACCGATTGATTCTGGTAACTAAAGAAAATTTGTAAGCGTATCAATAAAAAAACACAAAATAAATGAGCATGATAACTAACCTTATTTTTCAAATGAGAGATAAATGAGCCTTATCTTTCTTACTCCTCAAGCACATCTGTGAGTCCAGTACAAGTGCAATATAATCCACAATCAAACACGAACAATAGATAATCGAATGAGTCACATGGTCGGCTTGATTATGATTGATGAATGTATGCGGCTACAGAGTGAAAACATGCATGACTAGGTTAAACAACCAGAGAACTCTTGGTTAAATGAAACTAAATTAAACATTAAATACCTTTCGGTATTTACACAATTAATCCCTCAACTTTATTTCTCCCAACTTTAATACAATAAACTATTTAACCTTAACAATCTCCCCATTTGTATTAAAGTTGCAAAGTAGCTCGAATCACTTGATCTTGCGCAAACTAAAGATAATTAAGTTAGCCCTAACAATCTTCCCCTTTGAATTGAAGTTCAATAAATGCCAGTTTGGAAAAATGGCGTCTTCAGAATACCAATTAACTTTATCTTCACTTCAAACGAACCTTTGACAAAAAAAATCTTCACTTTGAAGGCTATTAAACTCTGTAGCATAGAATCTGAATAATAAACAATCTCCCACAATTTATCAAAATTAAATCTTCAGATCAAAATCTTCAACTTGAATTAATCTCTAGAAACTTCGGAAGACATTTGAAACTTCAACAGTCATCAACCAAACTTTCAACAACAAGGCTCGAAGCTTTCAGAGTACTAAGCTTCTTCAATACCATACTTCTTCAAATAGCTTTGTCATCAGTAAATCTCAATAGTTAAGCACCAAGCTCTACATCACATCTACAATCTTTGAATCTAATGGCTTTTCAACCTTAGAATCAACAGATTTAGATTCAAAACTTTTTAAGTTCTAACTACTCCCCCTCAATTTCAGCATCGTGTCTTTGAACAGCTCTTCTTGTCTTCTTTATGTATCCTTGATGTGTCTTTGCTATACTTTCTCCCCCTCATGATGATTAGAAGAATCCCTAAGCATCATTAACCATAAAATACTAAATCAAATTAGCTGCATCAAAAACAAAAGTTAGCTCCCCCTCATAAAGATATCTCCACTAGAATCATTTTCTCCCCCTTAAAAATTGCTCTTTTTCGAACAAGTGTCTTCTTTTTGAATTATGGGTAATCGACTAACATATAGAAGCACGTTTAGCAATTGTTATCACTACAATCGAAATAAATTCAACTGAGTGGCCTATTTTCAATGTTGGCAACGGGGCAGCACTGATAGGACTTCCAGTCGTCACTGAAATAAAGTTATAAAATAACTTCTCAGGTTGTTCCGACAAAAACACAAAGATATGCATTGTGAATCACAAAGACTCGTGAATGTGTAGAAATGATTAAGCAATGTATGTTATTGAAGGCTCAAAATGTGAAATATATTCCAAAGACTCACTGTGCATGATTGAAGTGCGAAGGCGGGGCAGACTTCCTTCTATTACAATATCTAAGTTTCCCAAATGAAAACTAGATAGATGATGTGCTACATCCCGTGGAAATTGAAACATCTCTTTGTTAAAAAAGAAATGAGTAGCAAATGGGGTTAAATCAAGAGTTGGCATGGGCTAACTGCCTATTTCAATGATGGTCATCAAAGAATTATTAACCAATCAGTAGATGTGGTTGCCGAGCTTAGAAGTGGTTGGTGTAGAGTTTTATTTTTCTTTTAACTCTGTTCTCACACCCTCTTACTTTTAATAAAATATGCACTTCTAACCAAACTCTTATTTCCATTTTAGCACTCAGCATAATGAGATTACTCAACTGTATGAGTTATCTCCCCCACTCGATGATGTAATAGTCCTCACCCCTCAATCACTTAAGGATTACTTCTTGGGTAGGACTACTGGTTTTGGTAGTCCATAGAAGTCCATGTAATCTCACACACTATTCCTGTGAAAATATTTCCTATCATGATTCAAAGAGATTAATACTTTGGAGCATAGAAAACTTTCAGAAATAAAAAACGTGAAGTACGAGCCCTGAACTGATATGTTTAGAAGTCAAAGAATTTCCACGAGTTCTAAACTGATGTGTTTAGAAGTCATTATTCAAAAGAATTTCAGAAAAACAAACTTCTAGCGCAAAACAAGATATACCCCTCAAATATAGAAAATACTTACTCCCCCTCAAGCCAGACATTTGTCTGATCATGTGTTTAGATAATCCGAGTTCAGCACGACACATGATAAACCTGCAAAACAAATTAAACAGACTTTGGTACCCATAACATCCTGGGTTCTCAAAGGTTAGCTTTGGTCTGGGAAATGTTGTAAGTTCCGAGCCATCTATCTTGATTAGATGTTCTAACTGTGGATATCATCATTGGGGATTCAAGATTAGACTTATGGACATGATATGTGCCAAACCAATCAGATGCATATTCCCGATCAACATTCAACCCACATGCAGAACAACATATATGATCATGAGAGAGTTGAAGTAACTACTGAATAGAATAAACTTTTAGCAGAAGCACTAAATTTTGTTCAGCAGAAGTACATGAATGAAAATCATCATGATTCATATTATTTGTCTTAACATGTGAAAAATAATTAAATGACTGTTTTCTTAATGGCCTGCTTAGACTTCTTTTCTACCCAGACTTGTTTGACTCGAACATCTTTTATTTTCTACCCTATATAAGCAAAATAACTTTGTCAAATACTTTCTGATTTCTTATTGAAGATAAGTCACATCTCCATTTAGTGTATATATAAAGAAAACAAGAAACATAGGTATTACCAAACAAGGCCTAAAATTTCTTTAGTGCTTCTAATAAAACTGAAGTTTTGGGTGAAAGGAACTAGTTCACATTCAAAAACATTAACAACATCTTGTTATACACTCAATAACAACATATTCCTACATAAAATTAGTGTTTTTTTATTTCAAAGGTCAAACTGTACCTCTATAGCTCAAGTTAAAGTTGAGAAAAGAATAGAAAGCATACCAAGACTCCACACTTAGCCCTCTACAGACCTATGGACTGTACACTATGGTGCTGACAGAATAAGTATAGGGTTGTGGTTAGGACTAATTTCAGTGGCTCAAAGATTGTTTCAAGGATTGTAAAGGGCTGGTTGGGGTCACTCGAAGGCTTGAATACGAGGCTGGAAGTCGCATCAATAGTATAGCAGTTTGTTGCTCGCAAACGCTTGTCGGTTTTTGATCCAGATTCATGTTGTGTGCATGTATTATGGTTTGTACATTGTTGTGTTGTATATACTGTTATATTTGGGTGGTAAACAAAAGTAAGTTGTTGTTCAAAAAACACCATTTTCTCTATTTTAAAGACTCCGTTGAAGATCATCCGTGGCATACTAAGTTTAGAAATAATTTAGAAATTTATATTTCTCCACGACAGTGATCTATGAGCATCTCAAATAGTTTCTCTACATTTCATATAAACTAGGGAATAAAAAATTAAAATATCGAAAAAAAATTATATTCAACTCCAAGAGATTATCTATTTTACAGATTTTAACATAAATTATATTATTATAATAATCTCTAATTTATCATCACAATACACTTTAAAAAAAACTTTTTTGCATTTAAATATTTTTCAATATAACTTAGTACATGTTTGGATGCACATAAGCTGACTTATAAGCTAGCTTGTTGATAAGCTACTTTGAGTAGCTTATGAGGAGCTTTTTGTTATCTTTTTCGATTATACCCTCATTAATATTGATTATTATTTTTTCAAGATGTCCTTTTAGTCATTTAAATGGTTATCAGCTAGTTTTTGCCAAACATAATTTGTTCATCAGCTAGTTTATCAGCTACCAGCTAGCTTATAAGCTATCAGTCATCAACTAGCTTATCAGCTAGTTTGCTAAACATAGCCTAAGTTTGTTCTATTATTTTGTAATATATATATATATATATATATTTTATTGTACTGTAATATAATTTTTATTTTGTATTTTAAATTTATAAAAGAATCAAATATAGTATGTACCATATACAAAGAGAGATAAAGGTTCAAGAAAAAAGCATGGGAAATTGGTCAAAATGAACATTTCAGACTTTTTATTGTGTACGGTAACCATCTCTCTCCTCATTTGACAAAAGTAACCAAAACCTCCGCTAATTTTGACCAAAACCTCCATTTTTAACGGAGGTTTGACTTTTCCACGATTTTGACCAAAATGTCCGTTAATTTTGACTAAAACCTCCGTTTTTTAACGAAGGTTTGACTTTTTTCGATTTTGACCGAAAAAACGGAGGTTTGACTCCAACCTCCGTTAAAAAACAAAGGTTTATTTTAAAAAAAAATTAAAATTATTTTTAATACGAAATGCGGACTTTTGACCAAAAATGCGGACGTTTGACCAAAACCTCCGTTTTTTAACGGAGGTTTGGTTTTTCCCTTTTTTTTTATATTAAAATAATTCTGGAATTTTGCATATTTCATGAAAAAACGGAGGTTTGACCAGGTTTGATCAAAACCTCCGTTTTTTAACGGAGGTTTTTAAAAAAAAAATCTATTTTTTCGGTGGAAACCCTAAAATTGTTTTACCTCTTTCACTTTCTCAGCCGCCTACCTACCCTTTCTTCATCCCCTTTTTTCTTCTTTTCTTCCTTCTTTTACAAACACTTTGCTATTCTTTCTTTCCTTAACCCCACCACCATTTTTACTCCATTTCTTTGTCCAAACTCACAATTTACAAACAATAATATTAAAAGATTTGAGGACCACCTTCAATCTCATCTTTGTCACTTTTGAGAACCACTTCAATCTTATCTTTGTCACGTTTGATGACCACCACGTGTTTTTGGCACCGGGAAATTACACACATTTACGAAATGGTTAGTTTATTATTTATGTGTTTCATGTATAATAGTTTTACTTAATATTTGTTCTTAATATCTCATCTAGCTCATGTGAACGGCATGTTTGAATATGTTCTTAATATTTGTTCTATCATGTGTTCTACCGTGACTTTAATATGTTTGAATATGTTCTTCAAAAAAAATTGTTTCAATATTTTTTTGAATATGTTCTTCAATATATTTATTTGTGATATGTGATATTTATTTGTTTGAATATGTGTTTGAATATGTGATATTAATTTTTGTTGGTATACATTTATTTGTTTGAAAATTAATTAAATAACTATAACTTTAAAAAAATTATACTTGAATGATAAGAGATTATACTTAAAAAACATAGTAATTTTGTTGGTCTACAATTATTTATGTTAATCAATAGGGTGTAAAATAAAAAACAAAATATTAAAAGATATGAACGAAATTTAAAAACTAAAATGAAACGTTAAAAAAAGGTATATATTAATAGGGCATAAAAAAAGATATGAATGAAATTTAAAAAGTAAAATGAAATTTAAAATGAAACGTTAATCAATAGGGCATAAAATGTATATATTTTAAAAATAAGTCGTTACGTTTTGAAGGTATTAACGACACGATTATAATGGTATAATTTGTAAAAATTGTATCTCATGCATGTAATTTTGTACCTCTTAAAATTGTAAACTCATTTTGAAGATATTGATGACACGATTATAACGATATAATTTATAAAAATAGAAACTTAATTTTTAAGTTACAAATCAAATTGTATTAATTAGATTTATAATAATATTTATGCAGGCCAATGACGATACTGTACCTTCGATTACTGTGAAAGCAAGAGTATCACTGATGATGGAAATTAAGGAGAAGTTAAACCATGAAAGAACGATTTTATTCAGAAATACATGTTTTGGTTCATGGTTGGATCTATCTGACACCACTACGGATCCGGTGTTATTGTATACATTTTTCCAGAATCAGTCATACCCCGATGGTGCAACTGAGCAAGAGTTGTATTTCCAGATAGGACCGCATCAGCTTCATTTTGGTCGGGGGGAGTTTAGTTTAGTGACGGGCCTTCGTTTTGGAAATACTACGATTGAACCTTCGGTTAGGGATGGTTTCGTTAGTAGGTTTTTTGATGATGATACACCTAGGTTGGAGCAGGTGTGAGCTGCTTTTTGTGCTATTGAAGAGGGTGACGATATGGATGACAACGATGTCGTCCGGGTGTGTTTGATGCTTGTTGTTGATATGTTCTTTCTTGGTCGCCAGAAACCAAACAAAATTTCTAAATATGTGTTGATGGCGATAGAAAATATGGATTTTTGGAACAGTTTTCCATGGGGGTCTGTTATTTGGAATTTTACAATAAGTCAAATGTATAATTGTTTAAATAAAGGAGGACGCACATCGTCAAATAAAAAATTGACGATTATGGGATTCTTATTTGCGTTGAAGGTTAGCTAAATTTTTCTCATTTATATCTTTATACAATTTACATGTATTTCAAATTTAATTATTGTCATTTAATTATTGTTGCCATTGTAATTCGCAGATATGGATTGTAGAAACGTTTCCATATTGCAGTAGGTACTTCATTAAAAGTAATAACACGTACCCGAGGGCAGTTCGTTGGACCCGGGTAACAAAAATGTTAAAACGTAGCCACATCATGAGGATCATTAATGCGTCGACGGTATGTTTTTAAATATTTTTATATATACGATATTTAAGACACAAAAATGTTTATATTTTTATGGTATATATATAGTACATATTAACTTTTTAGTTTAATAAATATTTAAAGTTCGAGCATAAAATAACTTATCAAACTAACTGTTTCTTTTTCCATATTCGTTATAAAATACAGATAATATATTTTAACACGATTAAATATGGAAAATATATTGTAAAAAGTGTTGTAATTGATTTTTTGAAAATGAATTATTTTTTAAACTTTTTCTTATTGTAACATCATTTTATTTAAATATGTTAGGAGGCGGATATGCAACCACTCTACAACTTCCAACCAGAGCCTTTGGAGGTTGCATCCCAGTGGTATGTCGATAACCTCATTTTTTTTAGGGCGGGATTTCAGCAGCAGGGATCCCATCATTCCGCTCATCAGGGCCAGGGATCTCAGGCCCATGGATCCCATCATTCCGCTTATCAGGGCCAGGGATCTCAGCCCCATGGATCCCATCATTTGGGTTATCAGGGCCATGGATCTCCGACCCATGGATCCCATCATTCGGTTTATGAGAGCCAGGGATCTCAAGCCCAGGGATCCCATCATCATGGTCATCAGAGCCAGGGACCTCAAGCCCAGGAATCCCATCATCAGGACCCTTATTCCCAGTATCTCGAGAGGTTGGTGGAAGTTGAGCGTATTCAACAACTTCATCAAACACAATGGGATGGGTTGACACCGTACCTGCCTCAGATTCATCGTATTTCCGAGTTTGAGCGTATTCAGGGAACTCATCAAACATCCCTGGATGATCTTCGAAATTGGAGGCAGTCGGTTGATGACCGTTTCACGTCATATGGTGATCGTACACAGGCAAGTACTTTTAATAATACATTATTTTAGTATTTATATTTTATTTACAATATATACAAATTGGTTAACTATTTATATTCGTGCCTAGATGCCAACATACGACGCGCCACAGGCACCAGACAGGGAAACCAGCTTCCTTGATTTGCTGGTTGCGGCGGACATGCCTTCAAGCTCCCAGATTCCGTTTTCCATGACACAGTCGTCCCATATGGTAACTTATACAATTCATTTGCGTTATTCGTATGAAACTCTATATATTGACAATATATCTCGATTACATTACGCAGCCGGTTCATCCATCTAGCTCATCCATGCCGCATGGCATGCCTAGCTCATCCATGTCGCATGCCATGCCTTTCATGTCTGGCCCAGACATGTTTCAGACTCCGGCTCAGATTCGACCTCCTCCGGATATACAGGGCAAGCCGCACCGCGAAGTTGGAGGGGGGCGATGTATAGTAGAACCTTATACAGCACTATCGCCTACCACTACTCCTCCTGCTAGAGTTAGAGGAAATAGAGGTGCACCTAGAGGTAGAGGCAATGCTAGAGGTGCACCTACAGGTAGAGGCAATGCTAGAGGTCGAACCCAAGTTCAAAATCTTCAGACCAGTATTGAGTCGGAGGTCCTGAGAGTATACAGGTCGGAAGGGTTGCCAGAAAAAAGCATGATTACGTTGATAACGATGGAACTCACTCCGACATGGTGGTGTACATTACTGGGAGAGGAAGGAATTGGGACGTACTTACACTCGGTTAGTTTTATAGTTGTAATTATAAATTTGGTTGTAATATGTAGTTCATGTCTAATACTTTATTTTTTATTAATAGCATGTAGACGCGTGGGCGAGAATGATGCAGTCAGGCCGAAATGATCGCACTAGATGGACGATTATGTCTGCCGACTTCTTTCAGAAGTTGTGTGAAAGTGAGGCCGGTTCAGCCATTCCACAGGCTGATGGTTCAATGGCAACAGCAGGATGGCCAGCATGGGCATCAATCCATGAGGTATTGAAACTAAATTAACTTTTATTTATTTATTAATAGTCATCAATTAAATTCACAATATTTTGAGATCTAACGTTTTATTTTTCCAGGTCATAATGCCAATATGTATCCTGAATGAACATTGGGTGGTAGCCGAGTTGGACTTAGATGAAATGAATCTCACAATATTCGACACCAACATCGGCGGAACCTATAAAAGGCCATTGAGACACTGGCTGCGTGCTTTTGGGGTCCGTCTAGAAGCGTTTTTACTAATTATTGGTGAAACAAGTCGAGCTCAGCGTGTAGGGTCCATCTCATTAATCCAGGCCAATAACGTACCACAACACGGATTTCTCGGCGATTCTGGTCCTTTGGCGTGTGAAATGATATCTTTGTTGGCGAATGGCCTTATCCCATCCGTTGATACAATGACTCGAACGTCGAGAGAAATACGTTACCATATGGCTGATGTATTTTGGGATTTGCGTATTTTGGAATGATGTATTGTTTACGATATTAAAATGTATAAAAATGTATTTTATAATTTATAATTTAAAATGTATTTTTTTGTTATAATTTGTTTTACCTTTTCAGACCTTTTCAGCCTTTTTCAGACCTTTTCAGTCTTTTTCAGACCTTTTCAGCCTTTTTCAGACCTTTTCAGACCTTTTCTGTCTTGTATTAAAAATATTTTCTCCAAATACACACTCGTGACTTCAAATGGGCATTTTCACGACTATATATAGGTGATATGATGAAGTAGTAATTCACATCTTCCTAACTAGCATTTCCTCCTTTCTACTTTTCCTACCTACAAAGATGCCTTTTGAAATACAACGTTTTTGGAGACTTAGAAGTACATCTGAACCGCTGCCGCAATGGATAGAAGACCTTGTGTGTTAGTAAATCTTTTTAATTTCCATAACTAAATTGTCTATATTCAAAATTTTCTAACTTTTATTTACGTATGACGAATATTTCAACAGACGACGGTCCTCTAATATTTATTATGAAGGTCCATCATAACGGAACTTTCACACCATCCCCCGGTAGATCGTATCTGAACGGCATGGAAATATTTGTTGACCTAGTAGATGGTCAGTATATTTGTCTAGAACACATGCATCAATTAATGACTCAACTTGGTTATGATGAACACGAACGAGCTGGAATGAAAATGTATTTCAAACCACCAGAAGCAGACTTGGACACTGGATTGAAAGAACTCGTGGATGACCACTCTGTTTGGGATATAACTAATTATTTTCAGTGTGAACCTACCCCGCTTGAAGTGTATCTGGAAAGGGATGGTGCAAGCATAACCTTCGGTGAAGGGATGGTGCAAGCATAACCTCAGATGGTGCAAGATTGATGTATTTTATTGGGCTTTATGTTTCTCTTCACGCGTGTTTCAAATAATTGTTAGAAATTATGTATTTTAATGAGAAATTATGTTTTATGACTTTATTAATAGCACAAAATAAATCGTTAGATTTAATGCGAAATGAAATTATGTCTCACCAAACTGTTTTATTATAAAGCAAAGTACGATTTAAGGGCTTTTTCAGGCGAATATGTCATCCTTTTTCAGGCGAATCTGTCAGCCTTTTTCCAGTGAATCTTGAAGTTTTTATCAGGAGTGCTAGGTGGTCTTTTTCAGCCTTTTTCAGGCGAATCTGTCAGCCTTTTTCCAGTGAATCTTGAAGCTTTTATCAGGAGTGCTAGATGGTCTTTTTCAGTCTTTTTTCAGGCGAATCTGTCAGCCTTTTTCAGGTAAATCTGTCAGCCTTTTTCTAGTGAATTTCGAAATTACCGGTTTAACCTTTTCACCACTATATATAGGTGATATTTATTGAAGTAGTAACACACAACTTCCTATCATTGATTCTCAAACCTTTTAATACTTTTGTAAAACACAATGTCTGCAAACAACCGATCTGGAAAGAAGAAAACAACAAACAAGGCTGGAAGTTCTCGCACAACAATTTCCCAACCATTACCATTGAATGATGGAACGTACAGGCGTAGCTGGAAATTGCCATCAACGGAAGAAGAATGGGCAAATTTTCAAAGAACTAACGCGGACCGTCCAATAACCGAAGAGGAGAATGATGATTGGGAAGTTGCATGTTTTGAGTACATGAATACACCTCCATACAATTCACCACCAATGTATTCAGATAGGTTTGCTAACCCTGAGGGGAACCCTCCGGCGTCTCAACTCATGCCGAGAAAACTGAAGGCCGCCATTATGGAGGCGGACGAGGAAATCACGGCGCTTGGTGTGAAATGGAACAACAACAGGGCTATACAAAATGAAAAGGAGGCAAATATTATGGAGAAGAAATTCCAGCTTGCAGCCTTGCAACAAAAAATCAGTCAAGAGGAGAATGAGGTCAAAGAGATCAAAGAAGAATACGACGTTCTGAAGGACAAGATCAACGAAAAGGCTAAGTGGATCATCCAATGCCAGGATATCTATCCTTACTAAATATCTGGATTTTGTTTGTTCTTATTTCTCGGTGTTGTTTGTTTTTCATGTTCTTATTTGATGTTGTTATTTCTCGATGTTGTTTGTTTTTATTAAGTGCATGCCTTCTTATTAAATATATGTTTTAATGTAACATAACGACTGCAACAATAATCATGTTCACTTTATTTTACACAAAAAACAGTTAACCAACACATAAAAGGTTACAAACATGGTTTAATACTCATTGAGATCATCGTTGAGATCAAAAGTATAATGTCCATGACTTCCATGAATATCCTGGGTCGATACTGGTTGGGTCTGTCGGCTTCCTGATGCTCCTTGATTGCCCACATTTGCCCATGTACATGTTCTCTTAGTATGCCCGCTTTGACCGCATCGACTACATTTCTTCCGGATGGGATCCTCACCACGAGAAGGTATACGAGCATGTTCACTAGGTCTTCCAGCCGCTTTCTTTATCACGGGTGGACGAACTAGAAGTAGTGGTTGCTCTAGAACAACCCATGTTTCTTAAGTGCCAAGCGGATAAATGAGTGGTGCGTACGTTGCTCGAAAATTACTCGCCCTATAGAAAGGCAATGCCAAATTGCTGCAGTCTGCAGAGCCTAGATGTGTAGCAACAGCGATTGCATGGCCGCAAGGTAAGCCGGATTTTTTCCATTTCAAGCACGCGCAAGTACCTCCATGGTAATTACACGTTTCGTTTCTACGATAATCACGCACTTCATAGCAACGCTGACCAATTTCATGTACCGTCCACGATGCAGCTTTGTAGGCTCTCTTATAAATTTTGTTCTCCGCCCACGGGGTTAGAGCGTTGGTCATCGTCTCTAAAAAACATATTTATCTCGTTATTATCGATTGCATCAAAAGCAGTAGTAGTACACAAAATTAGTAGTAGTACATAAAATAACAAAATTTAAACGTTTTTAACCTTCTTTTGTACGGCGTTTAGAATACCACTCTTGTTGGAAGTCTCGAAAGTACTCGAAAAGCCCACAAATTGGCATCTTTCGAGCATAACGACACAGTGCATTGATAGACTCGGCACTGTTGGAAGTCATTATGTTGTAGCGTTCTCCTTTGAAATGTGCCCTTGTCCATTTCTCTGGATTAAGCCGGTCCAACACTATACATCCTATGGGTAAAGCGGCTCGTAGAGCTAACATGCGCATTTCGAAATTGTCAAACGTATACGCTTGGCAGGTCTTCCAATATAGATTCTTCTTATGCTTAATCCCGGGGTCTTTGGTTTTTATGTTCATCTCCAGGTGGCGACAACATAACCCGTGATGTGCCCTTGGGAAAACGGTGGTAATTCCTTGGTTTATTGCAGCATGCCTATCTGATATGAAAACCAAATCGGATAGTTCTCCAATATATTGCTTCAACATGGACAAAAACCATGTCCACCCCTCTCCATTCTCGGATCTACCCACTCCGAAAGCGACCGGCACAATTTGGTTATTTGCGTCCATAGCAACTGCTAAGTACATTGTTCCCAAATAAGGGCCCTTCAAATGGGCACAATCAATTATAAGAACTCGACGCAAATAAGATACAAACGTCTCAATCTGAAAATTAAGTGGTTCACATGTTAGAAAATTAAACTACATAGTTATGAAAAATTATATTCAAAATGTCAAAATTATACTTACCGCACAACCAAGAGCAGCGAAACACATCTCAAACCGTCCATGACTATCTGTCTCAATCCTTGTCACCGTACCAGGATTACGGAGCTCTAAATTATAGAAAAACTTAGGTAGTCGGTTAAACGAATCACCCGGGTCACCTTGTACAACCATATTTGCATAATCTTTCGCTCGATATGCTTGCCAGATAGAAATATTAATATTATACTGATGTTTTATATCGCTTATTATGTCTTTTGCACGGAGTTTCCTCCCACTATCCTGCACTTTAGGTAAAATTAAATTACCCAACACCATTGCGGTTGCTTGACGGTGTCTGCGATGCAACTGAGTCTTTGAGTAGGTGTGCACGTCATCCACCTTTAGTACATGAAACATCTCCGTGGAACCGACATTCGCAGCCGTCATACGCCATTTACAACTTCCAACATAACATTTCGCCTCAAACCTGGATTTGGAAGATTTATGCACTTTATATTCGAAACCCTCATCAATAAACTTTCTCGAAAGAGCCAATTTCATTTCATCTTTCGTTTTAAATAACATCCCCACTTTAACTCGTTCGCTGCGAATATAAGGTGTAGATAAGTTAGGTGTGATGACGGTTTCCGGTGTTGGAAGGATAGGAGGCATATCAAAATAATCGTTACTCCCGGCAACTAAATTTTTTGATTTCCTTTTGGTTGTTGGTTCTTCATCACTATCAGTTATACCCAGGTAGAAAACATATGAATCGGGGTCCAATTCTTCTTCTTCTTCTTCTTCTTCTTCTACTTCTTCTACTTCTTCTCCTTTTTCTCCGTCTTCTTCGCCTCCTCCTTCTTCTTCTTCTCCTTCTTCTCCCTCTTCTCCCCCTTCTTCTTCTCTTTCGTCATTACCATGATATGGTACATCATAGACATAAATTGTTGGCGCTTTATTTAAATTAGCAGCCCATTCAAAGAAGACCGCAACTTGATCATCGTTTTCCAAACGATAAATATGATCGTCATTTTTTAACTTGTACGCAATTGTAGTAATACCAACCGAATAGACAACTTCACATTTATGGCATGCATAGACAAGCAAATCCGAAAGCGTCATTCTGGCTGGCAACTTGACCGGGTGAGACGGTTGATCAGTAACATATTCCCGTGTTTGATTAATTTTTTGCCACGAACCCCCACCAGAAATACGCAACTTAATTTTATAAATTGAAGAACTTGAAGAAGTCATGATGTAAATCAAGGATACAAGAAAAAAGAAGGATTGAAGAAAATGGTTGTCTACAATTGAATCAGATTGTGGCTTTTAATAAAAATTTGGTTGTTGGTTTGTATAAAATTCAAATTATTTTACAATTATATTAAATCTTTGACATTTCCTTTCAATGTCAGTGGGTGGAGTGCAAACAAAAAATTCTGATGAAAGTTACTGAATATAAGCATGGTACTTGTTGAAAAAAACAGTGTTATTACTATTTATATAAGTACTTGTTGAAAAAAATAGTGTACAACAAATTGTAAGTGAGAAATTTTGACCAATTTCCCATTAAATTATTCTGATAAAGTGAGATAAAGTGATGAGAAGTTAGATAAACTGAGACATTAAATTTAGTCTGATAAAGTGAGACATAAAATTTGTCTGACAAACGGAGGATTGACAATAATAAATTAACGGACGTTTAATGGTGATTAGCTGCAATTTAACGGAGGTTTGACCATAATTAACAGGTAATTTAACGGAGGTTGACCATAATTAACTGGTAATTAACGGAGGTTTATGGTAATTAACGGAGGTTTAGGTGGTAATTAAATAGGGTTTCCACCGAAAAAATAGAATTTTTTTTAAAAAAACCTCCGTTAAAAAACGGAGGTTTTGGTCAAACCTGGTCAAACCTCCGTTTTTTCATGAAATATGCAAAATTCCAGAATTATTTTAATAAAAAAAAAGGGAAAAACCAAACCTCCGTTAAAAAACGGAGGTTTTGGTCAAACGTCCGCATTTTTGGTTAAAAGTCCGCATTTCGTATTAAAAATAATTTTAAATTTTTTTTTAAATAAACCTCCGTTTTTTAACGGAGGTTGGAGTCAAACCTCCGTTTTTTCGGTCAAAATCGAGGAAAAGTCAAACCTCCGTTAAAAAATGGAGGTTTTAGTCAAAATTAACGGACATTTTGGTCAAAATCGTGGAAAAGTCAAACCTCCGTTAAAAAACGGAGGTTTTGGTCAAAATTAGCGGAGGTTTTGGTTACTTTTGTCAAATGAGGAGAGAGATGGTTACCGTACACAATAAAAAGTCTGAAATGTTCATTTTGACCAATTTCCCAAAAAGCATTACATAAATGAGGTTTTGGTCAAAATTAGCGGAGGTTTTGGTTACTTTTGTCAAATGAGAAGAGAGATGGTTACCGTACACAATAAAAAGTCTGAAATGTTCATTTTGACCAATTTCCCAAAAAGCATTACATAAATGAGAAACCAGAAAATGTCATATCAATCGTTCTCTAATTGATCTAGTCAATGTAATTAAATGAACAATTACAAGAATATTTTCTTTGGATTTAAAAAACCCCCCACCTTCTATTTTCTATTTGAAAAAGATAAAAAAAAATAATAATAATAAACAAAGTTTGAAGGAAATAAATTACCCCAATAAATAATAGTTATTTATTTATTTATCAATTTGACCTCCATATTTATATTACTTAAACATTTTCATTCATGAGTTTTCACTTATTTAATATTTTCTATTAAAATAAAATGACACAGATATATTAAAAAGATGGTTACAACCATTATTTACCATTATTTTACTGTAAAAGAAACACACCCTGATTTTAAAAGTGAAAATATAACAAAAATTGGAGTTAAAAAATATACAAAAATACATTTCATTCTTTTTAATTCAATATCCACAATGTTATACTTATTATGGTGTTCTTGTGTTTCATAAATTATGGTTGTTCTGGTTTAAACCTTAAACCAACCTTTTTCTATATGTGTGTATATATATACACATAGATATATAAGAGATAATAAAGCGGTCAACTTGTAAGAAAATGAAAAGTTTCAAGATTATAAATGGTTATATATGATACCTACATATAACCATATATGATACGACATATGTTATATGTTGGGTTAAGTGACATATAGTGGACAATCATTCCCATCACCAAGCTGTGTGCATATGAATACCTATATGTGTTTTCATGTATAAATATTTTTTATATTTTTTCCATGTAAGGCTATATGAATTCCACACCTATTATTTTATAGGGGATGTTCACGGTGTCGTTTAGTACGGTTTGAGCCTAAACCATAAACCGCATCGTATTTACGATTTAAGCATTTTTCCCAAACTACAAACCGCACCAAATTGCACTGCAAAATTCGGTGCAGTGTGGTTTATACCTATCACACTTTATGTGTACAATCCAATAATTATATGTTTAAAAATACATTATAAAATCAATGATAACGTGACCACAGTCCAAAAAGATGAAGAGTTTCAATACATTCAATTGCCAAATACATATTGCATAATTAAAAATAGTCTAACAAATAAAAAAATAAACTACAAACTAAATTTTACGTGTGAGTTGTGACCTGTCAAACTAATTTATCAATATTGTCAATTGTTATATTGGATCAAACTAAAAGTTCAAAACATAATGTCCAAAAATATTACATAAATAATAAGTTGTTCTATATATAGAGGGTATATATAACGATTAAAAATATATAAAATATGCGGTGCGGTACGGGTTTGAACCACAGTTTGATAACTCAAAATCGTAAACCGCACTACATAATGCGTTTTGGTAAAAATTCAAACCGCAAACCACACCGTAAAAGTTTTAAACCGTGTTGTTTCTACGGTACGGTGTGGACAGTTTGACGGTTTGGATGAACACCTCCAACTTTATCATTTTATACATGAAAAAGCGATTTATAAATTTGAGCATTTATTAGGATTGTTATTTGATTTGACTGATTGACTCTCAATATGTACTATATTTTTTAAGTAGTGCTAATGACACCCCCGAGGTGTATACGGAATTTTTTATACTATAATAAAACATTGATATAGATGTCTGTGAGAATGAAAATCACCTGTACCGGTGGTTGGGATGCCATTAGCTACCCTATTTTTTTTTTCTCTCTCTCACTCTATATTCTCTCTCTAATCTCTATATATAAATATATGTAGATGGGAAGGCGAAGAGCACAGCCCAAATACGCAATTCATTTCTTTCTTGACGCAGAAACCTAGCTAGCTTTCTTCTTTCACTCGATCGCTAGATCTCTAGTCCAAGCTTACATCCAAATGGCAAAATCAAAACCCCAACAAAATCCAAAAGAAGCCATCATCGAAGAACAGAAACAACATAGCAAACAAGATGATGGTAACATGGAGAATTCAACTCTTGATAAAGAAGCTGCAGGTCCCTATAACATTTTGTTTCTAAAATTATGCTATATATGTAAATCTATGCCCTTTAATTTTTTGTTTTACTAACTTCAGATTTATTTGTAATTATTAGATTCAGATGCAAAGAGTACAGATCCGGAGGAGGACATTCCTGAGTGAGCATTCTCTCCCTGTGTGTGTGTGTATGTGTGTTTGATTGTGTGTTCTTTTTGGGGGTGGAGGTGAAGTTTAGGTATTTATTTTGTGGTATTAATTAATTCTTAGTTTGTTCTCACAATGCTTTAATTACAAGCATTTCTTGATACACACTGATAGGGTTTGTGGATCTAATTAATCAACTCCATTTAGGGATCTAATTAACACCAAGGATTTAGGGTTTTATCTCGTTTAGGTGGTTGATCAGGTAACCCATACATACTAACAATCTATACAATACCAATACCATTTATAGAGTATTTATTTAATTTGTTCACAACTCATGCTCAATAATATAAATATAGGTTGCCACTTATCTATCCTGAATTTTGATATGCCCAAATGCATCGTTTTCGTTTAACATTTTTGATCTTAAAGATTTTCTTCACTGAAAAAATTGTAGTTCCTGCCTGATACCAAATTTGTGCTAATACAATTGTATACGTTTTACAAACACGAAAATTCTTGAACCAGCTTGGCAGCCATGATCTACATAGTCATATAAATGCTTCTCTATCCTGGTTCTTGTGAGATGAAATTTAAGTACTTATTGCAAATCCATTTCCGTATATTCCGTGTTGATTTATCAGTTTCAATGTCGTTTTCTCTGGGCTGTTTGTTGCAGGTATATTTACTTAGACGAGGATGTTTTGGATGGTTTTCTAAAGTGCCCAATTTGTTTAGGTACTATTCGATATTGTACTTTTCCCTTTCAGATACTTAAAAAACATGTATTTTGTCAGGCAATAAAAACTTTAACCCATTGTTTATAACTCACCTACGGGCGAGGTTCTAGATTAAAACAAAGCATATGCTCTAAAAGTAAGTTCGGTTGCTCAAAAAATACCATGAATACCTTATATCCATTGTGCTTAATCAGGTTTACATTAATTATTGTGTTCAATATGTCAAAATTGAAGATTAATCATTTCCTTTCATGGTTAGAAATAAAGACAGAGATGAGGGCAATCAAAGCTTGCTATCACCGAATATGCAAGGATTGCATAAATAAACAGTTAAGAAGTGGGTATGTTAGAATTCTTTTTCACCTTTCTAGTTCTCCCTGTATCAAGCAACTTAATTATCCATCTGTGATTTCTATTTATTTTTATCTTTTTTCTTAACTGATCATTATGATCTTAATTGGTTCAGAAAGAAGTGGTGCCCTTTTTGTAAGGCTTCTTGTCCCACCCTTCGATCAACGGTGAAAGATGTCAAGTTTGATGCTTTCATCACACATTTTCTTCCGTACATGAAAAAAGAGGTATGTATATTTTCGCTTCAACTTGTGTATGCATTTCATCATTTCATGTGGCACAGTAAGTTGTGTCTTTTAATAGTTTCCAATGGTATATATTAAGTGCATTCATTTGCAGGATTGTAAGCTGAGTGATGCAGATAAAGCACGGAATGCGGAGGTTAAGTAACAATCATTGTTTTCCTTTTTTGATTTTTCTTTTCTTTCTTTATCTGTGTTATTACCAAATTTCCAATGGCTATGATAACTCACAAGTATTTTTGACTTTGGTTGGCAGTTGCAAGCTAAAATTTCTGCAATCGACTCTCGCCAACAAGATTCCATGAAAAAGCGCAAAAGGGATACATAAGCGGAAAAAATGTTCTTCGTCATTTTATTGTTTTTTAATCTTCTTTCTATTCTGTGCTGAATAGTGATTAATGAATGAAACACCATCTTGATGAATTTTAATTATGTATTAATGATATTTATTATTGCATGATTTTTCAGTTCTAGTCACTTAACCGAAAAATTCTCTATTATTGTGTTCCATAAAACACCCAAAAGGACAAAACTAGTACAAATAATGGATGAAGAAGTTACATATAAAAAGGTACGTAGTAATTAACAATCTCAAGTAAAAAATACAAATACTTCATCCAATTATATAGTGAATACTCTTTTTTAGGCAATGTTACTTTTCTATCCCCAAAGTTAGCTCTGTAGGTTGTCAGTATTATTATTGTTAACATATAAGGTTACATTCGGGTTTGTAGTCACCATCCAATCCCCAAAGCCTTAGGCCTTGTTTGTTTTTTCTTTTTAAGCTCTTAATCACCACTATGTTCTGATTCGTTTAGACGTTTCATAACCATTTCAGAACTAAAATCAGACTTCAGAACCTATTAAAAAACAAACGCCACCCAACACAATGGTAGTTTGTCATATAACATGATTGCAAGCAATAGCTTTAGAATTCCTGATACAAAAAAATCATGACTTCACATCCTTAATTGTGATGATCTTAGTTAGTTGGGCCGTCACTGAGAGACGAAAACGTTTTTGTGTTTTTTGGTCATCAGTAATTACCTCTAGCTACGCGCTATGCTTTGCCAGGATGTTTCAAGCATAAGATTAATCAAGGGGGACAAGATGAAAAATGAACTGTAGCTTGAATCTTGATAGAATAATTCCTAATGAACTCGTTAAACACAATGCAATTGGCTTCATAATTCAAATCTGGAGAAAGTTGGATGTACTGTAATATATAGTTCGCACCACGTGCAACTGGCATCTTGAAATGACCACAGACCACGTACGTCAATACATTCTTCACTGAACTGGACAGCACAAAACTTCCAATATTTGAAGATTCGTGTTGTCCAACCCTAGAGTGAGAAATTGTATGAGAGAAGAACATGGACTCTTGATTCAGCCTTTTGTTTACAATCCCACTACTTTGGGAGGGTCGAGACTCTTTCCACGTAAGGTATCTGAAGGATCTGTTCGAGATCAGTTTGCCATAGAAACTATATTTGAGTTGGTTCTTTCCATATAATTCTGTAATATATAATTTCCTTGTGTGTCTTACATGAATATATACATGACTTTTATTTAAGCATCCAACTAGTATCTATACAAAGTAAAGCACAAAATATGATCCACCATTTTAAGCCTAAGATCATGCTATCTACATTGTTGTGTTACAAATAACACAAAAGAATCTGCAGAAAATTCTTATTAATAGGCAATGGAATTTAAGTGTGGGAAAGTTTCTGCATATATACAAAAGGAAGGAGTTTGCTGTGACAGAAAGAATGATAAGTACGTAACTCACTGTATTTTATTATATTCACAGCAACTTTACAAAGACATACATATATATACAAGTGAACAGATGCGTCCACATAAACACAACCGTTAGCTTCCTTAACTGCCACAAAGTAACGGTCACCAATTTACCAATTTAATTATTAATTAACCCTAATAAATACTAATAATCTTGTCTAGCTTAACCTCCAATATATAATTACTTGCTGTGAAATCATACTCTGACTAATGAGAGTACATCAAAACTATTTTAACCCCTCCCTTCTCATACTTTGACAGTTATGGGATGACAACTTTGCTGGTGAAAAACATATGGCGCCACGTGTGGGGTTAAGTCATGATCTAGAGTACCTTTGATGTATTGGAGGATGATATCGACGTTGATTCATAAATTGTTAAACATAATGAACCTTCTTCCCAATCACACTAAGATGATTATGGATCCAATTAATAATTTCTCTGCTGAGTACTGATTGTCTTTGAATATTCTGGAATAATGTTCAGACCATATATATACACCAAAGGAGGGATCCAACGAGGCCTCCAAAAGCTTTCCTTTATTTATTTCCTTTTAATCTTGACACATAAGAGTCCATTTATCCTACAAGGCATGATATGGTAACTTAGAGAATTGGCAGGTTATGACAATATGGCCTCTATATTCTTCCAAATTAAGATTTACACTGATTGAGCACATCGATTGTCAAGAATCAACCCTGCTTTCGGAGGATGTGTGTGGCTGCTACGACATTATAATAGCTTTGCAAAGTAGAAAGCCAAACTTTAGGAGGTGACATGAACTACCATGCTGCTGAATTTTTGTCTTGCAGTACGTCTATTGGCGCATTCAGACCTCGTGCAACTTCTGATAGCAATCTGAAACGGAGGATCCTTCCATATATACTTGCAAGCTCCTACTTACTCTAGCTAGCCTTTCCACATATATTTCACTTTTTTTATTGGTCTACGTGTTTTATGTTTATCCACTGTTTAGTTTCATTAACATATTAAGTGAAATCCTTACGGCCATTGTAAGTGAATTTCTCCATAAACTCTATTAATTACTCCTTTTTCCTTGTATCATTAAATAGTTCATGGTATCAAGATACCTAACAAGCTGGTCTTGATCTTATTCTACACGTTTTAGTGTTTCTGTTTCTGTTTCCTTGGAATGGAAGCTGCTGCTTTCTCAAAACTTCAACTTTACCTTCATTTTGCTTTTCTCAGATATTGTACAGAACAAGAAAACCTATCTTTTCAAAAGTCTTTTTTTTCCAGCAGTAACTAGCTCCATTGGTGCTGTTGGCACCTCTTGCAACTTATGATAGTAATCTTATAAGAAGAATCGATCCAAGATGTTCCTTCTTAAAGGTCCTATTCCAATATTTACTCTAGGTTTTCCATATATTTCATAAGTTCTTCTTGCATTTTCTTTAATAGTTATCACCTACTTAGTTTTTTTAATTTTAACCCATATACTTCCTCCCCATATGTGATGAAATGAAATCCCACTGCCATGTTAATTTCTCCATTAATTCTCATTCCCCTTTTTCCTTGTTTTGTTACATATTTCATGCTTGCCTTGATCGTATTCTATGACGTTTCAATGCTTCTGATTTTTTTTTGAAACGACAATTCATTGAAAAAAAGCTAGAAAGAGGCTAGCAAAAAGATTACAACATACCAAGACAGTTACAAGGGGAAGCTCTCCACTCTATAATGCTTTTTTCGGCTCTTCTTAAGTTTAAGAATCACCCAACAAAAAACTTTTTAACAATGAAATCACAGATCACTTAACCTCGGTTTAGAACTTTCAAAGAGATCTATTGTCAAAGCACCAAATAGAGTGTTGGAAATTATCGAGCAGAGGTTTAATCCAAGACCAGGAAAGCAAGCTATATCGAAGCCCAATGCCAAGCAAAGCCCTAGACTACAAGTGAAGAAATTGGGTTCAACTAAGCCCTTAACCCAACATGAGGTGGAGTTCATGCCACAACGACCCCTATGGAAGGGAAATTTATCAAGATTTTTGGATAATGATTCAGTGCTTCCGATAACATCATCCTATTTGCTAGAGTGTTGGAAGTTGATGATTTCCCCCAAACTCCAATTTCCAGGAGTCATTATGCTTTTATTTACTCATCAAGGAAACCTATCATATCTTTTCTATTATGGAAATTTCTTGGTGCAGGAGTGGTTGACGAGTCTATTTAATACGACAAACATGTGTGAAATAACACTTTAATTAATCATAAGATTTGATGAAAAAAAAATCATTAAAAAATTATTTGACACATCTTCAAATACAAACTCCCCAAATGTTACAAACTCGTGCAAACCAATATGTACTACAACCTCCTTCTACAAGACACGTGATTACTAATATTGTTACTTTCTGGGTTTCTCTGTACATGTGTATTTTCGTAAAAGATTTGGAACAACCAAAGTTCACAAATGAAATGACTATGAATTTTAAACAAATATTATTGTTTCACTAGTGTCACTTTCTTGTTTTACTATATACATGAACTAGCTTTCTGGTTATGAATTTGGTGAAAAGAATTGGAACAATTGAAGTTCATAGATGAAACAACACTATAAACATTAAACAAATACCATATAATCAAGGGAGGAGAGATTTTTTGGATTTGTAAATCAAATTCATGATGATTCAAAAGTTTTGTGATGCAAAATCAGCATAAATCAAAACCTTAAATCGAGTTCAAACGAAATCGAATACAAATCAAAAACCTTCAAATTCAAACAAAAATCGACAGTTCAACAAAAATAATCAATGTTAACCTCGATGTCCCTTCTGCTTTTTGTGTTTGCTCAATCATATATTTCAAGAAATATTTGGATCTTACTGCTTCTTGAATCTCCCGAATGAGACAATGTATGGATTTTTAAACTCAACAAGAGTGCATGGGAGAGGAAATGAATACGATGAACACATAACCTTAACCATCCATGCTTTCGTTTCTAATCTAAACGTCTGTCTTGGTGATGCTTCTGCTTGGAAGATGGGTGAAGAACTACTTCATGACTTAAAGAGAAGGGGGGGGGGGGACATGGCCGATTTTTTGGGATCATAGGGACGAGGATTTTATGGAGATCCTCCAAAGATAATGACATTTCCACTAAAGCTTGTTAGTCGTGGCTTGTAAGGCTTAATCTTGCGGCCTCGCCATTTCTTATGTCATTTAGCACCCACATTTTAATTAGGTCCATTTCAAGGAAAATCGAAGAGGTTTGGGAGAGCACTAATTAATTTACAAGTATTCTGGAATCCTAATTTCACAGATCTAGACAATTATATTATTAGTATTTAGTGATTAATTTTGGATGCGCAATATCATTGTTTGTGGATTGACATCTTGCCTTCCATCAATTGTACTTCAATTTGGATATTTTTCCAGATACACTACAAAACAAAGAGGATGCACCGACAAAAAAAATCCATCGGTAATCCATCTAAAAAACCCATCACCATGGATTTCTTCACCGGAGAAATGTGGCCGGTGATTGTGAATTTGTGATTACCGCGGATTTTTCAATCACCAAGAGGAGTACTGCTCAATGCGTTGATAATCCATCATAAAACCGTCCGTCAGTGAAGTCTTTTTTTTCCCTTAATGATACGGACAATGCATTTAAATTATGCGAAAAACAAAATAATGGTTTATGAAAAAAGTAGTAAAAATAAATTTCATTTAAATTAAATTAAATTAAAGAACATCTAGTATATATTTGCAAGTCAAATAATCTATTACACACTTTCAACAAAAAGAAAATTTAGTATGTCGTGCGGAGAACATCACTATTTCCACACATTTTCTGATAGTTCTAAAAATATATTGAAAGCATTACAAGCCTTGTCGGAATTTTAAAATAATATTTACTGAAACCCTAAAATGCACGCGTGGGTTTCATATATAACCTAAAATCCACCAATCCTGCAGCCTTCCCTTTCTCAAAAACCACAATTTTTTCTTCACATAATCTGATGGATAATCAAGCAACAAATCGTTCGTGTGAAGAGAATTATGCTGAATACCAGCTTCAAACAAAACAAACCCAACAAAAGAAAGCAGTCAAACAAAACACAGTTATCAATCACAAGGAAAATGAAAATAATGGTGAGGAGATTAATGATGCTGAAGTTAATAAGGACGACTCTCTTAATGGAGCAACTGGTTTGTATCAACTATATAGATCTGTTATTGAAATAGTATATATATATATATATATATATATGCAATTAAAAGCGACAAGTATATTTCCACTTTCTTTTTTGTTTCACTAACTTTGTTCAAATTATGATAAGTTATGCTGCTTTATTTATGTGATTAGACTCGGATGAAAAATGGATTGATCCGAAGAAGCTACCTCGGTGAGGACTTCTCCTTCTATGTCTATAAATTATATATTTATACAGTTGGTGTATTTTATTAAAATACTAGTAGATATGCATCCTGTAATAACCTTATTTGAAGTTTTCATGGTACACCCTTGTGTGCCTTTTCTAACTTCTGTAATATGTTATTCCTTGCAAAAGGTACTGTAAACTAGTTTTTTGTTAGCATCTGTTACAAGATTTGATGCATCATTTTCTTTCCAAAAGTAAATACTTATTCTTTGAAATCAACGGATTGCAACTTGGAGTTTTCGTGGTTAGGAAATGAATTTGACCGGACAAGATTGGTCGGAGTGGGCATGGGGTATTGAATAGAAAACAAAATGGAGATTAAATCTATTTCTTCTTCGAACTTTTCTCTTTCACATTCACTTCATTAATTCTCCTCATACAATGCAAATTATACGCTCGGTTTTCTCCTATATATATATACCATAACATTGAAAATGCACAGGCTTCTCACTTCTCATTTCCTAGCTAGAGTCGTCACTTTTTCTAAAGGTGGTTACATTAACCTAGACATCCAAAACATATATAGTGGAACGTCTCAAATGCATAATAACTTATGCAAGTAAATTTATTTTTGGGCCAACAATCTAAATTAAGCTTAATTGACTAGTGTGCAAAGGAGTGTACCATGACAAATTCGCTATGCATGGTTCCCCAAACGCTTAATAAAGTACATTCGAGTTATCATGAAAAATGTGATTTGGTGTACTATACGCCATTTTCAATAGGGTCTCAAAAACTTAAAACCTTCTTTAATTTGCATCATTATTTTGTTTTCGCACCTGTTCACGTGCATATGTATCATACTTAGTAGATTATTGAATATCAATCCCCAAATGGAGGTGCACGTGTTCTTTCAATAACGTAATTGATCACATTTATAACAAACGTATAAAAGACCTGACTTGTCCTAAACCACATGTATAGTTTCTCCACGAGAATAACCACATGTATAGTTTCTCCACAAGATTCTCACTCTAGCTACGGTTAACATAGTTACACAAATAGTTTTCTCCAACATGATTTGCAAAATGAATTACCACCAACACTACTAAAATGGAAGACTTTTACCTACAAACTTTTCCCTTGATCAGAAATCCTTAAAGGGATGATTCGTCACAAAACGGTCACAGAAGTTGGTGGTGTTGGTGGGAAACTCAAATCAATGATAGATTACCCATGTATTTTGTGGGTGTTCCGTTGGTATTTTCTTGAAAAACTTCATTCTATGGTATTTTCGCGAAGGAAATTTTTGTTGGTGAATTTTGTGGGTAAAAGTCATTTGTTTTGTAAATAAGGAAAAAAAGGTTCCTTTAATTTCAAGTAAATGAGAAACATGTAATTAAAATACATGATGGATTTAGATGGTTGTATTTCAAGTTAGGGTTTACACATGCATCAACAGTTAACATATTGACAATTACTTCTTTTTGGTGGTGAAATTGTAGGTACAGGTATGTAAATATGAGTAAAGCACGTAGGCTGCTAGCATGTGAATTTTGTCAAGGTAATGTTCATAACTATACGACTAATGATTTTAAAGATGGACTTAATTCTGATTGTCCAAGACAGTGAGACACCATGGATATATATTTTGTCACTACACATATGAGTGACAATTTTTATTATACATAAAAACATGCTAATTAATTAGTCCTTATGTGACATTTTTAGTGGAGAATTTAATACGACTTATCGTCATTGTTGATGAATAGGTCTAATGAGAAAGGCGAATGTGATCAATCCTTGCATTCATCGCCTTTGTGGTGGATGTATCAACGATTGTATAAAACTTGGGTATGTCAAACTCCTGTATTTTCATATAAATTAATTATCCTTATTAACAACAAACTGATACATCAACGATTCCTTCTCCCTTTCGTCTTTTCTGTTAACTGATATTCATATTCGATTCAGAAAGAAAGAGTGCCCAATTTGTGGGACCAATTACTCTGCTATTGTCGAAGATGAGAAAATTAATAGCATTGTTGCAACTATGTTTCCAGAAACAGAAAAAATTGAACCGCAGGTATACGATATTTATTTGCCCTGATTGGACACACTGTTGTGTTTTTAATATTTCTATTGCTACTGATTACATTTGTATGCAGGCTTCTGAGCTCCCTGCAAAAGATGAACCATGCAACAAAAAGAAGGTGAGGATCCATCATTTTGGTCTTGAATTTTTGCCCTATAATTAGCTACCACATTTATTGGTTATTCGGTAAATTAAAAATATTGAACAAATGTGATAACAAAAAAATGGTTAATGTTTTGATGTGGCCCAACAAATTACTTGTGGCACTTAATTTCTTTTAACTTATTCATGATCAATTACGGTTGCTAATTTTTGTCTGATTTTTTTTATCAGCCCTAAAAAATCGAAAGCTTACTAGTTATCAAATAGATTATATATCTAGCTATGCATGCCTACAGTCGTTGTGTTTCGATTTCTCTTGTTCTTTTTCCCACTTCTCCCTTTTGATGCACCACAATTGTTTACACTGTTGGTCATCACCAAGGGCATGGGCATTCCCTCCTTGATAGTCAGCAGTTAATAACATGCAAGTGGTATGTTTATGTAATGTAATTTGAAATCAATATATTTAGGGAACTGCTAAATTAATCCAAATCTTATTAAGATTTTCCTACATGATCATGTGTTGTGGCATTATATGTGTGTGTATGTGTATATATTGCTATCGTATTTTTTGGATTTCTTTTGTTTAAATGGAATGAAATTTCATGCTTGTCTATCGTATTTTCTCTTATGTTGATATTTGATTTTCATAGAGAAGAATCATGGTGAGCTCTTTGGATTTTAATTGTGTGTGGTGTAATTAATGTTGGGAGATATTAATTTTTGATATGTTCTCAATGCTTTGCACTGTTGTATTGGAGAGTCCCTGCTGTGTGTATGGCTAGAGTTATCATGACTTAGTTTCATAATCAACCAACTTCAAAATATTTTCTTTAAATTCATCATACTCAGTTATCTTTGGAAGATAGAAATAGATGGTAGATCTTGCTTTTGTTCTGTTGATCCTATCTGGATTTTCGTCAATTTTTTTAGGTTTATTGGAACTCAGAAAATTTCATGTACATCACCATCTATTAGATCCAATGTTTTCATCTTAAATCCAAAACCTGGATTTGCTCTTGGTTAGGTAGAATCTATATATTAGAGAACTCAAATTAAGGAGTGCGTTTTTTTTGTTAATATTACTGTGATAGCTAGGTTGAGCGTTTGTCTTGTTAACATTTTAGGTTCTTACACTAGACCAGATTTAGAAGAACTGTAATAATAAGCCTATATATTAACTCTTGAAGGTTAAAATTTCTTCCCATGGAGAGCTTCTAGATACTGAGGCAGCAAAGAAATATAGGAGTACTCCAGATGATGAATTAGGAATTCAGACAACGGGATATATAGAATGTTTGGATCAATTGTTTGATTTTGATAGGTGATCAGGTGGTGGTATTAATTTGTACTTTTCTGGTAAAGAAATGGTTTTAAATTGAAATGCGATAAGGGGTCTTGAAAGTAGGAAGCATTGAGGTATGAAGGAGAGTGAATGGAAGAATGATTTGCAAATGATCAATGAGAGAATCATCATCCCAAAAGCTTAAGCTAATATATATTAAGGAAGAAAGCAAATACATGTGAAAAACAATGTAATGGAGAAACTTTTGAGAGTTCTTCGAGAAATTGAGGCTTAAGGAAATAATTTTTTTAAACAAATGTGAGCTTGAAAATTAAATTCGAAGAAATTATGAGGTTAAACAAAAAGCGATTTGAAACCAGATTTTTTCATCACTAATTACTAATTAGGATATTTCTTGGTTTTTATGGACAGCAATTAGGATCTTTCTTGTAGTGTATATATATATACTTGAAGGGGATGGCTAGTTAATTAGGAAGTGGGACAAGGTATTAAATTTTATTAGAAGACATATATACGGATTTGGAAGAAAAATTAGGGGTGAGGTGCGTGGTGGTATTTATTTGTACTTATCTTGGGCAAAAACTGGTTTAAATTTTATGACTTCTAGAGTTTCCACTCATGCCATAATGCCTTACAAAATCCTCCAAGCCATTATCCTACTACAATAATTCTTGCTAAGATGATTTACATGTTTAAGAGTGAGAATATATATAGTTAGAAAAAATGGTTGAATTAACCGAAAAGCAAGTGAAATAAACAATGCCAGTAGGGGCAATGCCAAGAGAATTAGAAACAACACGATATTAGATATGGGGGAGGAGACCAAAAACGATGCAGATGGAAGTGAAGAAATGAGAGGGGAAGAGATATCGGTAATTCATCTTTCTAATAAATTATACTGGTTGATGATGAGTAATTAAATAGGTAAATTAGGTGATAAATTGGGAATAACGAATATATAAGGTGTTTCTTCAGCAATGATATGCATATTTCTATACATAAATATATGCATCTTCCTCTTTGTGATTGATTACTCCTAACATATATTGGAGGTAAATGTCATTCATTTTACCGTTGAATGCTCCCCTACATGTATATACGTTAAGGTTCCCCTACATATGTATTTTGGGAGGGTATAGCTTATTTCTTTTGTTTCCATTAATTTTTTCTTTATTTTCTTCTCTTGTTCCATTCTATCTATTTTTCATTTATTGGAACTTCACTACCATCCATATCTCAGCATATATAATTTGGTATTTATTGATGACAAAACATGCAGCTGATCGATGACAAGAACACGCTGTACAATGCCAAGAGGTCACGGTCATGTGCTATGGCAAATTCATGTAGTAGCATGTCTGAGTCGGTTCCATCTCCGTCTAAATCTCCCCCAGAGCTCACTGATGAGATGCTTGATCGGGTTGGTAAGCGGGTTGTAGCTGCAATACTCAGACAACAAAAAAAACATCAGCAGCCACCTAACACCAACAGCAAGAAGAAGTCTAAGCCTAAGCCTAACCAGAAGCTCTAATATATATATATATAAAGAGGTTCATACGAGGACGGTAACAATTTACGAGAATGCGAGGACAATCCTCAGCCAATCATTTTGTACAAAATTTTCATGTACAAAATTACATATGATTCATGTACAAAATCACATATGATTAACATAAAATTCATATATGATTACTCGAGGCTTTTCCCACGGCAAAAGTCGTACGTCTCATTTTTTATGCTAATACAAAATCATATATGATTTTGTACATGAAAAATATTTCATGTACAAAATGATTGGTTGAGGATTGTCCTTGCATTCTCATAAATTGTTAACGTCCCGCCTCTCTCTCTCTCTATATAAATATATATAGTTGCTTCATACCTTCGCCTTATTCCTTCCCGGATCATAAACTAGTTCAGAAAAGTGATTTTCAGTTTTCAATTTGATATTTAGACCGTTATTTCATATTGCTGTGTGATCTATAGCTAGCTAGCTAGCTATGCTTGTTGGTTTAATTATAAATTTGGCGAGATATATAAAAATATTTCAAGAACTTAATTTGGATTTTTTGAATATTTATTGTTGGTTGCTTATGGTGTTAAAAATAATTTCTGTTTGCCATCCTCTCCTTGATAGTAGGCATTTAATAACACAAATGTGGTGTGTATATATATATATATATATGTTCAGGTAATTTAGTTTGAATTCAATATATTTAAGGAACTGTTAAATTAATCCAAATCTTATTAATTCAATGCATAACTCATTTAGTAGTTCTCAACCTGGTAGCGCCATCTAGGGTGGAGCGTTCTACTGCTTCCCCTAGCAGCACGATGCTTGTATTGCTCTCCGACAACCCCGTTTTAATTTCACGGTGTAGGCTACTACCATTTCGCTTGCCGCTACTACGGTAATCACTTTTTCTTTCTTTTCCTCTAGCTACCATTGAATTTCCCTTATTTGATCGAACAACTCAAAATTCAGTTGTTTCATCTACATTAAATGATTATTCAAAGAGAAAGAGTTTTTCTTTGTATGTTAAATGGATGATCCTGTGGTGTTTTCAGAACATGTGCACTTTCGATAATCTACCTCCCCGTAAAGACCCTCATGATATTAATTTTTAATTTCACCTAGCAATGACATGTTGTAGCAGTGAATAAAAAAATGAACTTTTAATTTTTAGTTTTTAATCTTTAGCAACAATTTTTCCGTCACAATAGGAGTTAGATTTGCTGTAGTGACAAGAACAAAAACAATCCAAGAGCATTTTATTTAATCTCACTTGTTAAAAGAGAAATTTTATGTGTTGTGAAGTTTGACATACCTACAACTCCACAATAGTCTAGAACCAGAGAGATTCTAAGAGCATAGTGCTAGATTATATACGATCATACACTTTCTTTGCCTCTTTAATCGGTGATTGGAGGAGGCTGTCTGAACTTTGTTGCTTGTTCAAACCCATAAGCAATCTCTATCAATGTTGATTCTGAACCCTTCAAAACCTCTAAAACAAATACCATAAGGAGCAGTGGCGGATCCAGGATTTTTGTCTACTGGGGTCTCATAAAGGTAGACTAAAGGCGCGTAAAGTCACCCGACGTGTTTCGAAGGATTTTTAAAGCTTTTTAGTTTATGGATTTTCTTAGTGTTTTTGACTATTTTGAGGGATTTTCTTAGTGTTTTTGTCGATTTCGAAGAATTTTTTCGGTTCTTTTTATTGATTTCAAGAGACTTTTTTAGTATTCTTGTCAATCGGCGGCAAAATGGGGTCCCTTGAAAAATTTCACCGGGGAAACTAAGGCTAAATGTAGTATTTTTTATTTTTTTAACCTATATAATTTTTTTAACTATTTCAGTGCGGTCCTGTGACCCCCCCCCCCCCCCCCCCTTTATCCCTCTACATCCGCCCCTGATAAGGAGCACCATTTCTAACGTACCGACCATGGAACACAGATTACTGATTACTGATTACGGGGTATCCCCTATTAGCACGAAACGTGGAACCATCCGCATATGCTATAAATACGGTCTTTCACCACTGAATCCTCCTCGCTTCCTTACGGATTCAACAATTTCAGCCACCCAATCTCTGTTTCCTACCCAAGTTACCACTTTTCTCAGCTAACTCGGCGTCTCAATTCAACCTTTTATTGTCTATTCATAAATGGTATGATTCTCCTTACTATATTCTCACTCTTGAAACACATTTCATTTAACCATTTATGTATCTTTTCATTGCATGATTGTTTTGGGCTAATTAATAGATCTACTTATATAATCGCTTTTTGTTTACTGTCATATAATTTCATCCACTTTAATTTTTAAGCTCACATTTGGTTGGAAAATTTATTTCCTTAAGCCAGTAGTTTCTAGCTCGAAGAACTCTCAAAAGTTTCTCCATTTGTTATTCACATGTATTTGCTTTCTTCCTTAATTAATTAGTATGATCAGATTTTGGATGATGATTCTCTCATTCATCAGCGATCATTTGCATGTCTGTTAAGATGGTTTCCGCTCTGATCTTCATTCTTCCATTCACTCTCCCTCATATACACTACTAAAATAAAGACTTTTGCCTCCGGATTTTTCCCTGGAAAATTTGTCGCTAAAGGGTGATTCCTCACGAAACTGTCACAAAAGTTGGTGGGTAAATTGCTGGTGGGTAATTTAAATCAGTGACAAATTAGCCAGGGATTCTCCGGGTGATACGTTGCTATTTTCTCGGAAAACATCGAATTTTACAGAACCATTGGTATCTTCCGGGTGATCCGTGTGTAACACCCACGGAAATTTCCTTGAGTGGTTTTTGTGGGTAAAAATAATTTGTTTTTTAGTGATATACTTCCATGCTTTGTACTTCCAAGACCCTTTATTGCATTTAAAAAGGTACAAATTCATACGTTCGATCCTCCTCCTGATGCTTTATAAACCCATACAAGCCCGTGTACTAGCTACTCCGGTAATTATAAATTTTCATCATCTGGAGTCCATTAATTCTTTACTGCCTTGGTATCTAGAAGTTCTCCAATGGCAAGAAATTTTAACCTTCATCAAGAGTTAACTTAATTATAGGCTTATAATAAAATTTCACCTTCTATATTTCCCTTTTACGTTAATAGATCTTTTCCAAAATCGGATACCACAAAAGCCTCTAGCAACTCCCTTGTGTCATCAAGTAGATGGCCCGTTTAATACATCCCTTGTTAGCATTTAATATCCTAAAAATAATTTCCGTGGCAGATAAATTTTCGCAAGTGGAAAAAATGAATTGTGTGAGGGATCGAACTGAAAAATGCTTTAGCGAGGTAAAAGAGCTGGATGCAGGAAATATTAATGCTTACACCGAATGGTACAATCAGTGAGTTATTAATATATGATTGTAATGAAATTTGTTAAGTTGCTACTTATAAATTTTTTGTATCCATATATATATATATGTTTGCTTCTTATCTTTTTTTTTGTCTGATATAATACCCCCAAATCAGCTCAAGTATGCTAATAAGTCCAAACTGTTCATGCATTATATGTGCCATTTGATGGAAGATGAAGCTTAGGGCTCATTCAGTGATGAACTAAAGACCAAGTTAAAAGCCTACTTAGGTCAAATTCTAAGATCATTTCCAACAAATTCTCTATAATTTATCATTCCAATATAGAGAACCAAGAGGCAACAGGTAGGCTAATTAGATAGCTTTTATTCCTTCAAATATAAGATATTGCAAACTATGGTTTAACAGTAAGGAATATATAGGAAGTTTTTGGCATAATAAACTCGAAAAACCTAACATGGCGCCATGATGCATGTCATATACTCAAAAAACCTTGATTTCAAATTTTGATTTGTGTTGGGATTCTTTGGGTTTTTGTTGTATAAATACACCTGGGGTTTTAGGCTCAACATATCATGAACTTTAGAGAGAAACATTGGTAATTAAAGATTACTTTGATAGCTATTTAGAGATATATATAGAAAGTGGTTTTTGTTTGTAATCCATATGCAATTAGTTTCTCTATTTGGGTCATGCATAAAGCCTTCTCCTTTTGGTTTTGTATCCATAAGTATTAACTTGTGTTTTTCTAGATTGTTATTACATATTCACATTAGGCGATTTTGATATTCGATCAGTTTATTCTACATCAATTGTAAATGCCACACGTTTATCGTTGATATTGCTCTAAGCTTGCAAACTTTATTGTTTAGGACTGTGTATTGATCCAAACGCAACAATGGTAGCTTAATCACATCGTGATCTTGTTATAATTCTCTATTCAATTTCTTTTGTCTTTGTGTGTGCTCATCATCTTTGCATTCTTTATCAACCCAAGTGAATTTCGCATCAATGTGGTACGTACTAAGTTCACACCTTTTGTTGCTTGGGACCGTGTATCTTAAAAGCTCATGTAATAAATAGGAAAGAAATGTCTTATGTTAAAATAATTCCAAAAAGAGGATAAGAAATGTTCTTTGACATCCTTAATCTGGATCTACAAGCCACTTATCAGAATTACAAGTTAAATTCTTGATCATATAAACTAACAATAACTTCTTTAATTAAGATTACAAAAAATATGTATATCAAAAATCTATATATCTAATAAAGCAACAACCGAAGAACCTTACGTGGCATCCTCTCAAGACTATAATCGGATTTTTCTATTCTCTCTTTCATTCTCCTTTTAATCTTTTTTTAATTTCCAATTTAATTACTCATGAACATTCATTATTCATTTATGTTTGTATTTAAAATTATCCTTTTCGTTTTCCCTAACCCCTCTCTCCATATACCAATTGTTTCATTTTTTTTCTTATAAATTGTTCATTGTTCAATCTCTTTTACTTCATCTCCATCTCCATCATTTGGTACGTTCTTCATTTCATAAACCTTTATTTTTCAACGAATCCGTTTTCAAGTTTAATTCGAGAAGACTAATCCAGATATACATTCCTTTTGATTTTTGTTGGGGTTTTAGAGTTTTATTTTTACTTTTTCTTCTATAGTTTTCTAAATATTTTCTCATGAAACCGAGAGTTTGTTCTTGGTATCGTTTTTAGATTTTGATGGCAACACAATTATTTGATAATGGAATCTTGAAAGTACTAGAAACAATGATGTAGCGTCAAGAACCTCAATAATCTTTAACAATGATTCGATAATAGAATCTTGAAAGTACTAGAAACAATGATGTAGCGTTAAGAACTTCAATAATCTTTAACAATGATTCGATAATAGAATCTTGAAAGTACTACAAACAAATGAACAATGATGTAGCGTCAAGAACCTCCATAATTTTTATTTAATGGTTACATTTTTTTTAAATGTATTTCAATAAAACTAATCCGAGTATATGCATTCGTTTGTGACTTTTGAAGAAATTGTAAAGTTTTTTTATCTCCAATCTTTTTTTTCTTAAGTTTTTTTCAATGATAGAACCGGGGAGGCGGGGATTATTTTTATAGTTTAGAACTTTTGTTTATTATCATGTTTTTCTTTTCTTTTTTAAATAAAATAATATCCACCAAATCAATGAAAAATCTTTATTTTTATTTATCTATTTTCTTATAATTTTGATTTATTTTTAATCATAAGTTAACATTTTTATTTCCTCACTTTTATCAATTATTTAATTTATGTAATAATCATTGTATTTAGAATTTCATCTTTAACAATCAAAATAATTTATAATTTATAATTTAAAATTTAAAATTTAAAGTTTTAATTTTTTTATGTTTTATTTTTTAAATTTACTTTTTAGTTTAATTTTTACTTTGCATTTTTAATTTTTAATATTCTAGCAAGTAACAATACTTATAATTTATAAATAAAAAAAATATTATTAAATGAGTCTATTTATTTTTTATTTAACTATTTTTATTTTTGTTAGTAATAATAGAATGCTTATAAATTAAAATAAATTTAAATGATAGCGTTTTTATGATTTAATTTAATTTATAAAATATATAAAGAAAAACAGTATGTGTAAAAAAATTCTTCTTTAAAAATCAAAATAATTTAAAATTTAAAGTTTTAATTTCTTTATGTTTTATTTTTTAAATTTACTTTTTAGTTTAATTTTTACTTTGCATTTTTTATTTTTTATTTTAATAAGTAACAATGTTTATAAATATTCTAGCAAGTAACAATGCATTTTTTAATTTTTAATTTTTCATTTATAGACATCATTGGTCTTTAATAAATAATTATTCCCGTACTAATTTATATTAATGGTCAATCAATATCTTTTTATATTATTCATACACATGCTTACTATTTTTTATACCTAATAGTTTTTTGTATACATATTTTTCTACATTTGAAATTTGTTGGACTAAAAACTGTACTTAAGCATGAATGTTGGCTTTGAAGATTAGATTTTGTAGGTTCTGGGATATTTAAATTCAAAGAGAAATGAGAATTTAATTAGTTTGGATATGGTTTTAATTGACAAAAATGTGTGTTCTTATATTACTTTATGATTACAATTATAGCAAAAATTTGGGGAGTAGACAAGCATTTGGGTGATAGTTGCCATGTTATTTAGTTGTACTTTTGTTTCTTTCTTAATAAAATTATTAAATGTACTATTATTTTTCCAAAAAAAAAATTATACAACGTCATCAATTATACAAGCAATGCGTAGGTAATCTACGAGTCTATCGTTAATATTAATCATGTTATTTCATTTTACAATTTTATTTTTTAACGAAATTATATATATAGACGATGTTCGTTCATATGGTTTCTTAATAATTTCGGTTTCCATCCTTATGGTTTGTTATTTACTGTTATTTTTGTTCTTTGAGCAATTCTTAATGAAGTACAAGGGACAAAAACAATAGTGATTTTTAAACCACAGCGAGCGAAACAACAATAAATTGTAAATCATAAGAACGAAAAATCAAAAATAGGAAATATTACAAACCATAGGGGGCGAAATAAAAAATTTCTAAACCACAGAGAGCAAAATAATAATAAGTTGTAAATCATAAGAACAAAAATAAGAAAGATAACATATCATAGTGTCGAAAACAACAATTTTCAAACCACGGGGATGGAAATTGGAATTTTTTAATAAACCATAGGGACGAAAAACATAATTTACTCTTATATATAATCCATTAATTAAATTACAATTTTTACGAATCATATAGATACAGTTTGTATTTAGCAACTAAAATCATAGGTAGCAGAAGCTGCCAAGTTCGAATCCAGGGAGGATTAAAAACCCCCTTGTGGCCACGGAGGTTCAAATGCGGTGACTCCGGGCTACCCGTGAAGCGGGTAGTCGTCCTGGGATTAGTCGGCTCGCATAGCGGGTTGGATATCCAGAAATAAAAAATAACCATTTGGGTTGTGTGTCCTGATAAAGCCTAGGGGGATGTAGTGGATATATATCTCATTCACCCCAGGTTCGAATTCAGGCGCTATCAAAGCCCTTGTGGCCATGAAGGTTCACCTGCAATGACTCAAAGTCATTCGTGATCGCCCATTGAAGTAGTCGATGCATGTAAGCTGGTCTGAAAACCTATAATTAAAAAAAAAGATAATTAATGAGAAAGGTTGTTATTATAAAGTTATGGGCATGGCTCCATTATATTTATGAAGCATGCTAGGTCTAAGCTAAAGCTTTGATTATATGTGCCCAACTAGCTAGGTACAAACTTTAAGCAAACTAAAATTGGGTTTTTATTATACTGCTTCAATAAATTATTTATATTGTAGTTTAAAATAGATAAAAAAAATTTCAAGTTTAAAAAAAATTAAAACTTAATGTGAGTTGAGATAAATGATATTTTTATTTATTTCCACCTATGAGATTGAACTATTTTTATTCTATATAAAGTTTTTTAAAAAGCGTATTAAAATGATAAAACTATGCAATATTTTAATAATATATATTATTAATTTCTGAAACATCTAAAATAGATAATCTATCGAATTTGAATTTGCATTTTGTTTATAAATTTCACTATTTTAAAAAAATTATATATGAAAAAACATGTTGAAAATGCTCATACAATTTGATAAAACAACATTGTTATGTTGAGCCGAATCCTCTTATGTCACCATTCATGTGCATTCCTTTTTTGGTGTGATTTTCCATTCTAGTTTACCTTTTATAACTATGATATTTAATATTTTATAAAAATAAAATTATGTCATTATGTATTTAAAATCAGATTAAAATAAATTAGAACAACTTTGTGTATTCCTATTAGAGAGTTGACCTACTTGGTAAGTTGCCGAGTATTGCGCAAGAACATATGCAAAGATCACCATTTTAAGCATTGACTTCTTGAAGCCAAATTATGTTTGACTTTCAAGCCTTCTCAAAATAAGATTTCAATCAAAACTCAAATGCTTTTCCAAGTTTGCAAGAAATGTATTTTATGAGGATAATAAAGTAAAAATTGTTTCTTTTTTATAAGAGTAAACTTTGATTTTGGTCCTTAAGGTTTAGTGAAAATTCTGAAAATGGGACCTGAACTTTGACATGTCTAGAAAGCATCCTTGTGGTTTTCATTTTGCTTTGAAAGTGGTCCCTAGACCTTAACTCTGTCTATGTGCTCTGTTAAAGAAAGGGGCATTTATGTCTTGTCATCAAATCTATACTTTTTTTAATGAAATAAAACAAATTAATATTTTATTTTTATTTTTTGTTTAAAGGCGATGAGGCTCCCCCTAGCGGAGACCTCCCTCTACCGACCATCATCTTCATCCCATGACTGTGATGCCAGAAACCAAAAAGAAATACAAACCCTCTCTGGCTAAGAATCATCATCGGCCACTCCTCCCCATTGTCCCCTCTTCTTGTATAGACCCACCCACTACAAAAAAAATGACTTTCACCCACAAAAAATTATCCAAAGAAATTTTTGTGGGTGATTACCACGGATCACCCATGAAATACTAATGGTTCCGACGAAATCCGATGTTTTCAAGAAAATACCAACGGATTACCCAAGAATTTCTTGGGTAATCTGTTGCTGATTAGATTTACCCACCAACAACTTAGAAACCAACTTTTGTGACGGTTTTGTGACAAATCACCCTTTAACGACGGATTTACTAGGGAAATATTCGTAGGTGAAAGTCTTCCATTTTATAGTGACCACCAGCCCCTCATGTGACATTTCGTTCCCTACAGTGGTTTGCTTTCATTTTTTGAACAAATCACAGTGAAAAACTAAGCATAAAGACAAATCACAAGGACATCTAATTAGTCAGAGACAAAATAGATGAAGATGCGGGAGATGGAATTAGTCGGAGCTTTAAAGGAGGAAGATGAAACAAATCAAGTTCATCGGTGAGTTTGATGAAGACCAGATGTAGGGCATTTCTGTCTTTTACGTATTTCTTTTTCCGTATAGTATATACATGGATCAATAACTAAAATCGGAGTTACCATCCCGGAAACAAGCATCTGCTGCAACCTACAACAACATTTTCCGGTCATTAAGCTGCACCTGTAAGCAAGAAAGTGGATTGTCACTTCAAAACCTCATTTCACCAACCCCATCATCCTTAACAACTCATGGATTGTCACTTAAAAAACCCCTAAGAACTCGACCATTATCCCTAAAGGACTCATCTATCATCATTTAAAAACCCCAAACTCCCGAAGAACTCGTCAATTTAGGTTGGACTTTTAGAAAATCGTTACAATTTCCATACCCGGTCTGATCTCTTTAAGGATTTTCTTGACTTTGTTCTTGCAACCATCATAGTGCAATCTCATAATGCATGTCTATGGAGAACAACAGAAGTAAATAAATAAATAAAAACAAGACATGAAAAACAAGGATGTGAAGAATGAAAAAGGAAAATCATGAAGAAAAAAATCACATTAAAAAGAGAGAGAAAGAAAAAGGAGGTGATTTGGATCTTGAGGAGCTTAAAGACTTCATCATTAGTAATTTCTTGAGTGTTGTTTGAGGTCTTTAAGGTTTTCAAAAGCTTCATCTTTATGCAAATTCATGCTACAATCTGAGTTTTTGAGAGGGGGTTAGGGATGGGCGGTGTGGTTGTGAACTGAAAAGTCGACGGCGAAGGGAGGAAGGGGATGGGAGTTCACCGGAGTTCACTGTTGCTTCAATCACAAAGCCCGAACCACATAGATCTTCAAACCAATGGCATCATCCCTGTTATCGGAGAAAGGTGGAGGGATTTGGCGTCTTAGGGTAGAGAAAATGGGTCTTAAGGAAGAAGGGTTGTCACGGAGAGGGAGAAAGATAGAAATGTTTATAATATTTAAATATTTTATGTTATCTTTTAGAAGAAAATCAAAAATATCAAAGTTCAGGTCCCACTTTCAAAGCAAAATGAAAACCACAAGAATGCTTTCTAGACATATCAAAGTTGAGGTCCCACTTTCAAAGTTTTTACTAAACCTCAAGGAACAAAATTAGAGTCTACTCTTTTTATAAACAAAATGTTTAAAAATTGCAACACTTTGTATAACTGGATTTTAACAACCGTTAGTGAGAGAGACAAAAATTTAAGAAATTTTGCCGACATGAAAGGATAAAGCCTACAAAGTTAAAGGACGTAAAATGTAAATTTAGTCTGAAATTAATGTGTTGGGGTCACGTCCACAAGACTTTCCCACTCATCCCTTGTCTTTCTCTCTCTAGAAACCCCAAAGAGAAAGAGAAAGAGAAAGAGAAAGAGAGATTGTGGGAGGATTGGAGACGAAGATGCTCACAGTCACACTGCTCATCTTCCTTTTAGTATTCATTGCAGCTTTCGCACCTTCTTACCAAGGTTTTCTTACTTACATTCTTCTTATTTCGATTTCTATGTTGATAAATCACTAACTTTTTGCTGCTTGTTATATGGCTTAATTTTGCTAGATTAGTATATTCCATTCTAATTTCGAGTTGTTGGAATGATTTCTTTTTGTTTTTAATGCTTAATTTTGGTTGTATCTAATGTGAATCAAGTAATTGGGAACTTATCATCAGTGATGCATAGTTTGTGAGATTGAGATCAAATGTGAGATTGTAAAGTTTGAGTAGTTTTTAACTTCTAACTGAACATTTGCAGCAAACAAATTGGTGTAAATTATTCTTGTTTTTCATCAGGAAATGGAGAGTTGGAGACCTTTGCTTTTTTTACCGTGATTTCGGCTGCAAACACTATTAACTGTGTATTTTTATATGCACTATGAGGTTCAAACGACTTTGTGAGATCTGGGTGTTAGGGGAAAGCTTTTGCTTGAGTACAATTCTTAATACAAATCTAAATGATTGTAGCTTTCTTCTAGTAAACAGAAATGATTGAATTTTGAAGAAACTGTTTTTTTTTTGCTTTTAACAGTTGAAAATTGGGTGGATGTGGTGGAAGAGGGACTTCAAATCTTTCAGACTTCTACCCTAATTTACTTTATAACAATCACAATTCTACTTCACCCTCCCCCCTTCAAATATTCCCGAAATTAGAAGAGAAAATGTTCCTGCAAATGAACTTTCTGTCGTATAATTTATTAATTTTAGCTAGGGATGAGCATACATACCGAAATCCCGAAACCGAACCGGTCCCGTATATCATTACCGGTTCGGTGTTCGGTACCAAGATTTTCCATATTCGGGATTCGGTACTTTCGGTACCGGTACCGGTACTAGTCCCGGTAAATCCCGAACCGAACCGGGGAATTTAAAAAATCATTTTTTATTTGAATTGGTAACAAACTCTTTCCTTTTCTTATAGAAAATCCTCCTAAATATATTACAATTTTTGGTTATTGTATATTCCACTCAAATACCGATTTTTTCTTGCAATTCTTCATATTTCGGTTATTGCAATCCTCCAAAATCGGTTCCGTAATTTATCCAAAACCCGGTTCTTGCACAATCGGCTCCTCCAATCCGGTTTCCGCTTAAGTGATTTTGGTTTTTGTTATTGTGTTTAATGGTCAACGGTGAAAAACGGTTGTCGTCCCAAAAAATGGTACCAAACGGTTCTAGTCCCAAAAATCCCGGTACCGGTACCGAACTTCTCTTATCGGTTCGGCATTCGGTATTGATTTTTTCCACTCTCAGTTTCGGTACTACCTGGTTTCGGTACCGAGCTCATCCCTAATTTTAGCATCTTTGATGTTGCAGAAATGTTCATAGTTGAAACAAACATTACATTTTGTCAATATGCAGAGTAAATACCTTTGATTTTAGAAGCTGTTTGCCCGATATTTCTTTTGAGTTATGGTGTATGCAGATGTGAAGTGACTCTGCATTTATGTTATTTGCTGAACCAATTAAACATGCAAATGAACATACTTTAGTATGTATCTGAATTATTTTCGGTGATTTTTATCAATGAATGCAGCACCATATGCTCTGAGAATAAGCTGTGGAGCCCGCAAAGACGTCCACACGTTACCAACAAATACATTTTGGTATAAAGATTTTGGATATAGTGGAGGGATACCTAGTACTAATGCAACCCGTCCAAGTTATATAACTCCTCCACTTAATACACTTCGCTATTTTCCTTTATCTACGGGTCCTGAAAATTGCTATCACATAGAGCGGGTCCCTCATGGCCACTATTCAGTCAGAGTCTTTCTTGGATTAATTCATGATCCCACTTTCGATAACGAACCTTTATTCGATGTATCTGTGGAAGGAACCGTAGTTTACTCTTTATCATCGGGTTGGAGTAACCATGATGATGAGCAAGTCTTTGTCGAGGCCCTTGTGTTTCTTAAAGATGGAACCGCCTCTATTTGCTTTCACAGTACTGGTCATGGAGACCCAGCTGTACTTTCAATCGAAGTTCTTCAAGTTGGCAATAATGCGTACAATTACGGCCCAGGGTGGGGCCAAGGAACGATCCTAAGAACGCATAAAAGACTCAGCTGTGGTGCTAAAAGTCGAAAATTTGATGCGGATTACAGTGGGAACCACTGGGGTGGAGACCGATTCTGGAATTCCATTACTACTTTTGGCGAAAAATCTGATCGTGGTTTGGCTACAAAAAACAGCATTAAGTTAACCTCAAATAAACCAAACTATTACCCAGAAGCTCTTTATCAAACAGCGCTTATTAGCACTGATAATGAGCCTGATCTAACGTACACAATGGATGTGGATCCGAATAGAAATTACTCCATTTGGCTGCATTTTGCGGAGATTGATCCATCGGTTACAGGGGAAGGACAACGGGTGTTTGATATCTTAATAAATGGTGATACTGAATTTCAAGGTATTGATATCGTTAAAATGAGTGGAGATATAAATAGTGCTCTTGTGTTGAACACGACGGTTGCTGTTAGTGGAAGGAGTTTGACGATAAGTATGCATCCTATAAAAGGTAGTCATGCTATAATCAGTGCCATAGAGATCTTTGAAATAGTCAGAGCCGAGTCCAAAACCTCAATTGACGAAGGTACTTTTTTTATAATGGTTTTCTGAATCTCCATGTTTTATTTCCCTAGACTTAAATAAATGGTTTCTCTGTAATAATTCTAACTCTTAAATGGGAAAATTAGAAATAAGTGATTTAAGATGTTAAATAGTGCCACTTTAGTTGGGTTGATACCACTCTTTGCTAGAATATATATATATATATATATTTGTATATAGAGGAAAGTTCAAATGTGAACTCAAATTTGGTTGTGAACGTGAGAACAAATGAGAGCGTGACACGTGTCAAAATAAGCAATATTCAGACAGAATATACAAAGGAATATTCAGTCTAGTATATATTTAGTCTGAATATACAAAGGAATATTCAGATTGAATATTCCTTTGTATATTCAGACTGAATATATACTATAATATTTCTTTGAATGTGACACGTGTCGCACTCTCATTTGTCCTCACGTTCACAAGCAAATTTGAGTTCTCATTTGAACCCGCCCCTATGTATATATATATATATATATATATGAGTTCTAGTGGAAGAATCAATCACAGGTCGTTTTGTTACTTCTAATTTCTAAATGACTCTCACATCCATTCATAGACTCCAACTGTAGACATAATATTAGCTTTTTGTTTGTTATTAACAACAATTATATATTTACTTCAATAGCATCTAGCAGGCACTTGATTTTTGGGATCATTCTTCCAATGCAGTATGAAAATCATATATATGACGAAAAGCAAAAAACTTGGCAACTGATGGGAGATAATATTCATCATGTATAGACTAGTTACAACTTACAACTTTACGTTTCTATCTATAGAACCTGTGAAAAAGAAACAAGAAACTACTAAACATTTTCTTACCTAGGTCTGGTAGGGAAAAACCCAAAAAATTTGGTTATTTTTACAGGAAAGTTCATATAATCTCAAGGTTGTTTTAATGAGTAACATTGCTTGAAATACTCTATTTAGCCAACTAAAGTTTGTTAATTTGATCACTTTTTTGACAAGTAAACAACTGAATTGCCACGTATTGCATATTGATAACAAGGGGACTAATTTTTTTACTTCTTTTTATTTGGTCATACGTAGTTTAACATATTTTGTTGTTGAGTAGTAAATTAAAAAAATCATGAAATTTAAATCCTCAAAAAGAGTTCTTATGAAATAAATAAATTTCTTTATTTGTAGTAAGAGCTCTGCAGAAATTAAAGAATGCCCTGGGTCTTCCTCTTCGTTTTGGTTGGAATGGCGATCCATGCGTTCCACAGCAGCATCCATGGAGTGGAGTAGATTGTCAATTTGATAGCGCTAAAAGTAAATGGGTCATTGATGGATTGTAAGTTTGTCTTATTCTTCAGTTGACATTCTGCTGATATGATTTGTCATATTGATTTAAAATTAAAATCTCAACAAAAATAAAAATTTATAAAACCAACTCAACCTGGATTACAAGAAAGCAAATAGATTGAATTTATTATAGTGGTTTGGCCGTTCAACCACAAGCATGGTCACCCAAATAAAGAGTAATTTTATTACCTTAGGCATGGTCTTTATGTTTCATTTACTTCCACCATAATATCTAATATACTGCATTGGCATATATACTTGAAGTTGAAGCAACTAATATCTATTTTATACATTTCTTTGAATGTATGGCTGCTTTCTTCTTGCTTATTCTCCATTTTTAAACTTCCCCACTTGGTCAATATTCTTGTAACATGGGGTATCTGTGGTGTATTATAAAATAATGTGATCAAAGAATTCTAACCAATAATTAATATATGAATTGTACCATCTATTATACAAATTATCACATCAATTCATACAGAAATCCTTGTGAGTGATACCTATAAAAAACAAAAATGCAACAAAATTTTGGTAAAATTCCACCTCTGCAATTGTTAACTCATAACTGATATTCTTACCGAAAAAGAAAAGTAAAAAAAAATAAAATCCCCAAGTGTGTTTATAAATCCGTTGTTTTCATTTGCTAAACTAAATCTCTGTGCTGATGGTATTCCCATATCTCTTATGAACAATTCTAACTCTGTATTTACTTGTGGTATCAGAGGTCTTGACAACCAAGGTTTGAGAGGATTTTTACCTGCTGACATATCCAAGCTGAGTCATCTACAAAATATGTAAGTTTAAATAAACGGCTTCCATCCATCTCATAAACACATAATCTGCTGGTTCACAATGAAAAATTGCTCTTTTTCTATCCCACCATATCCAAAATATGTAAGTTTAAATGGCTCCATCCATCTTACTATCATCATCTCTCTTGTCCATTTGCAGGAATCTGAGTCAAAATAGCATCAAGGGGCAAATTCCTTCTTCACTTGGAACAATTACCAGTTTAGAAGTAATGTGAGTATAATTCAGTATCATCTACTCGATCAAGAGAACTTTTTTATTTTGGAGCACTTGCTGAATTTTCTATTAGCTTATAGATCATTATGCTTCTGTCTATCCTTGTGGATGGATATCTGAGTTTGTATATTTGCTTATCTTTGTTACGGATAAGCAAACATATGAATTGGGATATTCAAAATATGCATATTCAAACTTTACAATTCAGAATTTGCATTTCTGTATTATTTAGTTACTTCATGTGCATAATGTCCTCATGTTTTTTTAAAGTCCTGTTTTCCAACTTCCATTCCAGGAAAGGAAGGCATACTTATTATGTGATATTAATCAGTCTCGTAATATTTTTCTCGTCATAATAGACTGCTTAAATCATCTGACTTTTTTTTTGTGTTTTCCCGCAACTTGTAATTGTTTCAATTATTTTTCTAGTAGCTACATGATGAATGTATTATCTGAACCTAAATTTGCATGGCAGGGACCTTTCATACAATTTCTTTAATGGATCTATTCCTGAAAGCCTTGGTGGTTTGACATCAGTTCGGATATTGTAAGACGCTCATTCTTTTATTTATACTTCATATGTTGCATGGTATGAATAGTTGTATACTCTACAATTATTAATGCAAGCAAGCATTAGCATCATTTTACAATACATATGCGACAATATTTTTCTGTAACGTTATTTATTGTTTTCTTATTTGTACATCTTCATGTTGCAGGAATCTCAACGGCAACTCCCTCACTGGAAGAGTCCCAGCTGAACTTGGGGGAAGGCTCTTGCACCGAGCAAGCTTCAAGTATGTTTTTAGTAGGCATTGATATATATATATATGTATATATATATATAAGTGATGTTAAATGAATATGTGTCAAATATTTGATTGTGGGTGTGTACAGTTTTACTGATAATAAAGGTCTTTGCGGGATACCCGGACTACCAACTTGTGGGCCCCAACTTACTGCTGGTGCAAAGATCGGAATCGCCTTAGGGTCATGTGCAGCACTTCTCCTGATTGCCACTTGCTTGACATGTTGGTGGAAAAGGCGTCAAAACATCCTCCGAGCTCAGCAAATTGCAGGTAAGATATGCAAAAGCATTAATTTCTCATCGTCACAATGTGCTAGTCATACTGAAATATATATATATATTTTTTTGTCATTATTTAAAAGGTATTTTAGATATTTCTCTTAAGGGAAAAATGCAACAAAGTTTGGTTTACTACCTATTTAGTTAACAAAGTATCTTTTTTTTTCTTAATCCATGTAATAAACTTTCAAAATTTCCTATTTTGTACCAATTTTGATCTGTAACCTGTGAGCTTGTAAAATTTGATGGCATGGATACCAGTTTACAAAATTACAAAACAGCTATGACAAAGTCAAAACTTAACATCCACGTTATCAAATGTTACAAGATCTGCAAGTTCTCTTTGGAAATTTTTATTATATTAAATAAGAAATTTTGAAATTTTGTTTCAGTGATTGAGGAAAAAAAAGATTATTACATGAGAACCAAAGCAAACTTTGTTGCATTTTCATGCATTTTGCTCTCTCTGAGTGATATCTAAACATGTTCATTAAACTATGTGTCAAATCAAATGTTGCATTTATTTTAAAGATTTTCACACACACACACATATATATATATATATATATATATATATAACTTTGAATGAGATTTTAATTAAATCCATAACCTTCTGATGAGTATAAACCTATTTTTTCTTATATAGATAAAGAGGTCATGAATTTAATTAAAAACTCATTTAAGATTATTTCCCTAAATGACCCTTTTTGTAACGAATAATGTAGAAGTTAACCCTTTTTTCATGATTCATCTTTGATACCTTTTCTATATGATAAACAGCAAGAGGTGCTCCCTATGCAAAAGCAAGAACTCATTTCTCACGTGACGTCCAATTAACAAGGCATAACAGTGGTCAAGAACACGCTAGGACTGCCGCTGAGAATGGACCTATCCTGCTTTCTTGATCTTTCCTCGGATGGATATATATATATATGTATGTATATATATATACACACACACGTTACTAATGGTAGTGTATCATTTTTACGTGTTATCTTGATCTTTGTTAAATGTCTAGTGAGGTTGGCTTTTTGTAACCCTAGGAAGAAGTAGTTGAAACCAAGTAGTTAACTCCATTGGAGTGTTTAACAGGGAATGAAGAAGATTGTATATTATTATTCTTTTTTCTTTTTCATTTTTCACATAGTGGAAATCTACTTTTTACTTTTCAAAAGAACCCTTCAGGGTCCAAATCTAAGCTGACATAAGACTTTAACAGTTTTAAAGTAGAATCAGTTAAATTATCTCTGGTTTATTCGGTTTACATCGCCAACTAACATGTCATGCATATGGATCATGGAGATTATGTGCGAAAGCCGCTAAAATGATCAAATTCAATACAGAAAAAAGATCTTGATGCAAGAACTACATGTCATGGTAAAATTATTGTTTTTGCTCGAGGGAAGGTAAATTCAAAGAAACTAGTCGATGTGTTGTATGTTCTTGTTGAACCGTATATTGTTTTTGAACAATGAGTATTTTTTTTCTTTAACCATGGGTTTTCGGGGCAGTTTAACTAATCGTTCGGATGTCAGGAGTCATTGCAGATGAACCTCAGTGTCCATAAAGGCTTTGGCAGTGCCTGAATTGAAACCCGAGGTAGATGAGTTTTCTACTACATTCCTCTTAGGCTTAACCCGTGCGTCATAACCCAACTGGTTAACAATTAGTATATATATAGAAGCTAAGCTGGTATTCTCTTAAATTCTTTCTAATTAACACAAGCTTTTGACATGATTCATATCGAATTCTTTTGGCTTTATAATGATTGGAACAATCTTTTTGTTTTGAGACATTTATCAATTCTACATGTATAAAGCTAGGACAATGTCTTCGTTTCGCATTTATTTGATATTCTTCTAAACCCTAACCCTTAAATACAAAATACTATTTAAAAAGTTTAACGTTATGAACCAAACACATATGAAACAAATATATGTTAACTAATGTTTAAATATTAGTTTTAAATGAAAAAAATTATATGAAATAATACCCTTAAGGTAAACGTTATTACAATATGAGTTTCTCATCATATAGAAATTGACTATATGGTTTTTGACTTTCAAATGGTTTCCATATGTATATATATAGCCTATATATATAGAGAGAGAGAGAGGGGGAGGGAGGGAGGTTCAAGGGAAAACATTAAAAAAAACAGAAGAACACCTTGGGAGCCTTCCATCTGAACGGTATGCACTAATGCATACTAGCATATTTTGTTCCTATGCACCAATGTTTCTATTATTACATATGCATTGATGCATATTCACAAATGCATGTTACAAATTACCGGTATGTATTAGTGCATACCGTCAAGATGGAAGGCTCCCAGGGTGTTCTTCAGTTTTCTCTTTTTTTTGGCGTTTTCCCTTGAACCTAACCCTATATATATATATATAGGGTTAGGTTCAAATGTGAACTCATTTTTGGTTGTGAACGTGAGGACGAATCTCAGCCACACGTCTTCGGTTATGGTGGACGCGATCACGGAGGATTGACGCGATTCATGGGAGGGTGGAGATTATTAAAGGAGGGGAACCAGGTCAAAGCCGCCTTTATTGACCGGATAAGTGGCTGAGATTCGTCCTCACGTTCACAACCAAAAATGAGTTCACATTTGAACTTTCCTCTCTCTATATATATGTGTATATATATATGGGCAAAATCAAACAAGAAGTTAAACATTTTGCAAAAATACGAGAAATTTCAATATCATATATGATTACACGCACGATACACAAGCTTAATCATATACGATTAAATACATCCAAAAGAATGTAATCATATATGACATTGAAATTTCTAATCTTCTCGTAAAATGTTTTTAACTTCTCGCATGATCCTTCATCTCTCTCTCTCTCTTTGTATGTATGTATACACACACACACACACACATATATATATATATATATATAGAGAGAGAGAGAGGGGTACAGTGGAAAATCTCAAAAAATAAAAATTGAAAAACCCTCCATCAACCGTTAGATTAACTGATCAAATGGATGTGATTAAAGAGAGGGTTACATCTATATTTTTAAATTAAAAAAATCCCCTATCCCCTAGTTTTTAAATTGAAAAAATATGAAATATGATCAAAATTCGAACGAAACAAATTATACCATAAAAACAATCATATTTTTCTCGTTAATTTTGACATTCATATTCATATACTTTTTCACCCGTTGATAACATATGTATAACATGCACATGTTCAGGTTCTGATAATACATTCGTAATTTAAAATATACAATAGAAACAGAAAAAAAAACCTAAACCTGGCCCTATATATAACCCTTTTCATTTTTTGCAGTTTTCTCTAAACTTGGCCCTATATACAACCACCATATATATATATTGATAGAGGGAGATTCAAATGAGAACTTTGCATTTTTAAAGGAACAAATGAACACCCTTAGGACCACATATGATGTGGGTCCCACACAATATAAAATATCGTGTCTGATTCAATGGTGGGCCCCATTGAATCAAATATGATTTTATATTGTGTGGGACCCACATCATATGTGATCCTAAATGTGTTTATTTGTTCCTTTAAATGAGGGGTGTTCTTGTATGATCTCTCTCCTATATTGATAATCCCTATATATATGTATGTGTATATATATATACACACACAATATGTAACACCCTAAAAATAGGAGACAATTTAAACTCAAATAAACTACCGAAGAAACTTAATGACATAAAGATCACCCAATAAATGGGGATATAGTAATAGAGTTTACATCAAAGAATGGATACTAAAAGAACAACATATTAATCTGTACTAGTTTGAAACATAAATTATGTTCGGGTGTTACTAATCCTCAAAAGAATTATACTAGTAACTCCAAAATGCACTTGCAAATGCAATCTCAAAAGATGTCTCGACCGGCAACAACGCTCCACTCAACCCTTGGGAGCCTAGCTAATAAGATCACTTGATATACATGTCATTTGAGAAAAGATGTTAGGCTTAATGTTTAATGAGAACAAACAATTAATAATTAAAGGTATGAAACTATGAAAATGTTATTTATAAGTTTAACTTACGCTTACCCTTGGAAGGGTGTAAAACATCCGAAGATGACGGGAAAACCCGATTTAACACTAGTCTTGACGGGACACAAAAGTGTGCCACCAACCAATGTTGTACAGCGTTATATAAAAGTGTAATAGTCCAAATTCCTATTGTAAATAATCTATGGGTCTTAGATAACATTACTTGGGTTGGTGGGCTTTTTGGGTCCTAGGCCCATGGTATATAAGTGTAGAAGGAAGAAAAACTCTATCATTTCACTCTCATTTGTGAAATTCAATGTTTGAATATGAGTGTGTGTATGTGTGTAAACGTAAAGAACAAACTAGAGGAAAAAGAAAGCTAAGGAAATCCTAGTCATTTTGAAGAAGAGATCATCTTAAAGTTTAATCATATTCAGGTATAATGTTTCACCTTTGCAATGTAAGATTCTTCAATGGTGATTGTTGGGCCATTTGATCATTCAAGGGTTCTAAACCCTTAGTTTACATGAAATAGGTTTAATGTTGAAGGTTTAGGTATTTTTGTTGGGTATCCATTGATTTGAGGAGTCATCCCATTGTTCCTCTATATAAAGTTATTCACTCTTTGGAATGTTTGTAACACCCTCAAATTTGGAAAGAGCGATTAATTTAAAATTTTCATCAATACAACAAATAAGGAGTAAATCATTTTCCTATAAATCAAAACTTGAATTAATATTCTAAATAAACATCGACAAGAGATAGGCCAAGTCTTATACAAATATATAAATACGGTCGGGTGTTACTAAACCCAATAAGAGTCGCTATCTCCAAAGGCGGAAGACGTCACCAAAAGCTAGATCGTTAACGTGCCACTCCATAGCACTCAAGCCAACACGTGACGCAAGTACCAACCCCAACGAGAATACATGATGTACATGCCGACAAAAGAAAAAAGGTTAGGCTTAACGCCTAGTGAGCCCAAGAGTTTATAACATATTTATAATTGATAGAAATAGAAAGACTGCTTGATTAAATAATAATTTCTCAAATATAATGACTTCATTATAAAAGCAACATCTTTCCCACACTCATGATTTTTGTAATAAAAGTTTTAAATCAAAATACCATAGTAATGAAAGGTTTAAATAGAAATATTGGTTCAAATACGAACTCTACACCCCTTTACTCACTCAAAACGTGAATAAGTTTAAATGGTTCAAATATCAAAATATGGACATTATCTAGAATGCCAAAACACGGTTAAGTCTCACATATCCAATAATATAAATTATGGATCATACTTCATACTCTAAAAACGTCACCAAAAATAATGAATATGACTCTATACCCAAAACAACACCTTTCGCTGACATGGGAGACCCATTTTACCATTTGTTGTGACGGAACACATAAGTAAGTCACAAACTAATGTTACGAGTTCATACTATTGGCAATGGCTATTGGTAACGACCAATAATATAAATTATGGATCAATGACTATTGGCAACGACCAATAATAAATCAAAGTTATGGCCCCCGATGATCCTAGTCAAACTCACGCTAAGGATCAATGATTATTGGCGAAGACCAATACTAACTCAAAGCTATGGGCCCCGATGACCCTAGATAAGAACTCACGATGAGGATCAATGGCTATTGACGACGACTAATAATAACTCAAAGTTATGGCCCCCGATGATTCTATGCGTGGTTCTATTTACAAAAAGGGACGATTATTTAAACTTAAGACCGACTTATATGCTTATGGATTCATTACATTCTAGCCATAAAATTACAAGACTCTAATTGAATGACTAACGCATCCAAAACATGTAATTTTCACAATAAGTATGCCTTGAATGCATATAACTTCCAAAAGCCCGATATAAAGTAATTTAAAACGGACAAGTATACTCAAGACTTAATTTAGTCAAAACCGAGTAAGAGCTCAACAAACCAAACGACTACTTTATAAAAGTCACTAAAAGAAATAAAATGTATTTACCCGATGTTTATGCAAATACATGTTCCAAAGACATGGTTAACTCAAAACAATCCTTTATTTGGGACAGATCATTTTCCAATTAAAATCATACCGTTTATATTTCCAGAATATCCCATAACATAATAATATGCATTTTCCAACCAAATACTTTAAAATGTATCTAACATCAAATAATATCCATTTACGAAACAAAACATCAAGACAAATCATTGAATCAGATATGATTTTTTAATGTGTGAGACTCACATCATATGTGGTCCACAAGGTTTTGTTTTGTTCCTTTAAATAGGGTTGTTCTTGTATTATGTATCCTCTGTGTGTGTGTGTGTGTATATATATATAGAGGCATAATCAAATGAGAACTAATTAATCTATGAGATCCATGAGATCTCATTTCATCTCTTTATTTCAAATCAATTAATTATTTAATATTTTTATCCATAAAGTGTAAAACGGTAATCTTGACAAATTAGAAAACCCTATTTTAATAAACAAGCCTCCTCAATCTCATTTCAATCTCAGCTCCCACCATCCAGCCTCCTCCCTCCGGCGTCCTCCTCCGGGCTCTCCCTCGGCCTCCGGCGTCCTCCCTCCAGCCTCCGATCTCCACTGTCTTTCACCTCCGACCTCCACCGTCTTTTACCTCTGTCGGAAACCTCCGTCTCCGACCTCCAACGTATCACCACCACTAGCACCACCGTCCCCGTTTGCTCTGAGGAACACCACCAGCACCATCGTCGAAGCCGACGGATCTCAACCATTCTCGCCGACCCTTGCACAACCCTTGCACCATTCTTGCCGACGGATCTCAACCATTATCGCCGACCGATCTCAACCATTGTAGTCATCCGACCACCAAATCGAAGGTCTACATCTCTCCATCTCCATCGAAATCAGATTTGAAAACATCCAGATCTGAAAATTCCAGATCTGAAAAATCGAAAAATCACGGATTCAACATCAAAGAAGATTTACGATATTGAAGGTCTGCATCGTTTCTTTCTGGTATAATCATCGCCGTAAATCAAAGGTTTTTGTATATATTTTGTTATCACAATAGTTATCATAGGGTATCACAAAGTGTATCACAGTGGATATGGTATGGTAGTGGGTATCACATTGGATTTCATAGTATCACAGTGTATCTTGTATATATTTTTGAAGTTATTGGTATCACAGTAATCAGTAAGTTTGTGTTATATTGTTTTGAAGTTATTGGTATCACAGTGGTACATAAGTTTATTTTTGTTCGCCGGAATTACATTCACCGGAATCTATTGGTAGATGGATGTAAGGGGAGAGAGAAGAGGAAGAAATTTTAAAATACCTAAAATGCCCTTTCATTAAAGTTTTAATTCAAAATTGCCAAAATTACAAACTTCTTAATTTATTCTTGATATGTGGTTGAGATTGGATCTCATTGATTAATTAGATCTCACATGAAGAGTCCCTATATATATATATATATATATATATATATATATATATATATATATATATATATATATATACAGGGGAGGGATCATACAAGAACACCCATGATTTAAAGGAACAAATGAACACTTTGTGGAGAGCACATTGAATTAGATATGATTTAATATTATGTGGGACCCATATCATATGTGATCCACAAGGTGTTCCTTTAAGGGTGCGTTTGGTACATAGGACAGGACAGGACAGGATGAGACAGAACTTGTAACACCCCTAAAAATGGGAGTTTATTTAAACCAAATAAAATGCGGAATAACTTCTAATTCATAAAACATCACCCATAAGGATGGGGAGAAGGTTAGAGTGAGTTTACAACTTCTATAGGAATATTAAATGACAACCTAGTAATCTATACAATTCAAAATACAGATTAAGTTCGGGTGTCACTAAAATCCTCAAAATAATCTTCTATGAACTCCATCTATACACACGAGGTGTACTTCAAAAGGGAATGCACTACCGGCACCTAGCTTCTCTCACCCCATCAAGCCCCATCCGCTTGATTACCTGTTATACTTGTCATTTTAAGAAAAAGTGTTAGGCTTAAAGCCTAGTGAGAACAAACAGTTCAAAAATTATAGAAAAGCCATTTAAACTTCGAAAGTGGTAAATAAACGTATAACTGAAAGCTTTTCCCAAACATCTCTTTTTTTTTACTTCTGCGATTTACACTTGAAAGATACGCTTTACTTCTCTTGGGGGGAACTTCTACGGGAATGACCCATCATCTGGTCGATTACTCGACCACACAAGTTCAACCCCAAACCGGGATCTCTTACAAGTGTCTTCCCCAAGTACTTCTGGCTATGTGTGCCTATGGATCCATTACACTAGTCTAACATCTTAATACAATTGTTTCCAATGTATTAGCTTCTCTTCACAAACCTTTGTGAAGTATAACATCATGCTTCCAAAACTTTCCTTCCAAAATTAGGTCAAAACAACATTTAGGTTTATACATCATTTTTCTTGCATTTTAAAACTCATACGAGTATTCCAAAATTATTATTGGCTTCCATTTCATCATTTCAGACGAAATCCTAACTGATACATTTTGACCTAGTTTTATCAAAATCTTCCAAGTATAGAAATACTTATTTTGAACATCATATTGAGGTAAAATACTTCATTTTGACATGTATAAAGTTTTAAAAGTAAGAATGAACTTACAAAGCTAAGATTAGATAAACCCTAGAAATCTCCCTAAAATGGTGGAAGAAGATGAAGTGGTGAAAGAGATGAATACTTGAAGCTTTAACCCAAAACTTGCCTTGAATCTTTACTTGAATGGAAGAATTAATGCTCTTGGAAGAGGTAGGTGAAGGGAGTAAAACCCTAGAAATCGTCTCTGCCTTTTTGCTCTAAATGCTAAACTGATAACTGATAATAAATGAGGACTGAGCTGAGAAAATCGCGTCTTAAATGTGCACCTAGAACATTTCGGGCGATCATGCCCCGCGATCATGCCTTGGCATGATCGCCTGTCATCATGGCGAAGAGGGTACCGAGAGTTTGGCAAGGAAAAGGCTTCCAGGTGCGTTTCAGGCGATGATGCCACGCGATCATGACATGTCATGATCGCCAGTCATGATCGCCAGATGCGTACCGCGACTCTTCCTCTATTTTGCTCGACTCCCAGATCTGGTGGTTCCTGCGATGATGCCATGCGATTATGACATGGCATCCTAGTACCGAAATTCAAATCGTGTTTGGTTCTCGCTCCTTTCTTCCAGAATTAATGTAACCCAACATGAGCTCTTAAAACACTCAAATTAACTAAAATAGGATTCCGTTAGGATGCAAAGTCCATTATCTTAAATACAAAAATTCCGGGTGTTACAGAACTGCCTGTCCCATGTTTGGTGCATCATGGGACAGAACATGAATTCGTTGTCCCACGTTTGGCGCGACATGGGACAGGGACAGGACTGGGACAATGTGGGACAGAGTGGGACAAAAAATGGGTTTTTCTTGTTCCACCAAAATAGGTGGAACAAGATGGGACAAGAATGGGACAGAAAATCAAATATCACTAATCTACCCTCATTTGAGATATAAACTTAATATGGTACTTGTTTTAATGGTCAACACCACTAGCCACGACCGTCGGTACCGCCGACGACCATCGGTAACCACAGTCGGCCACCAACCACCATCATCCATTGCAACTACCACCACCACTGTTGGCCACCTCCACTTTCTTCTCTAGAACAACAACCTCATCCACTACCTCTACAACCACAGTCGGCCACCAACCACCACCGTTCATCGTTGCCACTACCACCGTGGCCACCTCACCTCCACCATAACCACTACCACTCCACCGTCACCATTATCTACTATCTTCACCTCCTTCACAACCACCACCGTCCATCTCCACCACCACCACCATTGTGGGCCACCTCACCTCCACCAAAACCACCGCCGCCGCCCCCGACCACCACACCGTGGGCCATCTCACCTCCACCATAACCACCACCGCCGCCCCCGACCACCACCACTGTGGGCCATCTCACCTCCAACCATAACCACCACCGCCACTACCATTTTAAGTCATTTATAATCAACATCAGCCACTGATCACCACCGCCCATCACCGCCACCAATACTACCATCAGAATGAAGCATACTTTCTTATTTGTGTGAATCGGGTTTTTCAAACTATCATCAATGATAACAAAATTCTCATTCAATTTTTTTACTAATATGTATGTATGTGTGTGTGTGTGTATATATATATATATATATGCAAGTTGAGTAAAAATGCTTATAAATTAAATTATTTAATTTTTTTTTGTGTAATTATAACTAATATATAAAATCGTCAAATAACTTATGTGACAACTTGTCTAGTTCTGTTCTGGCATGTCCTGTCCTAGGTGTACCAAACACATACTTGTTCTGTCTAGTCCAGTCCAGTCCTGTCCCACCCTCTTGTCCTGTCCTGTCCCGTCTTGTCCAGTTCTGTCCCGTCCTGTCCTGTCCTGTCCCGTCTTGTCCAGTTCTGTCGCGTCCTGTGCTGTCCAATCATGTCTACGTACCAAACGCTACCTTAAATTTACAAAGTTCTCATTTGAACTTCCCTCTCTCTCTCTCTCTCTCTATATATATATATATATATATATATATATATATATATAGAGAGAGAGAGGGGGGGGGGAAAGAGAGAGAGAGAGAGAGAGAGAGAGAGAGAGAGAGAGAGAGGTTCAAATGCGAACTCAAATTTGGTTGTGAACGTGAGAACAAATTAGAGCGTGACACGTGTCAAAATAAACAATATTCAGACTGAATATAGTATATATTCAGTTTGAATATACAAAGGAATATTCAGTCTAGTATATATTCGGTCTGAATATACAAAAGAATATTCAGACTGAATATTCATTTGTGTATTCAGACTGAATATATAGTATAATTTTCTTTGAATGAGACTGAATATTCATTTGTATATTCAGACTGAATATATAGTATAATATTTCTTTGAATGGGACACGTGTCACACTCTCATTTGTCCTCACGTTCACAACCAAATTTGAGTTCTCATTTGAACCTTTCTCTCTCTCTCTATATATATATATATATATATATATATATATATATATATATAGGGTTAGATTCAAATGTGAACTCAATTTTGGCTGTGAACGTGAGGACGAATCTCAGCCACACATCTTCGGTTATGGTGGACGCGATCACGGAGGATTGACGCGATTTATGGGAGGGGGGAGATTATTAAAGGAGGGGAACCAGGTCAAAGCCGCCTTTATTGACCGGATAAGTGGCTGAAATTCGTCCTCATGTTCACAACCAAAAATGAGTTCACATTTGAACTTTCCTCTCTATATATATATATAGAGGAAGGTTCAAATGAGAACATTATATTTTTAAAGAAACAAAGGGACAATTGTGGATCACATATGATGTGGGTCCCACATAATATTAAATCATTTATGATTTAATATTAAATCATAAATGATTTAATATTATGTAGGACCCACATTATATGTGGTCCACAATTTGTTCCTTTGTTCTTTTAAAAAAGGGTGGTTCTCATTTGATCCATTTCCTATATATATATTATATATATTTTGAATGAATGGTTGATAAGGAAAGAACAAAAGGAGTCCACACATGACCCACCCCCATCATGCATTCACACATTGTTTACGACTTTTAGACCCCCTCAAAAAGCAACTTTATTAACATTTCACCCTCAATTTCCAACACTAACTTTAACTTTAATTTGGTCCCCTCCACCCCCACACTTCTCTATCTCAATCTCATTCGCAATTCCACCAACCAATTATTTGAACTAATCAAAAACAAAAAACAAAAGTTAAAGTTGATGACCTCATTTTAACACTTTTGTGGATACAATTTAAATAAAAACTTTATGAGTGTATATGTATGTATACATGTATATTGTTTTATTGCTATTTACGTTAAGATATAAACATTACAAGTGACTATGTGTATTTTGTATATTAATGAATAGAGATTAATTAGAACTAGTAATTATATTAGGGGAGGTTAATGACATCCCTGCAAATGGAATCCTCTTCACACACATCGTTGTCAAAACTTCATTTGTATAATCCCAATGGTATAAAAGTACAATTATTTCTTTACACACCCCTACTAAAGGGTGTCATTAGTACTCCCCTATTATTATTCTTTTTATATGGAAATTAATCGTGAACCTTTTTAATTGTCTTTTGTTATACAACGATATATTATTAAAAGTTGAATTTAATTATTTTGTTTTCTATCTTTGTCTAAAATTAAAGAATTGCTTGAGGTTGAACTATGAATAACATATCAATGTTAGTAATATTGTTGTTCGACTTGTGCTATATGTTCGGTACCAAAATTTAAAGACGCTTATGACATTGATTTTGGTTTACTTGTTTTGTCAACCTTAGTTTTGCCTTTAGTGAAACAAAATAGTTAATAAAATGTTCTAGTTATCATCTTCTTGAAAAAGTCATATTTATTTCGTTATATCAAAACAGTAAAAAAAACATTAAAGAAATATTATATTGGTGTAGAAAATAAAAAGAAACATGGTTGAGGAAATATCGAGTTACAAATGAGTGATCAAATTATGTCCTTAAAAAGTGTATATTACAGAGTATACGTTTTAAAAGATGAAAGAAACGAAACGTAATCTTTTGTAACATTATGTTTATAACTAATTAACTGATTCTACTGTAATAAATCTAATCCATCATATAATGTTGTGTTTTTAACCAGTAAATTGATCCTATATTACTAGGTTTAGTTAATCATCAATCAAATTTATTAATAATCTGGAATCACTTCAGACAATATCTATGGGCATATAAATACAAAGTTGCAAACATATTTAATATATATATATAAGGGACCCACATTATATGTGGTCCACAATATGTCCATTTGTTCCCTTAAAAATCAAAAATTTCCATTTGAACCTCTCCCTATATATATATATATATATATATATATGCGTCATTGATCGATCTAATGGAAATTAACGATAAGTTGAACCATATTAAATAAACACACTATATTTTAAATTAATTAAATACATTTTTACACTGTTTCTTTAATAAACACTACCATAATGTGTAGCATCTTTGTGGTGGACATTAAAATAGGGAATTTATAATATATTTTAAATTAAATACATTTTTTACAATATTTCTTTAATAAACACTACCATAATGTGTAGCATCTTTGTGGTGGACTGGACATTAAAACAGTAAATTATTATAAAACTGTATTTTACTTAATTTGCAGATTTGATCTAAATATTTAAAAATACTGTGTTTAATACAAAAGAATTACTGAATGTTAGAACTGAATTACTGTTTGCATTAAAATATTATATCGATATCATATCTACGAGAAATAAAATAAATGAGAATGCATTTGTTTTCCAAACCGAAAAACCATACGGGGGTAAATTTTATTAATTTAAATAAAATATACTTTCATCATCCTGAATTAAACGTCTGAGTCATTGTTTTAAATAATTTTTAAAAGTAAGTCATCATTTAAGAGATGAAAAAGTTTTCGGAATTTAGTAATTAATATTATTCGGTTATTCAAAATGTAGGGTCAGTTTTGATCAAAAATCTTTAAAAACATTGAATAACATCCTAAAATCCTTCATCTAAAAGATATATATATATATACCAATACATACGTTAATATATAACATACATATGTACATAAGAAAAACGGCTTCAATCATCTTCATGCATTTGTATATACCGTCTATACTTAAATGCTTATTATTTTTACAGATAAAGAACTCTCATATAATGCTCTTCGATTTTCTTTAAATTCTCCACTGAACCTGCTCCTAAAAATATAATTATTATATATTTTTAAAACTAGATGACAGTTTTTATTATAGATATTTAATTAAAATAATGGAAATTGTTATTTAAAAAATACATGGTGACAAAAAGCGAAACGCACGCACTGGAACGGCGCGTGAGTGAAGGAAGACCGATGCGACCCACACGCCCTCGTCTTTCCAACACCCAATTTTGACCCCTTTTTAACGCCGTCTTACATTATTCCAACATCTACTATTCATACCCCATGACTTTTTTCTTTTTTAAAACTGCCCTTCAACTTCTTTCTTTTTTTAAAAAGGCCCTTCAACTTCTTTCTTTTTCGAAAAATGCCCTTCAACTTCTTTCTTTTTCGAAAAATGCCCTTCAACCTTTTCAAATTCTCTAACAAAAAGTTTAACCTGAATCCAAACTTTCATCTCTTTCTACTAATCGTTACCTTTAGACCCATATCTTTATTCTTCAAGTGTTTATGTTGTCATCGAATACAATCACAAGTCAAGTTATAACACATGAATCCAAGAACACCATCTATAAATGCTCCCCGAAATACTAACATTCTAGATAAATACAATCTTTTTGTTCACACAACAACATAACTTTATGTACATAATGTTGGCATTTGGGGATTTGCATATCTAAAAAAAAAGATGATATCTTCAATTAGATAGCATAAACACCAAAAACACAGTGAAAAAAATGGTTCCTTAAAGAAAAAGAAACAAACAAATAACGATACAACTAATATAAAAATAAATGACTTTTACCTACAAAAAACCACCCAGTAAAATTATGACCGGTGATTAACCACCTATCATCTAGAAAATATCATTGGTTTGATAAAACTCAATGTTTTTCGAGAAAATATCAATGGACGTTCATAAAAATCCCTGGCTAATCCGTCACTATGACGGTTTTTTGACTAATCATCCTTTAACACAGATTTCTAGGGCAAAAATCCTTAAACAAAAGTCTAATTTCTTTTAGGATTGATGCACATTATCTCATAGCCAAATGGGAGGAGGTTCATTCAAATCTATTCCCAACCCACGACTCGCCATCCCAAAAAACCCAACCGTTTTCACCTCCACCGAACCGGCACCACCACCACCACCATTGTCCACCACTACGGTGGAGGAGGAGGAGGAGGAGTAACACCCACCACCAAGACAATAATCTTTAAGAACCCCAGTGTGAAGAAACTCAAACTCCGACGGCGGCGGTGCAGAAACCACCCACCGGAGGCGTTGTTCGGACGGGAAGTCATTAAGGTCTAGAGACAACAACAACGACGACGACGGAGGTGGCGTCGCCGCCGGCGCCGGCGCCATCATGGGGAAGTTTGTCTTGGCTTTACCACCACGAAGTGACCTTGCGGCGGTGTCGTAAGCCATGGCAGCTTCCTCCGGCGTGTCGAAAGTCCCTAACCACACACGGGTCTTCTTCCATGGGTCACGTATCTCCGCCGCGTACCGCCCCCACGGCCGCTTCCGTACACCTCTGTAGTGAGGAGACGCCATGAAAGAAAGAAAGCAAGAAAGAAAGAAAAAAAGAAAATCTTGAAAATAAAAGAGAAAGTGTTAAGTGTGTGTGTGTGTGTGTGTTTTTGTGTTTGTGTGTGTGTGTGTGTGAAATAAGATTAAAGAGTGAAAAAAGCGGCAGGGGGTGGGCCACGTATCACCCGCAATCGACGGCTGGGCGGCATAGGTATAAGATGAGTTTGATTACACGTTCCAAAGAAGCATGGTTGAAGAGAGTTGTACTATGTGCATTAAAAGTTGTACGAGAAGTTATGGATATGGATTTTGAACTCTGGGAAAAAAGTTAAGTCTGTGTGCTTGATTGCTTTCCTTAGGTTAGGGAACATAGAAGGTAAAAAGGGAGGGAGAGGGGGCCTAGTGATTATTCCTTTGATACAAATCTTTTGTTAGATCTTCACCGCTCATTTATGATTTTGATCAAGATTTTGTCCAATGTTTTTTTCTTTCAACTTTGTTTTTTAACTTTTAGAGTAAACTACAATTTTGATTGTTTGTGGTTTTAGTTTTACTCAAAACAATGAAGATTGTTTTTAAATTTTAATAGGATATGTTAAATTTGTATTTATATATAGTAAAATGCAACCATACTTATTAATTTATATATATATATATATAGAGGAAAGTTCAAATGTGAACTCATTTTTGGTTCTGAACGTGATGACGAATCTCAGCCACTTATCCGGTCAATAAAGGCGGCTTTGACCTGGTTCCCTCCTTTAATAATCTCCACCCTCCCATGAATCGCGTCAATCCTCCGTGATCGCGTCCACCATAACCGAAGATGTGTGGCTGAGATTCGTCCTCACGTTCACAACAAAAAATGAGTTCACATTTGAACCTAACCCTATATATATATATATATATAAATGGTTAGATAAGAAACGGTAAATATTTGAGAAGTAAAATGTTTTAGTCTTTTATAAGATCAAAACTGAATTTGATTGGTCAATGATTTAGGCTTTAACTGGTTAAAAATTGTCGCTATGGAAAAAAAAGAGGAGATAGTTTCGTAGCTTTTATAAATAGAAGGGAAACGAGTTCATATATAAACTATATGTTCAAATATGTAGAGATGGAGCCAGAATTTAAAGTCACGGGAAGCATCCAACATACATAGATAATTTAAATTAAGTTACATTAGAAATAAATATATTAATGTTCTAAAAATTCAACAGCAAATGAAGTTAATTAAGTTTGAATAACAAATTAATAACCACTAAATTTTAAATTAACGAACACATAGGCTTAAGAAATGCAGTGTTGAGTGTTAGAGGGATCCAATTTTCAAAACCTTTATGGTAAATTATTGAAGTTATAAGTAATAAACTATTGTCTCTTACAAAAAGAAAGGGTAAACATGTGAAAGTAAGGGGGATCCAATGCCCCTTGCGGTTACTATGTGGCCCCGCAACTACATATGTGAACTCGTATAATTAATTAACATATGAACTATTTTATCTGATTCACATATGAACTTATATGATTCACATATAAACTAATTAATTGATTCATATAGGACACTGTGAGTTCATATATAAATCAATTAATTAGTTTACATGTGAACTAATTAATGGGTTCACATATAAACCTATTTGCCGCCTACACATGCGAGAAATTATTTGTACTTAACAGTCGAAGTCACAAATGTTGACCATATATAAGGTTAGGATCATTTATTTACTTCTCAAATATTTACCACTTCTTAAATGAACCTTTCAATATATATATATATAGAGGCGGGTTCATACGAGGACGATACCAATTCACGAGAATACGAGGACAATTCTCGGTCAATCATATTGTACATGACATTTTTCATGTACAAAATCATATATGATTTCATGTACAAAATCATATGTGATTTTGTAAGCGTCAAAAAAGACACGCGCGACTTTTCCCATGGCGACTTTTCCCATAGGCAAGTCGCGGGAAAAGTCGCGGCTAATCACATATGATTTTGTACGTGAATCATATGTGATTCTGTACATGAATCATATGTGATTTTGTATATGAAAAGTTTGATGTACAAAATGATTGGCTGGGGATTGTCCTCGCATTCTAGTAAATTGTTATCGTTCTCGCATGAACTTATTTCTATATATATATATATATATATGTATGTATGTATAAGAGTGGTTTCAATTACAAACCAACCCATTTAAACAAACTAATGTAAACTATATAAAATTTTGATCTACGGCCCTACATGATTCGGTAGCATTGCAATAAATGGTTTCAGATTCTTATTTATTTGATTGTAATCACATGTAGGGTAGTTATAGTATACATTTGTAGGTTTGCTCTCTCTAATTTCTTCCAGGTTATCCGACAATAATTTTTCTGGTTTAAATTCGATATTAAGTTGAAGCAGTTTTAGATTAGAGGAATCAATCTAAAAAATAAAGAAGATACACATTTTTCCGATGATACATCAACTCACTTTTAATCGTCTCCAAAAGTTTGATGTATCGGTACAGACGTCATTGATGATGTACGCAGCCGTCGATGGTAAACTGGTTAAGCGTGAATGGATGTCAATGAACATCATTGATGATGTACATAGTCGTCGATGGTAAAACAGTCAAGCGTAAATGGATGTACAGACGTTGTCGATGAACGCCTTCGTGAATCAAGCAACCCAGTTTCATGAACGTCATCGTTGATATACATAGTCGTCATTGATAAAACGGTTCAACAAAAGTTGTATAATAAGTTGTTGAAATGGTGAAAATAAGTACAACAATAAGCTCCCAAAAAGGATTTAACCAACGTGAGTCTTTCTCCGAACGAAATCAATCGGGAATTCCAATCCGCCAACTTATTTTTCAACTTTTGCCCTACTGTCTTCCAATTGACGACTATTACAAATATGTACTTCGTTGGGGGATAGGTTCAAAAGATTAATAAGATTAGAAACAAAAAGGGATGTGGTAATTTCTGAAAAAAGGGGGATGGGTAGAAAATAGATGGGTGTGGATTGGCCATGGAGAAGGGAACCAAGAGGAAGGGAAGTAGGAGAACTGGAGGATCTTCATGATGCCGTACACGGCTGGACCCCAAAAACGGATGTTCAGGACAAATATGTTTGTGGAAAGGAAGGAATCTTCACGATACAAGAGCTTAAAGATCAAATCGAGGAAGGAACGGCTGTGAATGGAGATCAAGAGAGCGAGACTGAGTGGTTTAAATCGGTACCAAAGAAAATAAACATATTTATGTGGACGGCTAGAATTGAGAGAATTCCCTGTAAGACGGTGTTAGATAGGATGGAGATGGATATCTCATCACTCCTATGTCTAAGATGAGGAAAAACGGTAGAATCGGTAAACCATGCTCTAGTGACTTGTGACGAAGTGAATAATATATGGGAAGGAGTGCGTCGATGGTGGAAGATTGATAAGCATAGTTTCGAATCGATGGAGGATTTAATCGGGGGAAATTCGCATAGGGATATATGGAAAGAAATAGTGTGGTGCTTTTTGTACCAAATATGGAATCACCATAACATGGTGTTCAAGGAGGATAAGAGGAAGTTGGTTGACTTATTCTTTGAAATCCAGAGAAAAAGCATCGAATGGATCGGGAGTAGGATTCAGAACAACAACCTGGAATGGACGAGGTGGTTGGTGGATCCTACTGCGGTGCTGTAAAAAATAACACCAAACTGAATGTGGTCGAGACTGTCTGAATAGGATATGGTCAGCACCTCTGCAGTGCGAAAGGTGGGTTGTGGTACGACTGAGACAACCGTGAAAAGGTTCATATGAACATCTACTGTTATGCGTCGTTGCTGCTCGCAAACTCCTAGCAGGTAGTGTAGCGCAGCAGCAGACAGGTGCGACATGCATCAGAGGTTTTGTTCAAACAGGGAGGAGTCGGCTGGGTGCTTCGTTCAAACAGAGGTGGCACGGTCTGATTTACCCTTTATGGTGTTGCAATTTGTATTGATTTATTTTCTTCTGCTGATGGTTTTGGTTTGCTGCTGGCAAACCTTTCCTTGGTCCTGGTTGGTTGTGTTTTGGAAACTGTTGTAGCATTGTTTTGAGGTGTGATACCTTGTTTTGGTTATAAAATTTTGCTGCCTTTCTAAATAAAAAAATTCATCTTGAATGGAGACGAGCAATGCATAAAAAATAAATGTAATTTCTACAAGTATGTTAAGTACATATCAACAGGCAATGTGTGAGGACATTTTATCTAGCTAGAAATGACACTATTGGCTTTAAATGAGGGCTAATAGTATGAACCTTAATCATGATAGTGGATGAAAGGTACATAGAGTTACTGTTTATCTTGTAGAAAATTCAATGTGGTTTGACTCGAATGAGAGCCAATTGGGTTAACTCTGATAATAAAATATATTTTTCAAACAGAAATAGTCGTCTGAGCAAGGCGACATACTATGTCTTAAGCATAAGCCTGACGTGTTCGTAGTTTAATTCCACTGTTTTGTGGGATTATTTAGTGTTTTTTTTTTTGAATTTTGTCGAGGTGTTTTTAAAGTTTTTTTGTTGATTTCAAGAGTTTTTCCACTCTTTTTGGTTAATTTTCTTTGTATTTTCTAATATCTCGAAGCACCAATCAAATTTTAGCATGTAAACTTTTCATACCATAAAAGAAACTTTTACTTGCATAATTTGGTTGAGCATATACACAAGACCCTTCGGATCCTTCAAAGGTTCACCCTTTACTACTCTTATTCACAATGATGATTGTGATGAAATGCTTGGTCATATTGTAAGTATGACCTATGTTTACCATGTAAGTTTTTATTTATCCATGATACGTGTCGTATAACAACACCGCCAAGGAATACGTCAACCTGTATATGGTTGCACGCAAAGAATACGTATAGTTCAATAAGATTATTGGATAATCAAAAACCTAATACCAATATCATGTTGATTGTGATTTGTTATTTTATCTATGATAATTAATTTATGTGTAGAAATTGTAATTATGATCATTATAGAGTTTTATATGTAATTGTATTTACATATAGTTTTAACCAATGGGCTTCTGGCCTAGCGGTACCGGGGTTTTTACATCATCCTCAAGGTCTCGGGTTCGAGCCATGAGAGTGGTGGTTTTCGTAAAAATGGTGGAGGAGTGGGGGTTTATCCCCTAAGGTGAAGGTTCGAGTCTCGCATACTGCCCATATGGATGTCACTGTGGGTCCGAATCACTAACTACTAACTACTAACTTGTCATTCAAAAAAAATATAGTTTTATTATGATTAATAAAATTAAATAAAACGTTTACTTAGAGTAAATGGTTTTTTAAGATGGACCTAAGGATTATAACAACTCATGCTATATTGGGAAGTTATAGTCTATCTATAACTCCACAGGTCACTTATAAATAAAATGAGAGGCTATTGGGTCATCGGTGATTTGTTGATGATTCATCAATCTTTCTTTAGTCAAAATATTTGATGTCATCAGCAAATAAGGGGAGATTGTTGGGTCACCGATGATTTGTTGATGACTCCTCAACCTTTTCCTAGTCAAATATTTTGTCTTTCCTTAATCAAGTATTTTGTATGTTGGGTTCTTTGTAAAAGTCTGGTCATACTCAACAAGTTCAGCGAATTGAAGACTAGTTGATACCTAAGGAAACATATCAACATTGTGGAAAATGAAGATATGAACGCCGGCCTTCTACCAGACTGATGCGTCGAATAATCAGCTAAAAAAGTTCAGCCGAAACTAAAGACCAAATTCCGCTAGTAGCCGAAATATAGTACCAGCCAAAATGTTCCTTGAACATTTCTTCGGGTGAAAACTATATCTGGTATTTTGGATGATATTATGAAGATACTCCTTGGGGAACACTTTTGCAGTAGTTAGATACAAACCCTTTGGATAAAGTCTATATCTAAAACTTGGGGAACAAGTTCTAGATATAAAGACAAACAAACCTTTAGATAATGTTTGTATCTAAAACTTGGGCAATATGTTTTTGCAGATATAGATGAATAGGAGTATCTTTTTAAATGTTCTCCCAAAATACCAGATAGGACCACTAGCCGAATATATCAAAGGATATATCGGCTAGTTCCATCTATTGTCCTTTTACTAGCCGATTTTGGTCTTCACTTTTAGCTAAACATTTTAGCTGATGATTCGACTAAGTCTGGATGGAGTCGGCAATCATACCTTCATTTTTCCATAAATGTTGATATGTTTCCTTACGTATCAGCTAGTGTTCGATGCGCTGAATTGTTGAGAATGGCCAGGCTTTTACAAAGACCCAAGATACAAAATATTTGACTAAGGAAAAAATATTTGACTAAGGAAAGATTGAGAAGTTATCAACAAATCATCGGTGACCCAACAATCTCCCCCTATTTGATGATGACACCAAATATTTTGACTAAGGAAAGATTGAGGAGTCCTCAACAAATCATCGGTGACCCAACAATAGCAACAGCCGAAATGTTCCTTGAACATTTCTTAGGGTGAAAACTATATCTGGTATTTCGGATGATATTATGAAGATACTCCTTGTCATCAATATCTGCAAGAACGTATTGCGCAAGTTTTAGATACAAACTTTATCCAAAGGTTTGTTTGTCTTTATCTAGAACTTGTCCTCCGTTTTAGATACAAATATTATCCAAGGGTTTGTTTATCTACTACAAGAACGTGGCCTCCAAGTTGGTGGTTATCTAAAAGCTTGATGTGACAAAAGAAGACTTGAAGAAAAAGATAAATAGTGTCATGTCCTTTCACATGTACTATAAATTATGGCACCCCATCTTTATCCAAAGGAAACATGGCCAACAAATGATATTGTGACAAGTGTCCCTATGCATATAATGCATTGACACTATAAAAGGAGAAGAAGGGTCCTAATGCAAAATATCCTTTTAGAAAGAGAGAGATCTACTAAGTGAGAAGCTGATATCGGCAGTAACATAACTTCTTTGTGTTTAAGTTATGTCTTTGTGTTCTAAGTGTTAGATTGTTAGAATATATTTTATTTGTTCTTTTTCGCAACAATCTATTTTCTATGTGTAATTCTTAATATTTTATATTAAAGAATTTAAAAGTGAAAAACTCTGTGTATTTGTATTCAACCCCCCTTCTACAAATCCTTTACTTGTTTGTCATTACCCTAACCCGGACCAACAGAGGCCGAAGTCTAAATTTATCAATCTTTAAGAATGTCTTAGAGATTACCTGACAATAATAGAAAAGGAACATTTTTCTTTTCGAGCTAGTAGGCATGGAATGAGACATGCTCCATTAGGAAATCCAGTGTACCCTCCCTGACGGGGATGGGATTCTTCGCAAACCTGGACCATGAGTGGAGACCTGGATTTCCAAAAGTTAAAAACCAAGGATGGGATTGGGTCGGGTAACGTGATGCCCATCCTCGTATATTAATATGTTATATATTTATTATTAAACATATTACTATTAAATATATATTATTTATAAAAGATTATATTTAGTATCTTTTCGATTAAAAAATAACATTTTTGACATTTCTTCTTATATAAATTGTTTCAAACATTTTTTACATAAAAACATGAAGAGCCAAAAACGTTTGATTAAACAATTACGTTTGATGTTGTGATTTTGTAAACATATGAATATTTGATACTCCATAAAAATAAAATTGTGGAAATTAATGAGATTTCAACATGGACCATTTGGATCGTTGTGGTATTTAAGACATTTATTTTAAAATATGTAACATAAATAGAGAAGAAAATCATCATTCCTTGTTGGAAACGGTGATAGAGACGTGATCATAATTCTCCGTTGAGGATGGGAACAGAGATTGGTGATTAAGGTCCCAGCCCCATTCCCAAGCCTTGAAGCTAACACTCTAATGAGGCCACACCTGTTTGTGTGTGGGTTATTAAATTTATTTTACTGAAACTTCTCTTGGTTGCTAGTGATCCGATCAAAATCTGCTAGGAATCCTAAAGGTACTATCTAAGCACCCTGTTGGGTCACCAATAGAGTTGCTGATGACCCTCTGATTACTTCTCTAATATTTATCATGTCATCATAGATGTATATCTTTTGGCTCTTCTCATGTAAAAGATTTGGTATGAACTTATTAGATCGGCAACATCAAAAACTAGTCGATATATCATGAAAGATCAACTGATGAGAATTAAAGATCTACCATCTGACTTACGCACCAAGCCCTCCCTCTTAAGTAACCGAATTTATTGATCAGATAGTCAACTAGACTATCGGTCGATCAATTTAAAGATGCGCTTCCACAAAGTTTTCTGACTAAATCTCAACAACTTTGCACGTGACAAGGACATAATTTGAAGCAGCTGAAATGGTATATTTGTCCTAATATGCTCTTGATGTGACCTTTTTGTAATGTCTATAATATGTCATGTGACAAGTCCTTTTACCATGTACGATGATAAGGACTCCCTAGAGTTCTGAAGTCAACATTGACCATCTTATCCCCAAGTGACATGCGTCCCTATGCATTTAATGCACATGGTGATATTTAAGGCTGAGTTCTTCTCCAACGTAAAGTTACGCTTTCTTACATCTCTCTATATGATAAGAAGAAATCGTCTACCCACCCATTCTTAAATATTAACTTTTATGTTCTAGGTAAATATTTTGTAACCATAGTGGAAGGTTGTTGTACAAAATTACGAGCTAAACTTTATGGAACCTAAGAACAACTATTACACAAAGTTAACCCTAATACAAAGACTAAGATAGAGAGAAACGTTATCTGAATATGAAAGGTAAAAATGAACTCATGAAATCTCTAGAAAGGAACAAAGCCTCCTATTTATATTTAGACAAATTACACTTCATTCCTCCAAGATTCATAATATTAGTTTCGCTACCCTCCAACGTTCTTCAACCTTGAAGCACAGTCCTCCTCTTTCACCTATAAACAAAAACAACCCTTTTAGCTTCCTAAAGCTACAACATAAACCAAAATAACAAAAAATAAATTACAATATAAGTCCCAAATGTTAAGATTGAAAGAATAAACATTAAAATAGTTTTAACATCCTTCCTCAATATTGACGTTTAAAAACATCAAACATGTTTAACTTAGAACACAAATAATTGTGTTGAGTTACACCAAGAGACTTTGTAAAAATATCTGCAGGTTGTTTTGAAGATTCAGTTTTAACAGTTTTTAATAACCCTACAACAATCTTTTCCCTCACTTGATGAACATCTATTTCAATATGCTTTGTTCTTTCATGAAACACCGGATTATTTGCAATTTGAATGGTTGATTTGTTTTAAGAGAACAAATTTACAGGAAGTAAATCTGTCAAACATAAATCTTTCAAAATGCTAAGAACCCAGATGACTTAACAAAGAGCAGAAGCCATTGCTCTATACTCAGACTCAGCAGCAGACCTAGAAACAGTATTTTGTTTCTTACTTCTCCAAGAAATTAGACCACCTCCAAAAAAACAATATCCAGTAATCGACCTCTTACTAGAAAGACACGTACCCCCAATCAACATCAACAAATACCCTTAGCTTAAAATCATCATATTTAAATAAACATATACCTTTACCAGGAAACAATTTCAAATACTTCAAAACTTTAAAAGCAAGTTTGAGATGTGAACAACAAGGATAATGCATAAACTGACTTAAATAATGAACAACAAACGCAATATCAAGTCTAGTGGCAAAAAGATAAATTAAACGACCAATTAACCTTTGATATCCAGAAAAGTCGGACAAAAGAGGATCAGAAGATACAGAACCTACTAAATCTGTCACAATAAGGTTCAGGTCCATTAGAGTATTTATAGGTTTAACACCAAGATATCCAAAAGCATTTAATTATTCTAACAATACTTCATTTGAGACATACACAAACCCTTCCTCCTTTAAAAACCTTAATTCCTAGGAAAAATTGAAGTCTTCTTAAATCCTTTATCATAAAATTGGTTTTCAAATGTTCTTTACCTTTGTTTATTTTATCATTATTATTTCCAGTAACTACTATATCATCAACATAAGCTAATAAAAAATATAGAATTAAAAGACAGGGTAAAAAGAGAATAATCACTACTATTTTTTAACAAATCCAAATTTAAACAAACAGTTAGAGAATCTAGCATACCACTGCCTAGGAGCTTGTTTAAGACCATATAATGACTTAACAAGTTTACAAACACGTTTATCATCAGGTCAAAAATAACCTTGAGATAGGCTTATATAAACTTCTTCATTCAAGTTGCCATATAAAAAAGCATTATTTACGTCAAGTTGACATAAATCCCAATCATTTTGAACGGATAAAGCTATAACACATCTGACAGTAACCATTTTAACTACTAGGGAAAATGTCGCTTCATAGTCCAAATGTTCTCTCTGGCTATAACCCTTAGCAACTAATCTAGCCTTATACCTTTCTATCTTACCAGTAGATTTATATTTAATTTTGTAAATCCACTTGTAACCTATTGGTTTTCTTGCTGGAGGAAGATCAGTAATAACCCAAGTTTCATTCCTATACAATGCCTCCATTTTATTATTCATAGTTGTAACCCAGTTAGAATCTTTACTAGTTTCAAAATAGTTTGTTGGTTCAACGGACTTATTGAGATTTGAAACAAAGCAGAAATTTTCACTATTTAGAGAAGAATAATTAACAACCTTCTCTAAACCAAATTTTACTTTGCCTTCAACAACATAATCATCGAACTTCCTAGGCAACCTTGAAATTCTATCAGACTTTCTTACAAAACTAGATGGTGTATTTTAGAAGAGAAAAAACACCCTCAGGAGGGAATTTGTAACATTGGTATCAATTCTGTTGTCAGAAACCTCACTATCAACGGCGCTCTGGTCCCTAGCAGCCAAGTTCGAGCTACTCAGGACTGGCGGACTGGTAACTCTATTATGGCTACCAGAGGAACTAGGGCCACTAATTCGGCTAGAATGCGTAGTTAAAGATCGATCCCTATTATCATCATTGGGTAAAGGATTAGAAAATTGATTAGTCGGAACAGAAACAGTGTCAAAAAAATTCAACAGATTTAAATCTTTGGAGTTTGAATCACATTTATCTTCACTCATCTTAAAAGGAAAGACGTTTTCATAAAATTTTACATCTCTAGAGACCAAAATTTGTTTTGAGTCAAGGCTATAGAGTCTATAACCCTTTTCTGAATTTGAATAACCAAGAAGAACACATTTTTCGGCTCTAGAACCAAACTTATCCGAAACGTTTAGTTTTACAGCAAAGCACAAACAACCAAAATTTATAAGGTGGGTGAGGACATGTGTAAACCCATAGATTAATTCATAAGGACATTTACCATTCAATACTGATGACGGAGTCCTATTTATAAGATATGTAGTAGTAAGAATGCACTCAGTCCGCATGGTCAAAGAAACCCTTGCTTGAAGCATTAAAGCCCTAGCAACATTAAGAAGATGTCTATGTTTCCGTTCTACAACACCATTCTATTGAGGTGTATAAACACAAGAAGTCTAATGAATAATACCATGAAACTTAAATAAGTCGTCAATTTGTTATTTACAAACTCAAATTCATTGTCACTGCGAATTTTTTTAACAACTTTTCCAAATTGGGTTTGTAGAAGGTTACAAAAACTAATTATATTTTCATAAACTTCATCTTTTCTTTTAAAAGATATACTCACACTGATCTGGAAAAATCATCAACAATAGTGAGAAAAAACTTAAAACCTTCTCTACTTGTGACTTTACATGATATAGACTAGGGTGTATATGGTAACACCCTTTTTTCAAATCTATAGACTAGGGTGTATATCGTCAAGCCATTAATTCCACGCCGCTTTTCACGTCCTTGTAATCCGTGACCTCATGTAATTACCGTCGTAAGATCAAAGCGGATGCAAGAAGCAACTAAGAGCATCTCCAATGCACAACCTCTTAATGACTTTTTACTATTTGATTTAGCTATTTACAAGGCTTTTTTGCATTGGGTTAGATGGCTTTTTTGTAAAGCTTTTTGGTAAAGCTTTTTCTACACCAAGCTTTTGATGGAAAGCTTTTTACAACTTTTGTCTCTCACATTCTCTATCTAATAACCCTTTGAAAGTGTGTTTTGCATTGGATAACATTTATAAATGACTTTTTATATGTTGAAAAAGTCTTTTTAAGACTTGAGCATTGTGGATGCTCTAAGAACAACTTCAATGGTAAAGGCATTAATGACTTATTGGAATGTTAAAAGTCTTTCAACAAGACTTTTTGGCATTGGATAACATGGCTTTTTGGTAAAACTTTTTTGTAAAGCTTTTCATGCACCAACCTTTTGAAGAAAAGCTTTTTTGCGATTTGTGTTTCTCACACACTCTTTTTTTTAAAGACTTTTTAGCATTGAAGTAATTTATAAAGAACTTTTTGGATAAGATGAATATGTAGAAAAAGTCATTGAAAGACTTAACCATTGTAGATGCTCTTAGAAAAAAATCACTTGTGTGTATTAATTTGTTTCTTTTAACTTTTGTTTTGCATCAAATATTTATTTTTCGTCTCTTGTTACATAATATAAAATTATTAAATATTAAATCAATAAAATTGTTGTATTTTAAGCATGAGAAAATCATTTTTTAACAAGAAGCTTGGATTATATTTGGTATGTCAACTTGTTAACATTAAATGAAAAGAATTTTTTTATTTCCAAACAAGATTTTTATTCACAACTTAAAAACATTTTTTTTAAGGGAGGGCTAATAGCATTCCCTTAGTATGGGTGTATACGAAAATAGTTGTATTTTTATAATATTGGATTATAAAAATAGGGTTTTGACAATAATTTGTGCGAAAAGAATTCACTTTGTAGAGGTAACATTAGCAAGTTATAAGGGTACCATTAGAGCATCTCTAACAAATTTCCTAAATTTCTCCAAAATGGAGAAGTAAAATTCAAAATCTCAAAAAATATTTGCATTCATCTCCAACAAATTTTTCATTTTGAAGAATTAATCATTGATTATAATATTAAAATATTACTCTCACCTATTAAAATATTATTTCTCTCTTCAAAAATTTATTTTCAAGTTTTTCTATTGGTGCACTAATTTGGTAATCATTTTTGAAGTTATCTCCATATTTGGAGAAAAAACTATTTTTTCTCCTACTTTCTCCATTTTGGAGAAGCTATTGGAATACAATATTGATGAAAAATCCTCATTTTCTTCATTTTCCCCATTTTAGGGAAGCTGTTGGAGATGCTCTTAGCCTCCCTTTTTTTATTGGGGAAAGCTAATGGCACCCCTATAACATGCTACTTGCACTACTACCAAATGATTTTCATCTCACACACATCAACATCAACATTCTTTTTTTATATTCTCAAGTCTACTAAAGTACCATAAATTTCGTACACATCTCTACTGAATGGTGTGATTCGCACTCCTCTTTTTATTACATATACTTTTAATAAATCATTTTTTCTCATGACTTATCTCAAGTACAAAGGTTTGATTGGACGAACATTCAAACAAAATATTTTATTATTATTAACATAACATGATTAAATAATAGTACGTAAAAGTATTATTGTTTATTAAAATACAATTCTTTAAATAAAAAATAACCATGATAGTTGAAGCATTTGCTTTTCCACAAAGTTTTTATTTAAAATATTTTCTACCCATTAGAAATAACTTTTGTTATCATTGGATGATGACGCATTAAAGTTTAAGAGTTTAGTTTATATTAATATAAAACAGGCATTTAATAATAATCTAATAAACATAACGTGAAATCGTCAAATATAGCCAGATCTCTTAGAATATTTGAGAACCATTTTGCATTTTCATAATTTCATCTTGTAATAAAATATTTAGTGACAACAATATGAAAAAAAAAACTATAACCAAAAAAAATCAGATATAAATTACTCCCATAATTATTCTTTTTTTTTTTTCAGAAAACTTAAAAATAAAATTTTTTGAAAATCCAAAATAAAAACCTTTTTATACATTTTAGACAAAAAAAACTGATTATCGCATATCTTAACTCTCTTACATGAAATCTTTTTAATTTATTTAACAGGTTCAGACAAACCGAAGGCCTTGGATAAAATTTGTACAACCAGTTTTGTATTTAAATAAAGTCATTTCACCTTTTCTAACCAATTTTCATGTTCTTTTAAGTTTTTGAAAATAATTTTTTTTTATAATATGGTTTTTTTTAGGTTATTCTGAGAAAGATATATAAATAGGGTGTTATCATTTACATCTTATTCTATATTTTAAAAACTTAATCTAGATATATATGTCCCTTTATTAAAATAGATAAATAAATATGAATGTTAGTATATTATCAATTAAAATAAATAAATACAATAGAATAGGATGTAAAATAAAAATAGAGTAAAGTAAAAAGAAAAAATTCATATAATATAAGAGATTTTCAAAGTAGTATTTTGATTAAAAAAAAAGGGAAGAAAAAGTGGTGGGAGATGGAGGATGGTGGGGCCCGGTGAGTGCAGCAGCGACTCAGCCGCCTCTTGATAAGACATGTCAAAATGGTCTGTACTCGCTTACGTATGCCCTACCCGCCTGCCAATTTCTTTACTTTTTTCTTTTTCTTTTTGGCGGTTACGTGGCACCATGTTATTGGAAGTTATAATATTTTATGTTCCAACGAAATATTTATACATCTAGAGACTTCAAAATTATATATTTTCATCTTTTGCCTTATTATTTTATAAGAAAATGCGTAGTTGTAATTTGTGAAATTGATATATTTTATGATTTTTTTAAAAAATATTATCGGTTCATTATTACATGTCGAGTTAAATACAAATCTCGTCTCTATAGTTAACATAAAACAGAGTAAGGTCCCAATAGTTTTATTTTTATAAAGGATATGGTTTTTCATCTAACTCCTTCTGTTAAGGCATTGTTAGGCAAAAATAGAATAAATATAATTTAGATTATTTTCAACATACGTGTTTTGATCTTTATAAGCCTAACTTATATATCTTAGCATTGATAAAGCCTACTTTGAGTAAACATGAGTAGGCTTTGTCATCTTTTTCGATTATACCCTCATTAATATTAATTATTATTTTTTCAAAATGTCTTTTTTAGTCATTTAAATGGTTATCAACTACTTTTTGTCAAACATAATTTGTTTAGGCAGCTAACTTATCATTATCATAAATTTATAAGTCATCGCTAAATTATAAAACATTATCATCGTTTGGCAAATATAGCCTAAGTCTCCGTTAGTAAAGGGGCATTTTTCTCTATTCACCCTACTCTTTCCTCAACTTCAATTTTCAATAACAAATTCAGTCTCTCGGATTACTTTTCATTTTGTAACATAATTCGGTTCCTTGAATTAATTTACATTATTATAACTTATTTGGTCCCTCAAACATTTATTTTTATTTTTATAATAGATGTAGTCCCACCCTCAAATCTAATTTTAGGATTTGGTCCCTTCATTTAATTAATAAAATATGATAACACGAATATATATTTTTTAAATATAATTTTCAAAACAAGTAAATAAAATTTGAAGTTTAAATTTTGTCGTTAAATATTTTATCTTTTCAGATGCATTAAAATCTTTATTTCAAATAAATTCAAATTTGATTAGTTTTTGTTCTAATCAATTCAAAATTAGAAATGTTTTAAAACTAAATATCCAACAAACTTTAATGTAAATTTTAGTTAAATTTATATTTTTATATCTTTATATTTTTATATAACTATAATATTCTTTTATATATTAATTAGTGTTACAAAATTACTTTTACTTTTATTATTATATTTTATTATTTAATATATTGTCGAAAATTTAGTTTTAAAACTTTTTTTTTAATTTTCAACTAATTAAAAAAATAATTATCAAAATTATGTTTTATTTGAACTAAATGATCTCATGAAAGTAATGTCTTTAAGACTATGTTTGACAAACTAACTGATAAGCTAGCTGATGAAAAAATTATGTTTGGCAAAATTAATGTATAAGAATCTAAAATGACCAAATAGGACATACTGAAAAATAAAAAAAATAATTAATAATTAATATTAATAAGGGCTATAATTGAAAAAAATGACAATAAACTCTCAAAACGGTACTCCAAGTAGCGTTTCAATAAACTAGCTTATGATTTGTCAAATATGTACACTGAACAATTTTGCTTATCACATGGTTTTTTCATAGTAAAATTTTTCTAGGGACACAATATGAGAGAAATAGCAAACCAAAGGGACCAAAATTTCAATTTACTCTTTTGTTTTCCTTATTTTACCTCTTACAAATATAAAATAATTAATCCGATATAAATCTACGAATATAGTTTTTTTAAAAGTATTTTCATGGTTTGAAAAATTAAGTAGATCACAATAAGGCCTTATTTATTTTTTCAAAAACACTCTTAGTAGCCTCTTATATTTAATTCGTTAAGAGGTAGCGTCATTCAGACTATTTATTTTTTTCAGTACTCTAGAGACACTTATCACTTACTGTCTTCTTATCTACTAAGAGGTAAACCAACCTCTTATTTGTCTCTTATTATTATTCTCACACTTCTCAACAACGAAATTTGTCAATCGATTAACCTTAATTTATTCTTTCACTCAATTGATTATTACTAAATCGATCGTCACCTATCTCAATTGATGTATCTTAATAGGGTTTAAATGTGTTAAATACCATTAATGACATTTTCTTTTAAATAAATGCTAATTATATAGTTTATACGTAAATTTTTTAATGATGATGAATAAATATATAAAATTGTATAAATGTATCTATAAATTCAATACTATAATTTTTTAATAGATAAAATATATAATATAAAACAAATTCAGACATTTATTTATTTACATAAACAAACAGTGTTATTTATTTAGATTTCAAAATTCAACAACTCTTAAAACACAAACACCACCTAAATAATCAATTTTTTAGCGTTTTCATCTGATATAGTTGAAAGTTTCGTTTAACAAAAAAAAATATTATTATTATTTTATAAATAGAGAGCATGATATTAGGAGAGAAAAAAAAAAGAGTTAATAATAAATAAATAAATAATAATGGTAGAAGGAGAAATGGGGGATGATTGAGTGGTGTCAGGTATTCCCACGTGGGTAGGTGTTGCAGTTGCAGGAGACAGCCCCATTTCCCATTGCAAAGGACCACCTTTGACCCTCTTTTTCACACCAATTCATTATTATTTTCTTTATTTACAATAGGGTTATACAAATTAAAACTTTATATTAAAAAAAATATATTCAACAGGTATACTACATTTTCAAACAGAATATTAAAGTAGTAAATTTCTTTTTAAAAATTACATTAACTAATAATTATTCGTAATTCTAATAACAAATCTATTTTAATAATTTTATCATTAATATACTAATATTTAATAAATTATAATTTATCTTTTCTAATATTTCAATTTCTTCTATTGATAAGAGAAAAAAAATTATTTCCCTCTACTGTATATATAATTTTAGAAATTTCATTAAATATAAAAAAAAAAAATTTATTTATTTTTTTTCTATCCGGTATTGACCATAATTTACAAGAACATTCTATAATCTTAGTAAAAGAGGGGAAGGTTAAAGATTATATTTTATCATACAAGATAACATAACAGTTAGTATAAAAAATTTGTTAAAATATATTTTCCTTCTCTATTTTAAAATAATTGTTAGAGATGATACAACCCTCTTATTTTTAACATACAAATATAATTGTTGAAACATATAATCACTAGTATTTATTTATTTTTGTTGTTGAAGATTTCTTAAAATAATTACAAATATTAATAAATTTTATTTTTATGAATTAGAAAGAATGGAAACTTTTGGAGATTTTGGGCTCCAAACAATTTTCAAGGCTATAAAAAAGATAGAAGATAAATGGTGAATTTTTATAAATATAAAGTTTTTTCAGAAATTATACTTATTAAGGATATCAAATATTTTAAAACTGTTATAATGTAGAAACGTTGTTAATATTAAATATTAGTACCGTTTTTTAATTTTGTTTTTGTTTTTTCTATCTTCAAGACTTCAACTCAACCTATAAAAAATAATTCGCTTATTGAACACTAATTTTTTTAACGAGAACCACACAATAAAAACATATTTTATTAGTAAATAAACACATCCATGTATTGTAATTTTTCTTTAATAGTTTTTCTATAATTTATTTAAAACAGACATGAAAAATTAAAATCTTTAAAAATATTTTATTCCAACTCCAATAGTTTTTTTAATTTTGAAAATCCATCATTACTTATATTATTAAAATATTCAATAAATTTAATAAAATATTCTTTGTTTCTCCTACACATCTAATTTCAATAATTTTGGTTAGTTATATATATTAAAATAATATTTATCTATCCTAGTTTACTGATTTTAGAGATTTCCCCAAATCTTAAAAATAACAAACTATATAGCAATGTTATTGAATTTTTTAGAAAATAAAATACTTAATTTTTTCTATTATAATAAAGTTGTTGGAAATACTCTTAAACTCCATTTATCAAATTGTAACAAAATTATTCCAATTTTTATTTATATGGTTAATAAATGTAATTTAGAAAAGAGTTAACGGCGTGAGATAACGGAGGAAGGTGAGGCTGCACCCCAACAGGAAGGCAGTCAGGCACCATCTAAAAGGCCGTCGCCGCCGTCAGCCCCAGAATAAAGACAAAAAAAAAAGTAAAAAAATAAATGATGGCGTACAGAAAACGTAAGACCGCCGTGACGACAACAAAATCTCACGTGAATGATGTGGGCCCCTTTTCATACGTGTTAATTTTGTCACGTACCAAATTTGCGGTCCCCTTGACTAGATATGATATGTCAGCCACTCTATTTACTTATTTCTTTCTCTACAACTATGCTCTAATTACTAAATACTCCTCTCACTATTTCTTTATTCTTACATATATTTAAGAGTATTATTTTGGTTTTAGTTAAAATCTTTGAAAGTGGGATCTAAGTTTTGATAAGTTTATAAATCGTTTTTATGGTTTTCTTTTTGGCTTTAATAAACAGTCCTTGGTAACTAACCCTGTTAAACAATGTTTGTTAACTAAAGGACGATTTAATCTTTTTATTTAATCTTTAAAATTCCTATTAAAATGGATAATATATAATGATATTATTATTTATATATACATATGTGCACAAAAGATTCACCGTCACCATCAAAACCGGTGACCATTCTCACCGGCGGTCACTGTCCCTTCCAAATTCGTTCGCCATATTCAATCGAAACCTATAAATGTTCATCGATTTGTCCCCCAAAAAACCTTAATGTTGATCTCTCTCTCTCTCTCTCTCTCTCTCTCTCACACACACACACACACACACAGGTGTCGTAATGGTTTAGGCCGTTAACATCGACGAGAAGTAAAACTCAGTGAGTTATTCGTGTAAGTTAATGGAAACTCACCGGCTTATTAAAGAGAAGGAGATGGGTCAACCCGTTTTTCCGAAAGCAATCAGTGAGCTCCCTGGCATTCAGGTATTGTTCGACCTGCTTTATTTTATGCCCGATCGTTATTGGGTTTGGTTGATCATAATAAAGGTATGGGTGTTGCAAATGCCGGTTTGATTTACTTCAACCATCGGTTGCTTGCAATGTCGAAAGATGATATGGCGCATCAAATAAAGTTCACGTCGTCGTCGGATAGTGAAACGGTAGGACGATATGATTTTTCCAACCAACTTATGTCGACGATGATCACACATCCGAAGCTTGATCAGTTGATCCAGTTACCGGCTAGATGTTTGCTCTTAGCTACGACGTTGTTCAGAAGTCGTATCTAAAGTATTTCAGGTTTTCAAAAGATGGTGAGAAGTCACCGGACGTTGAAATTCTATTAGATGTTCCGACGATGATGCATGATTTCGCAATCACTGAGAATTTTGTGGTGGATCCTGATCAACAAGTCATATTCAAACTAGAAGAAATGATAATAGGTGGACTACCGGTGATTTACGACAAAAACAAAATGTCACGTTTTGGGATTTTATCAAAAAACGTTGAAACTCCAATTATGGGTCGACTTGCCGGAAACTTTTAGTTTTCATTTATGGAACACATGGGAAGGGTTATGATAGGTTTGAGAATAAAAGACAAAAGACAAAACAATAAAACAATAAAAATACAGAAATACCCTTCTTTCTAATGGATTTTTTAACAGAGTTAATGATCAGGGACCATTTTTAGAGTAAAGTTTAGGTCCCACTTTCTAAAGTTATTAAAGTTAGGTCCCAATTTCAAAGATTTCACTAAACTACGAGGACCATAGTTAGAGTTTACTCTATATTTAAATAATCAAGATAAGCATTTAAGGATACTTTTGTTTTGGTTCTTAAATCTTAAGATTTCAAAATTACTAGAACCATTTTGCATTTTGTTAGGGAAATCATCTACCATAGTAGCAGTTAGCTGATGTTGTTAAATATCTTCATGTGCTAGTTACATAAAAAGTATTTTGTTCATTTTCAACAAAAATATAGCATAACTCTTGGAAATGCTCTTATATACAACAAAAAATTCTAAGATCCCCTTACTCTCTCCATCTTAAATCTTCATTTTAACCACAAAACAAGATTTGATGCTTATTCTTCTTGTTCAAACCACCCATCTTCAGCTACATCATCATTTGTTTAGCTTCTTGTTGAAAACTTAACTTTCATTTAAATGGAAATCATCAAAAATCTCAAAATAAGCAAGAAAAATAACAAATATATGTCAATTTTAAGCACTAAAACCTAATCAGGAAGCGTATACAGTTTCAAAAGATATTTAAGATTACATATAATAAACAAAGAAACCATACAATTTGGAACTTCAATTCTTTGAATCCACGTGCTTTTGATGGAACTTGTGTTAGTTTTACGTATCATAAACTCTAATTACCGAGAGATCTTGATACAAAGGCTTCAAATCCAAATGTTTGGTGAAATGCAAGGACCAACATTTGGGGTGATACTTGTGAAATGCAAAGACCACATTTTTGTTTGAAATGTTTTAATCGTTTGTAAATTTATTTGACAAGTTTATACACTAACTTTTTTAAAAGATGTAAAATTACCAATGTCATTCCCTTACTAGCATGTTAGGGAATTTAACAACATCTCTTAATTTGTATTATAGTCAAGGAGATTTCCATAACAAAAATACATATTTAGATAGACGATTCTTTTAATTTCTAATAATTAGAGACAAACCAAAGTTCCCACAATTCTAAAAACTACGTGTAATTTACTTTTGGGTTTGGGTTATGAAAAGAAAAGAGTTAAGGTATAAAAGGTAAGAAAAGATCTCTACTATACACATTAGGATGGGATACATCAGATTATTCTCTGTATCCAGGACCTTGTATGTGAGGGTGACTACTTTTATCACGATAAGCGTTTACCGGATAGATTGTTGCATACAATGTCGTTTTTTGGACTAAAAGCTTACTCGATAAGTAAATGACAGTGTTGATATTTATGGTAATCGTCGATTGGATAAATATTTGATAAACAATCCCTAAAAATGATAAAGGATCCATATCTCTTCATATACTTCGCACCTTGAGTATATTTCTCACATGATTTAACACCTTTGCTCTAAATGTTTATATTTTTTTTCAACTCTATTTAATGTTTCTTAGAGTAAATTTCGGATTTGGTCCTTAAGGTTTGTCGATTGTTACGAAAATGGTCCTTTAACTTTATAAATTACATAAAAACCTCCAGGTATGCATTTTGTTACGAAATTGTTCCCTTGAGCTGACGGACGTCTAATTTTTGTGTTAAGCACAAGGGTATTACGGTCATTTTACCTTATTTCATTTATTTCATCATTTTTTAATTGATTATAACTTTTTTAGTATTCAACTTCTACAATAATAACATGATAAACACCAAGGGCCTTCCTGTTGGGTTTAATTTTGGTTTTGTTTTTTTAATGAGTTTTGATTTACGTTTTTAAATATGGTGTTCATCATGTTCTTGGTGTTCATCTTCTACAGTATTAAAAAAACAATTATAATTAATTTTAAAAGGGTAAAATAAATGAAATAACGTAAAATAACAATAATACCCTTGTGCTTAATGGAGAAGTTAGACGTCCGTCAGCTTAAGGGACCAATTCCGCAACAAAATGCATACCTGGAGGCTTTTTATGTAAACTTTAAAATTAAAGAATAATTTCGTAACAATCGACAAATCTTAGGGACCAAATATGTAATTTACTCTTTTTTTTAATAATATAAATGTAAGTATATGTATGTGTGAATGGAGGAAGTGTGGAAAAGTGAAAGATGGGCATAATGGGATTCTTTCGCTGCAGAGGCCACCCACTATATCGGCCCCACCACCTGCAACTGCCTTCATCGCCGACTCCTCTATGTCTCTTAATTTAACAACTATTTTTAAACATAAATAATAAATAAAAATATTATATTTGATCCTTATCTTATATTACTTCCCTTTCAAAAAGAAAATGTTTTTAATATGAAATTTTGTAAATATATAATGATTTTATTTTTTAGCTAACAAATAAACAATCTTATGTTTTCATTTTGGATAGAATTTTTTTAAATGGACAACTATTTTAAGATAAAATAAAATGATATTATACATAGTCATGGTAAATAAAAGGAAATTTCTGAAAATATATACATATTACATGGTAAAAGAATAAACAGATTTTTGTTATAAAAAAAACTTTTTCATATATTGGAGTAAAACGTGTATTTCTCGGACACATAAACCGGTCCATACAGGCTGCCAATTCTCAATGTGAGGGGCATACCTGACTCACTCAGCGGTAAGGCGATTGTGAGGGGGCTTGGAATCGAACCAATGACCAACGGCCTATTGGAGCAAATATCTCCTCGCCCCTTAACCAACTGAGCTACACGCCATTGGCATAATGAATGTGTCACTATTCGAGGGGTGGACGGTGGACTTATACTCAGTGGCGGATCCAGAATTTTTGTCTAGTGGGGTCACCATTAAGGTAGGTTTAAGGCGCGTAAAGTCACCCAACGTATTTTTACTCTAATTACACCGTTTCGGGGGATTTTAAAGTTTTTTAGTTGGTTTTGAATGATTTTCTTGTTGTTTTGTCGATTTCGAAAGACTTTTTCGGCTTTTTTGATTGATTTGAAGAAACTTTTTTAGTGTTTTTGGCAATCGCTAACAAAATGGGGTCCCTTGAAATTTTTAGCTGGGGGGAATTAAGAATAAATTTTGTATTCTTGATTTTTTTAACCTATGTAATATTTTTTTTGACCTCTTGATTGGGATCCCTTCCCCCCATCTTTTCTATGCTAGATCCGTCCATGCTTATACTCGATCGTTTTTTGTAATGTAGAATCTTTTTTATGTATCAAAGATGGGATTATTTAAAGAGCTATAGTTGTTTACTTTTTTTAAATTTTAGCTACCAACCTTTTTCCAGATTTGGTCGTTGATCTGTAAGAAACTTTTGTTCGTTATGTTAAATTTTTCTGATAAAATCATGGGGAAAGTTTATATCCATGCTACAAATTTAAAAGACAAAACCATAAGTTGCGGGGTGGATCCGCTACTTGCGGTTTCCTCTTTGATAGCAGGCTCTTAGCCCATCCGTTATAAATGTGCATTTTTTCTAGTTTTTACCATATAGATATTTCTTATTTTACTTTCATCCATTTGCTTAGACAATTTGATTTTTAATTGAATCTTGTTTCTAATTATTTATAGTTCCGTATATATATTCTAATATAGAACAATTAATTTTTGAATTTAATAATAAATAACATAACTGAAAAGAAAATATAAGACCACATCTAAATTTTTGCACAGGGCCTCCAAAATGTCAAGATCGACCCTGGTCACTTATGTGATGAAGAAATTTCATTTAACAGAATCTCCAGGTTTTGTATTATCTTAAAAAGATTCTATGCATGGTCCCTATCTTGAAATCTGGGTCGGCGGCGAAGTCCAAGGCGTTTATGTGTTTTTTGCTGAAAAGTCAAAAACACTACTGACTACGCTTTTTGTGGTCGATTCTGCAACTACTGTAGTAAACTCATCTAGCGGTGGTGGTGCAAGTACTTATCTGCAGTGTCTACCTAATGTCTACCCAATGTTGAAGGCTCTGAATAGTATACACCATATTGGTTTCCTACATGTCTGCCTACATGTCCACAATCTTTTGAAAGTACCTATGGCTATGCAACACTAACCATGATTATTTCCTGTGTCGGAACAACATGGTGACCCTGAAGAAGAACAAGAAGATAATGAAGACTTTGAAGAAGAATCTGATGACAAATCTAGGGGTGCATACAGGAAAACAAATGACTTTTAGGGCATGCCTCCTCCACCTCCATCAGAAGCTCCCAGTTTCACACCACAAGACACAACTTATTATCAACATAGTTTGCACATTAAAAAATAGTCATATTTTCAAAAATAAAGAAGATCTAAAACTAAACCTTGAATTGAAACTTGTTTAAGAGGGGTTTGAGTTTAAAGTCACTCGGTCATCAAATGAATGGTTTGAGGCGAAATGCGTTTCTGAAATTTGTAAATGGTGTATGAGGGCTACCTTAGATCCAAATACTTTGTTGTTCTATGTTAGAGTGTTGGAATACATACACACATATTATAAAACCCAGGTCCACCCTATTCAACAAGCTAACAAAAATGTATTTGATGATTTACTAAGTCCAAATTTCGATGATAATTCTAGAGTGTATCATGGTAAAGATATCGTACATGATATCAAGTTGCAATACCACGTTAATACCAACTACAGTGAAATGAGAAGGGGGGGGGGGGGGGGGGGGGACTCCCAACATATAGCCACAATTTGAAGTTAGTGGATCCTAGCACCACGACAAAGATCAAGATGGATTATTCACAACGGTTTGAGATGTTACTTGTTGCCCTTGGTTGTGCAGTAAGATTATTTCTATATCAGACATTGTCAATAACAAACGTTTTCTATTAAATATCCCAAGTCCATTCATGCATATTCAGACGTCCATTAGGAACTTGTGTCTATTGATTGTAACGGAACGTGCTCATTTGAAGGGTCATTACTTAGGTAGCTAGTTGATCTACAAGCAACATGTTCGTGTAGAAAATGGCAACTTGTTGGATTACCTTTCGATCATGAGATTGTTAATTCCAGATTGTCAAAGATAACAGATGTTAACCTATTTGCTTCCCCCTACTATACGCCGACTTTTTATCGAGCAACATACCCGGAGATAGTAATGCCTATTCCACCGACTACGTTTTCAGTTATATATGCAATGTATGTTACATGTTTTAGCTTGTTAAGTAATACAACATGCTCGTGGATCTTTAATTGTTAAATTATTATCCATATGCTCTTGATAGAATGGCGTAAGCACGATGGACAATAGCACTCGATACTTGTTGAGATCAATTTCCCTCTTTGCTAGAAGTCATTTTTCAGTATGCATATGGTATGTGTATTATAATGTTCCAGTTTCTTTAATGAGAGATTTTTATTTAGTATCATTCGGTTATTTCCTAGCAACCAGTTCAATGTAATTATCATGCAATCTAATAGTATTCGTATATGTGATAATTCTTAGTATATGCTCCGTGATGATAGTGTCAGTTCAATATGTGCTTATATGTGGTGTTCAATATTTCGTTAAGACTGGTTTGCCATTGTTTGGTATTCATGTTGAGCTTTTAGCATAAATAGTACATCAAGATGCATAAAGTTACACAATACACAAAACATATCTTATATTGAAGTGGTATTAGAATAACATTTAAGTTATCAACCTCGTTCATTTTTTTATTTGAATTGTTATTTCAGTGTTTATAGCCTTAATCATAAACTCACTTAGTTGTATAAGCTAACATGTGTCATATATCTCAAAAGACATGTACGCATGACCTAGCAAGAGGAAGGAAATGGCTTATTTGCACTTAGATCACTTATCTTATTGTGTAATTAGTTCAATGTAGGACGAACTAGTTTCTTTAGACGTTTCTTTCAGTTTGTAAGTCTTTCGTTCTAACAAATTTGTTGCATGTAACGTACGAATATTAAAGTTTACTCGTTAACATTTGTAGATAGTAATAACGCCTTGCGAGATCTTGGGAGGGTGATTCGTATAACTAGAAAAAAGACACAGTATACTTAATATGAAATAACAACTGTAAGTAATCATTTGTCGTATAAACAAAAAATATCCAAATTGATTAGTCATTTTTATCGACTGGGTTGACTACTATTATTGCCAAAAAGGAAAAGTTAAAATCAACGATCTCAATGCAATTTTATTATCTCTATCATTGCGAGTCTACAATATAACATTTAATGCAATAACAAGCCACCATACAAAAAGAAATTGAATATTACAGCAGAGGGCAGCGCATTTAGACAACATGGTAGCCTTTAATTGTAACTTACTGTGTTTCCCAATGAGTAAGTTATTATACATTGTTGAAAGGAGTATTATAAAAACCCTCTCTTTCTTAGGTAACTTTTATGTTTTTCTTGTCATTTATTATATTTCAAACCGTTATATTAATTTTCCATAATATGTCATAATAAGTATAAAAGTATAGTTTCAAGTCCTTTAATTCTTTCCTAAATCGTACGATATAATGTATATATAATTACATAACTTATTTATCATCATCGCTCTATAAATAACGGCTGGTTGGATTTGGTTGAGTTATATGTATATATGTCTAACCCAATTTCGACCTTTTAATCGATGGTTGGATGAGTTTATGATTCGATAGTTTGGCATGTTAGATTTAATATTAAAATATTATTTAATATTTTCTTTTTTTTTTATTAAAAACCCGATCATAAAATAAGAAAGAAAGACAGAAGACTTAAAAAAGATGGAGTCAACACCGAGTAAAGGGGATGATGATGGTGTCATGTGAAGGGATGTGTATACAAATTATACAAACACACACACACATATATATATAATGATGAATATATATATACAGTGTAGGACGAAAAAGCTGAAATAAATTCCCACCTGCTTTTGTATTTTTGTTCCTTTTTCTTGTTGTTCAGTGAGGTTAATTTAGTCTTTTTAGATACAATATCTCTCTCCGACCGCCCACGTGTGACACGCTATTTGCGATTCTTTTTTTTATTTATATTTTCCACTTGTATCTTCACATTTTGATGAGGTGATCTACGTTTTAACAATAAATGAAAATTAAGTTTTAAAAGAAAATTCACATTTAACCTTAAGTAACCAATTTTTTTTATTATAATTTTATCATTTTAACTCGTTCTAAAATGATTGTATATAAAATAATAATATATTCGATATTTATAAATGGAAAAAACTAAAGTAATAATTTTTTCTATGTTAAATTTTTTTTTGTTAAACTTCTCTTTTTTGCATCTATTGTATGATCAAAAAGCTTTATTTTCTATATTTTAATTTTTTTTTATTAGAGATGTGTTTTAAAGATCGGAATTTATTTAAGTATTTTTTAATAGTGATCATTTGGCTTTAAATATAGTTATAACTAGAGTAAATTACATGTTTGGTCCTTATGATTTACATATTACAACTCTCGTGTCCCGTTTTTTAAATAATTATAGATTACAACTTTGTGGTTTACATTTTATAACCTCTTTGTTCCCTTAACCAAACTACGTCTTAAATATTATGTTAAGTTAGTTAATATAGTGGGACATTTTAGTCATTTTACTTTTTTTCTAGTTCTTTAAAAAACATATATTATTTTTCAGTACCCTTATAGATACCACCATGCGTTATTTTACTTTGACTCCATCCCACCTCTTCCCTCCAAGGTCAACTTCTCTGACCCATTGATCATCTTCGGTTAATATTCTAAAAGGAAATCCAAAACATTTTTTCTTGAATTGTACGAAGAGAAACTTCCTATACGCTTTTAGGGTGCTTGTTTTTCATCTAGATCAATCTCGATGAGCCAATTATTGAATGGTATAGTGCCCAAAATCAATAATAGCTTCTAAAAAGTCAAAACCTAAAAAGAAAAGAACAAACGTATCTGAAATAAGATATGTTTAGAGTCCAGGTGTTCTTGCAAATGTTGTAGCTTTTGTTCTAGAAGGGAGTTCATCTGGATTTCCAATTCCATTTTATGCCTGATCAATTCATAAGTCGAGGAAGAGTGGGTTTAAACAAAGCTTCAATTAGATCTAGAGAACAAGAAAGCAAGTGTTCACCGGAGACGGGTATGTCATTGTGTATGCATCAGATCAATTCTCGTATCAAACGCAATTCATGCGATGGGTGAGATTAAAAATGATCAAAAAAGGTCCAAATCATTTCTTACGTTTCTCAGCTTAACTCTTATTCTCATACAATCATTCGTGTGTGTGTGTGTGTATGTGTGTGTATATGAATAGGATTGAATTTCGATGAAAATGAGAGTTAAGGTAGGAAGCGTAAGAATGTATCTCCACCCTTGGATGCAGATTATGATGAGATGCACCGAGATGCATCAGATCAACTCCCTTCTAAAGCACAATTAATGGATGTGTTAAAAGTGATCAAGGATTCAGATCTCTTCTTACGCTTCTCACCTTAACTCTCTTTTCACACGATCTTAAGCCTATATGTTTATCGTATAATTTTTACCTTTAACTTAGAAATATAGAGAAGATGTGAAATTACTAAAATCTTCCTCTAATAAACCTACTCAATAGAATTTTATCAACGAAGTTAGGACAACGGATCAAATATGATATAAAAAGTGAACTATATGACTATAATTTATAATTATTTAAAAAAAAAGACAAAAAAAGACCAAAAAACATTATAACTACTTATAAACCACATAGACCAAGCATGTAATTTACTTTTATAATTATTAAATTAATTAAAAATGTCAAAGATCAAACTTAGAGGATCAATTAGTAAATAAAATAACTTTACATTTAAGATGGTGTAAAGAATAGTAAACATCAAAATTTGGTGTTTTATTACCACCAACACAACAACACTACAAATTCAATCTAAGGTTGTCCAAAAATGAAAAAAATCCTACCAAACTATCAATTCGCATAACCCAAAGGGTAAATCAACCATCAAACAACACATTAAATCATCAATATGAAAATAGGGACAGTTTCATATGAGAACGTAACTTTTTTACGAGAACGTGATGAGGTTTTTTTAATGTATAAAATCATATATGATTTATGTAGTGATTTTGATTCACATACAAAATCGTATGTGATTCATATAGTGATTTTGATTCACATATAAAATCATATGTGATTTTGATGTTAGTACAAAATGAAATATGATTTTTTGATGTTGGTATAAAATCACATGTAATTTTGTACGTAAAAAAATCTTCTCACGTTCTCGTAAAAAGAAACCATTATCGCATGAACCTCCCTATATGAAAATAACCTCATATTGTTGCCCGTTTAATATAACATTTTTTAATTTTCTAAACTTACTAAAGATAGGATTTAAATGCATATTTTCTGTATTATTATTATGAAAGAGAATCATCCTTTAGACCAACTTATGTCTTGTTTATTATTTTTTTCATAAAACCCTAGTGTTAACCATTTATGTAAAGGTGGATAAGATATTAAAATTAGAAGAATGTTATTTTTTTTTTTAATTAAAAGTTTAAAACCTTTTATCGTTATCTTATTGGACAAGAGGTGAACATAAATATTAGCTTTTTAGAGTCTTTTTAACAAACACAAATTTTGGAACCTTGGAATATAAGAGATTTATGACCCATAACAAATGAAACATATAAGAATTGAAGAAAAAAATAACATGTACAAGTTTTAATAGCACAAAAACTTATTAAACCTGAAATAATTATGTTGGCAACAATTTCTTAACATTATTTACTTTAATTCTGACGTTTATCAAATTACAAAAACATAAGTGAGCATTTCAGACTTTAACATCTCTTAAAACCTCATAATAATGGATCATTTTAGTAGATAAAATATATAAAAAAAAATGCATAAGTTTCTTTATTTTCTTATTTGTTTATTCTAATAAAGCAAATTTAATAATCACATTTAAAATAAAGAAAATATATTATTGGTAGGCCGACAAGTGCTTATCACTCTAATCGGACATATTGAACAAAGATACGTGTTTCTTAGTTAATTGTAAAACATATGATTTTGACATTTATTTATAACAAATTTATTACTTATATATTATATTATAAAAATCAAACGGGCCGGTTTAAATAATTTTTATTTATTTATAAATCCCATGAATTAAAAGAACAAAAAATACAAATACGTTTTATAACTTTAAGCTTTGCATATTCCAAAAATAGGAATAAATTCTATTCGAGTCAAAAAAAAAATTAAATGTAAAAAAAAAAAAAAAACTAGTCAAAAATGGGGTACATCTTAAAAAACCCAATAAAGGGCTTTTAGGTCTTTTTCCTACTTTCATTATGTGGTCGAAGAGAAACAAAAATCGCAGCCGTAAGTGGGCGACAATAACATACGTGTCGATCATGCCGACATCAACAAACTCAAATCTCTTGTTGCCGTCCGTACGAGAATGGACCACCGCCGATTCGCCGGCGTTAAATTCATAAAAACACAAGATATATATCGCCGGAAAAGTTAATCGGAAATTCCATTGAACAAAAATTACATATTTTACGGCAACAAATCGTTTACCGAACAACAGTTCGAGAAATTACACTGAATGAGTTTCTCTATATGTTGCAAAAAAGGGGGATCGGAATTTGTATTTACTGCCGACCGACGGTTAACGGTGATTGATCGGAGATACATGATCGCACCGGTGAACGACGTTGCCGTATTCCTACTCGATTTAGCCAAAAAAAAAACGTAAAATAGTACTAATTACTGTTTTGAATTTACGATTTGATGATTAAGATTAAGATCAATATCAAGACGTTCCGCCGGCGGCGGAAGGTTGAGGTCGATTGCGACTCGTCGCGGTGGCGACGACGGCGACGGCGACGGAGACGGCTTCACGTTAACAACCGATGATGAATTAGAGTCGTCGCTTTTTGAAACACTAGCAGACTGCCGGAAAATCACAGGTCTGGGAATCCCGTCGAAGTAAATCGCCGGCGGAGAATAAAATCCGGCACCGGTGACGGTGGAAAAACGGTGTTGATTCTGGTGATGGTAAGGAAACTGGACGACAAAAGGAGGAGGTGGAGGAGGAGGAGGAACGACGCCGTACGAAAGGTTGAGATCCAAAAGTGGAACTGAGTCACGACTCGGTGACTCGACCGTACTGGTTTGACTCGGACTCCGTTGAATCACCACCTTCAACAAATTACCAACATCCTCATGCGTCGGAAAATTAGTCTTCGCTTTCGCACCACGAAACTCACGCGCCGCCGCGTCGTAAGCCCTCGCCGCCTCCTCCGCCGTATCAAAAGTCCCCAACCATACCCGGCTTTTCTTGCCGGGATCACGGATCTCGGCGGCGTACCTCCCCCACGGCCTCTTCCGTACTCCTCTAAAATGCGGCTCTTTCAAACTAACACCACCAACGCCGGCGGTGGTGTTGGGTTTTCCGGCACCGGCGGACCTTTCTTTGGGCGCCATTAATGAAAGCTTTTTTTTAAAGAAATTTTACAAATGGTGAAGGAGGTTTGGGGAAAAAAGGAAGAGGATGAAGGGGTGATTATATAGGGGAAGAGAGTATGGAATTGGTCAACGAAGGGTTTGACTAAAAGGTGGGCGGCAGCGTGTGGGACCACGTGGCAAACACATGAGAATGGTGGGAATATTTTATTAAATTAAATAATAATAATAATACGGCGGTATTAATTAATGTATTATATATACGAGGATTATACCACATTATTATTAGCATTATCCGAAAGCGGCTAAAGATGAAATCAACGGCTAAGATTCCCACGCGCTCACTATTGTGTGGTACCCCACTCTACACCTAAAGTGGTATCATCTTAATTTACTATAAAATCTTATGGAAATTTATTTATAAAGAAAAAAAGAAATATTGTGTTCTTTTTCTATGATTGCCGAATAAAAATGGATTTGTAAATTGGTCAAGAAATTCAGCGTTTGTTTTTTTTAAAGGCGACCATTGAAAAACATAGACCAACAATTATGTAAATAGAAGCTCCTGTAATAAGGATATATTTTTGAAAAACAATGTTGTTATGATGATCAGATAGAAAGTAACATGTGGCTGAAATAGTCGTTTGTCAAATGATCTTTGACCAAGGCAAGAAAGAAGGATGTCCTTGAGAGTTGAAGATCTTCTCTGTTATGTTTTTGAAGTTGATAACGAGCCCCCACTAATTGAGAATCAGATCCCAAACACTCTTAACATTGTTGCACCTTCAAAGTTGCTCAGACAACTCCTCGCAACATGGGTATTCGACTGAATCTAAATCAATTCCCTGATTATTCAAGGACAACAGAACCGGAAGTCTACCATGAAACAAACGTCAAACTGAAATGTTGATCTTTAGAGGGACGAGCGCGTTCAAGCGAGTTTCCGGATAAATTCCATTGTCTTCAATGCATTTATCTTCAATTAAGGTCTTCAATTTTTTGACCAATAACATACCATCTTCATCCAAAAGCCACCACTAGTTGTCCCTGCAATCATTAAGAGATTGAAAATTTTGTAAAAAAGAAGTCAGATTGGCAAGCTTATTGATTTCCCACCCCCTTAGATTTCTAGTCCAATCTGAAACCCAATCCTATCGACCTTCACACCGACAACCTCTACTCCTCACTTTTACCTCTCTTATCGTTTCAAGTTGAACAACCTCAAAAAGCGGTCACGTAAATAAAAATTCCCGACCCATTTATGTAGCCAAAAAAGAGATAGAAGTCCCATCCCTAAGTTTTTTAGAGAAATAAGAGGTAAATTTTACACCACACAAATCTAATTCTCGACCTAAGGAGATGATACTTCCCGCCAAGAACCTCCTCTGCACCTTGAGTTGTTTCTGCCTTCCCTTCAAACCCCCATACAAACTACCAACGGTTTTAACCCACAAAGAGTATTTTTTTTGGTTTAAAATCTCCATCACCACTTCCCTAAAATAGCACAATTCATCACTGTGAGGGTCCCTATGTCTAACACACTTGATTCAAGTGAAGAAAAGGACGCGTCACACTTAATCCAAGCCAATTTCCCCCTCCCCGGCTTCCCATATGAAATCTCATCTAACTCTCTCTCGAGAGTGTTTTTCACACTTGACGACGTATGGAACATCAACATAAGGTATAGAGAAAGGGTTCCAAGAACCGATATAACAAAGGTTGGTCTTTCACCATAAGACATAGTTTTCGCTTTCCATACAACCAACCTTTTACTGAATTCTCCATGACAGGTTGCCAGTTCCCAATGTGACTGATAATTCTCACTTTGAGTGTTATTTATACTTCATTAGTGTGTCTTTTTATTTCCTTTTAGTGTGTGTTTTCCCTTTATATGTTCGTGTTTTCCCTTTTTGTTTATTTATTTTTATTTGGAGTTGTTAAGGATAAAACTTTGTATTTTGATTAATGTATGTGTTGTTTTGGAGCTGGTACGTAGTAGTGGCGAGTCACCACTGTGGCAGCAGTGGCTGGAACTGCTATAAATCTCTTTGCAAGATTTATTGCCAACATAGTCACCACTGTGGCAGCAGTGGCTGGAGCTGCTATAAATATCTTTGCAGGATTTATTGCCAACAAATTGAAAGATATTGCAGAGTGTTTTTGGTCAAGGGTTGTGGCTTATCACGAAAATAAAGGGAAGGAAACAAGAAGGATGAAGACAAGAGTGATTAGAAGACAAAGAGTGAGAGGTCACTTTCTCACTCACAAGTCACTTTCTCCCTCAAATGTCATTTTCTCCTTGCTCAAGTCATTTTCATCACCTCTCTGCTCTTCCACTATAAAAGAGAGCTCTTGGGACTTCATTTGATCCATCAAGCTAGAGAGCATTCAGCTGATAATTCAACTCTATCATTTTAATTTCCTGTAATTTAAATTTCTTTGATTTACTTTCCCGTTGGCCACAGTGGTCACTGACCATTGTGGTCAGTTACGTTTAATGCAATTTTTGTTTTCGTATTTATACTTCTGCAGTGTATCGTAGTTAAACCCCTCTTTGGGTGTGGGTGTAAGCCGAACCCGAGAGTCCAAAATGTAACACTTAGGTGTTACTACTTTTTGCTAACTCTTCGGTTTGGTCATTTGAGTGGAAGCTTCAACTCAACGTGGACAAGCTGATCACTTTAAGTGTTAATATTAGATCTTAGACCTCGAGAGGGGTGGATCCAAAATACGGCTTGAATGATGCAAGTAGGTTTGAGAAAATCTTCAATAATTGCACAGAGATATGGGTTTTTGCGTAATCGTATTAAGGTTCAGATGTCGGTCGAGTAGGTGTGTCATAGAGATATGCGCATCCCTCCACACCCGGCGGAGCTAAGATCTTCGAGATCTATTTTTGTACGATTGGCAAACCGAAGGTTAGCATTTGTGGCGACTTTATAATAAAACTGTTTTCGCAACCTAGATGACGTAGCTTCGAGAGAAGGAAATTATATGGAACTACATTGTGACAGCCTTTATTAACCATTTAAGTTATTAAAATACCCTCGAGGGAAAACTTACACCCATACCCGCTTTTTATTTAATTGTTATTTTTAAAAGTTATTAAATATTCCACCAACAAATCATTTTTATAGAACTCTAAACTTTGCACCGGAAGCTCGTAAGAAAATCTCTGATTCGTAGTTGGCAGTCCTTGGACGATCTTGGTATTTACCATTATATTACTTGTTAAGCGAACGCAGTAGTGGTGTACACTTGCACTATTATTGTGACACATTTCACGTGTATTTTTTTGCTATCAGTGACTCATTTTCGCAGCAATCAGCAAACCCAAATACGAGAACGAGGGCATGATGACTTTGCACCCCAACCATGCATCCATACTTTCGACATCACTGATCGACACCCCAACACTGAACAACTTACTTTTGTTATAGTCCACTTTCAATGTTGATGCCATTTGAAAGCAATTAAGAATTCCCAACAACTTTTTGGCATTTCTTCTCGACCAATCCCCGAAGAAGATGGTGTCAGTGGCCTATTGAAGATAGGATATCTCGACGTATTCTTTTCCCATTTCACTCATTTGAAGATCACTTTTGCCACGAATTTTTGCATTGCTACATTTAGGCCTTCCATCATGATAACAAAGAGAAACGGGGATAGGACCCCCTATCTTACCTCTTTTGTCATTTGGAACTCTTTAGTGGGAGACCAAATGACAAGGAATGAGATTGAAGCTGACGTAACGCACCCTTCCACCCCAATTACACCATTTTTCTCCAAAGCCCATTTATCGCATTAAACTCAAGAAAAAATCCCAGTTGATTTTGTCAAATGCTTTCATTCATAATATAATTCACATTCTCATTTACGACCAAAACCCCCTCCAAGATAAACCTCCCTTTGATAAAGGCATTTTGAGCGTCCCCGATTACGTTCTAGATAATTCTCTTGCATATTTCAGCTAAAGTTTTGGTTAAAATTTTGAAACAACGTCCAATCAGGCTGATTGGCCTATAGTCCCGCAAACTGATTGGATTTGCTGACTTGGGACTTAGAGAAAAAAATGAGGTATTGCAACCTTTGCTAATCTGACCCGAAGCCCAAAACCAATTAATTTCTTCGAGAAGGATGTCCTTAATTGTCACCCAAAACCTTTTGATGAAATTGAAATTGAAGCCATCCGAACCCCTGGTCTTCGAACTTCCACTGTTTTATGGCGTTCCAAAATTCTTCCTCCGAAAACGTTACTTCAAATATATCAACATCTTCCTTTGATGGTTTCGAGATTCTATTGTTGGAGAAAGAAGCCCGATTAGAAGGATTTTCTGAGAAAATTCCTGGAAATAATCAAGAAAGTTTTGTTCCAAGATCACTACTTCACTAGGTCCTTACACCAATTTTTTTTGAACGGCAGCAGAATTTTATTAACACGAAACTAGCGAGGGGCTAGGAAACAAAAGAGGGAAAGGAAAAAACACAATTACACATTACACCAGTCAATCCAATTAAACGAGACATTAAGTTTCTTCTACGAGCTAAGCCAGAAATAGGAGGAGCCTTGGATAAGATAAAATAACTTGGGGATGGTCTCATGATTCTTATTATGTACCAAGTCATTCCTCACTTTCCACAAATACCATAAATATGTGAGAATAACTGCCTTGAACAAATGAAGTTTAACTCCCGAGAAATTGTTGGACTCTCCCCAGAACAGAAGAGAGGCCACCGTATTGCCCGGAGAGGAAATCTTCCACCATTTTCCGATTTCCTTTACTATACTTTTAGCGGTATTGCAATCCACGAAGATATGGTCTTCGGTTTCGGGAGCCGAGTTACAAAAAGGGCACAGTTTGGGCTCGGGGATGATTCCCCGTTTGAAAAGATTGTCATACGTGGCAAGCCGCTTATGATGAGATTTCCATCCGTGCAAATTTACTTTCCCAGGTATTAGATTACTCCAATATGTTTTCACGCCGTTGTCATTGTGGAGAATTTTATCATCCAATCAGTGTCTCAAAGAGGAAACAGAGAACGTCCCACTTGGTTCTAAAGCCCACGTCCAAGAGATATTATCGGAGGACCTTAATAAGGAATGGAGATCGATTCCAAGCTCTCTCGTCAGATTGTTGATAGAGATGATATTTGCCCCAAACCCCTCTCTTTTTCGAGAGCAAAGGATCTCTCGGAGATCGACGGTAGAATCCGTGGATGGCATTAATGGCAGCCGCCCATAAGGTGTTATTATCGAGTTTGATTTTCCACCACCATTTAGAAAGAAGTGAAATATTTAAGGCTTTAAGGCTGCCCACCCCCAGACCTCCCAAATCTTTGGAAGCAATGGTGCTATTCCATGCGATCCAAGAGATTTTTTTCGAGTTAACACCTCCCCCGAGGAAAAATTACGTCTTAAAGACTCAAGTTTTTTAAGGAACAAAGATGGAGCTTTATAGATGGAAAAGTAGTAATTACCTAAGGATCCAAGCACAGTCTTGTATAACAATAATCGGCCAGCAGCTGAGAGAGAGGAAGCTCTCCAGTCTCGAGGTCCTTACACCAATTCACATTAACAATCTGCCTTTCAAAAAAAATACACATTAACAATCTGACCACAAATATAATTTTTTCTTTTTCGACCACAAACCAAATAGTGAAAGAACCGAGTGTTTTCATCGCCTTCGATGTCCCATTTAATTCTGAATTCTTGCTTCGCCTCCCTAGATCTTTCACACTCTTTCTCAAGCCACTGGTTTCTTGCATCAATCCACTATGACATTTTTTCGACACCTAAATCTCTCGTTCCTACTGAGAGTTCCCCTTTAGCAACTTCAGATTTGAGTTTTCGAATGTCACCTTCTAAATTTCCAACTTTGGACTTGCTTCACGCCTTCAAAACAATTTTCACGTTTTTTTAGGCGATCCCTAAAAATGCAATCAGGGATACAAGACCTGACCGGGGACTTCCAGGTATCCACAAATAGCTTCTGGACTTCGACTTCCTCTAACCAATGATAAAAAAAATTCTAAAAGGTTTAGGACCGAAATAAATATCATTGTCTTTCAAAACCATTAGGCGGTGGTATAAGAATTTTCTGTCCAAAATCGTAATAGCTAGGCAGCTCCAAAGATTCCTAAATCCTCCGAAAACATGAAATGGTCTAGTTTACTCAATTTTAGGTCGTCTGTGCTAGCCCTTGTGAATCAATTCCCTCCCAACGAAACCTCAAATAATTGAGTTTCCTGATAAAGTTATTGAAATCACTAACAACCTTTGCTTTTTTTTGACTATTTTTTTTCTCTACGGAGAACTTCAAACCACATTGAAATCCTGGAAAACACACCACTTATGTTGAGATTATCAATAACAGCTCCAAGACGATCCCACAATTCCAATTTGTCTTCCTTGGCTTGTGGACAGTAAACATTATCACGCAAACATCCCCGACAATGCCTTTCCAAGATCCCTTTACAGCTAAGAAATTTTCATCACCCAAAGTTTGGTCCTCTACAAAAACATTCTGAGTCTCAAATTGATGGAAAATTTAAATGCAACATTTATAAAAGAAACGTATTGTATTTTAAAAAATCATATATTAATGAATCTTACCTTTTACATCTATTTAAGATTTCGACCGGTATACAATGTACTTTAAATTGTTTAGTATGAAATTTTTATTGATCATTTGAAAAAGAAATATTTGAACTTATAAAAGTTTGTTGGTGAATAAATAGTTTTGTATCAAGATTTTGCTAAGAAGATACGATAAGAGGTCGAATTAATTAATATACATATGATGCAAGTATTCTATCGCACGTTTGTAGTCGTCCTCTTAGGTGGTGTTTGGATTAGCTTATTAACTTATAACTTGATGATTTCCTGGAAAAGTCCTTATTAAAAATTCATAAGTTAAAAAATTGAACTTCCTAAAAAATGACTTATCACCGGTTTGGCACCGGATAAATTGTTCTTCTCAAACACTCAAAATGACTTATTACCGGTGTCACACCGAAATAAGTCAATAAGCAATCTCCATCGCATAAAAAGTTGTTTTGTCATATGTGTGCATTGCACATGGCTTTCAAGGGTAGGTTTGTCCTTTTATTTTGTAAAAGATAACTTCCTCCTATCTTCTTATATTCTCACTTTCTTTTGTGTTCACCTTTCAAATCAATTAGTTAGGCTTGTTTCATTGTCACTTATTTGTGTTCACTTCATTTTCTTCTTTGTTATTAAGATAGATTGTGGAGAGATTACAAAACTTTTTTGTATTGAAATTTCCAAAATGCTCTTTAAAATATTTACAGTGCACACTCATTACCTAATCGTACTTTTAATTAACAATCATAAAGAGTTCGACTGTGAATATGAGAGGAAAAATAAATAATTAGAATTCATAAAGTGTACATTATTGGTTTAAGGTTTAAAGAGTTGATTCATAAACAATTAAAGGATTGATTTCAAATTTAATATTAAAGAAGACCTCACATATTTTGTATTCATTATCCTGTTTGCACATGTTTTATAACTTACATCAGTTACATTTCATATTCCCAACATAATGTCATTTCACTTGAGTCTGTTTTTTCACGTTCAAGAATTTTAAGACAAGTGCAAACACGGTAAATAATATTTGAAATGATACTTACTTTAACTCGTTAAAGTTATTGTCCATTCTTTAGTTGATAAACACGTTAATAGTTTTTGAAAATGATACTTACTTATCAATTATCAGCTACAACTAGCTTATCGGCTAGTTGCCAAACATAACTTAAATCAATATACCAGTTAGCTTATGTTTGACCAAACAATATTGCACAAATCAAATAGTCAAATAAATGAAAACAAATTCTAGAAAATTAAACGAAGCTACAAAATTAACTTAATAGTTTAATACAAAAGCTTCAAATACTCAAAAGGTAGATAGTGATCCAAAGAGAAAAATGTCGCATGTAATTGTGATTGTGATGTTTTCTTTCTTTTTATGTAATTAATTCATTAATATAATGTATTTAAATCGACCTTAAATTACCTTTTAAGACTTTTTTGGTTTAATTAATATGTATGATTTATAAAAATCATCATTTAACTGAATTGTTTTGACTCTATACTTTTCAACCACCAAATATAGGAAGTGCATGCCTGAGTCGGTGTGCAGGTACAATTGAAGAAAGCATATGGTACAACTACAACAACAACTGGCGACCATAACTCTTCACACGTAAACTCTGAAACATATCATTTTCTGCTTTCCTTTTCATGTTTCATTCTTTATTGTATTCTTAATTTATGTTCACACGTCACCTTTTTATGAATGTTTTTTATATTATTCCTAAGATAAATATAATATAAATAACTTATTCGGCCACCTTTTTTTCAAGGTTTCAATAAATATAATATACTTTTATTCTTAATTTGACATACTTCTTCTATCATATAAAAACAAGATTATGAACGACTATTTTGTTATAATTTGGGTATTTGTTGAAACCGGACAAGTTATGATATTTTAAAAGATATATTTATATAAAAATAATAAATAAATAAAAGCAAAACGTGTCGAATAATTATGGTCCATGAGTTCTTCATACATGGTCAAAATATTCCAGAAGAAAGTCGAGGCCAAAGACACTTGAGAAAATCCAACCAAAGCTTTTGGAAATCATAAGTGATATAATTATATAATGATGAGTGAATTAATCTTTTTTTGTGTTTTTAACGAGTTAGGCTTTTTGTGATCGTATTCTTTACAAGTTGAATTTTTGTGGTTCTAGTTTTAAGGAGTTGAGTACATATGATTACTGTTAATGTCAAAAACTGCACCGCTGATTATTTTAACAAAACTGTTTATGTCGAAAATCGCTTAAAAAACAATTTAAGGTAGGGGTGCGGACTTTGTCAATTATAGATTGAACCATCGAAAAAACAAGAAAAATAACGAAGAGAAAGTAAATAAAACAGACGATTTTGGTGACGCGGAAAACCCCGTCGAGGGTAAAAACCGTGGAGGATAGCGGAGGTCGTCAATTCACTAGTGACGTCAAACAGGGACGTCGTCCTTTAGAACGATGATCGTATGATTACAATAGAAAATGAAAATATAAGAACAATAGTATCGTGTGTAATCTAGAGAATAAGTATGTATATCTTGATCCAAGAGCGTAGTCGATGTTCATCCGGGGCTTCCTTGTTGATCTGAGTGTTGATTTTATAGTCGGAGTCATTTGTAACCGTCGTCTGACATTGATGGCCTTCATGAATGTCTTTTAATGGCGTTAGTTGTAACTGTCCAATGGTCATGTATGAAACATAAAGGTTGACCAACGGTTTTAAAAGGATATACCTTATGTCGAAGTAGTAAGTGTACGGATGTCCATCGTTTGTTCGTCGTACGTCACTGATACTAATCGTGAGATTCGTTCGACCATCGATTCCGAGATCACAATATATATTTTCAAGCCAAGAAATATATTTAGCCGAGGGTTTTGGTCAACGGTCGTGAGTATTTATCCTCGTTGGTCAAAGGTGTGATTTTTTTACCCAAACAATTACTATACACTAGGGGTGAGCACAAGTCGGTTCAGTTTGATTTTTGTTCAAAACCAAAGTGTTCGGTTTTTGGTTATCCAAACTGTTCGGTTTTTGGTTATCCAAACTGTTCAGTTTTCAGTTTTTCGGTTCGGTTTTTGGGGAAAAAAATACAAACATTTCATATATGTTTAAAATTAAAATTAGATTTATATATATAATAAAAAAAATTAAAAACATTTCATAGTATTAAATATATAATAATAAAAGTTAAAAATAATTATATTTTTTCGTTTAGGTTCGGTTTTTGGAGAAACCGAGGACGTTCGGTTCAGTTTTTTCGGTGGGAACCAAAACCGAAATCGAACCATTTGGATTTTCAGTTTTCGGTTGTTTTTTTCGGTTTCGGTTTTTGCTCACCCCTGCTATACATTAGGGACCTAACTCGTTAGAAAATTGCAATCACACAGACTTAACTTTTTAATTTTTCAAAATATGAAAGAGTTCTGCTAAAAAACCAAATGATAGGGATGATAAATGTAATTCGCTCTAGAATAATATTCTTACAACGTAAAACAATATTTTTATGGTTTAAAGTTACTAATTTTATTCGATATAAATATTGTTTTGTCTAAAAGTTATTTCATTTCAAGGAACATGAAACAAAGAAGTGATCCGAATCAAACCAAAATGGGAATGATAGGAAAAGTCATTTTCAACACCTAACGTTAGGGGTATTGAGATGATATATGAGATGAATGGAGAAAAACTTGTGGCTGGCGTGGGGCCCGAGGGAAATTCTGTTTATTGAATAGTTCAAGAAAGAGTCGGCGTGTTTCCTTATATGTTTTTTAATCCATTCACTTAACGATTGATTTAAAAGTCGTGTAACATCATCTTCAACCCATCTCCACTATCCCAATACGACTACTAAATAACAAATTGTATATTAGACTTTTGTTTATATGCGCTTACTATAAACAATACCTAAAATGATTTTTGTTTTAAATAGTACATATATGTTTATTGAATCTAGTTGAGATTTCCTAAATGGCATTAATTGTGCAACTTATGAACATAAGAAATGACAAGTCAAGTGGTCAACTAGAAGATGAGATGCAGGTTTACACATACAAGATCGGACAAGACAACACATCTAGATTTTTTTGAAACACAGTGCATCTAGGTTGAATATTACTTTATGACACTCAGTATCCTGTTGGTACATATTGTCTCAGAAGAGCTTGCTATATTTAGTACATGATTGTTCAATATAATTGTCCCAAATACTTATAACGTCATTATCACAATCTCAATCATTAGGCTAGATTTTTGGTATCATCAGGCACTGACCGACCTATGTCCACTGCAAAACTTTTAAAAAACCTGGTGTTTTTGTTGTGTTTTACTTCATTCGCATATCCAATGTATTGCTAGTTTCTTGTCTAAATAGATTAATCTAAAAAACTTGGATAGTTTGATGTTCCAGCTAATGATCCAAGAAGTGGTTCAACTAGTCACCTGCTAATTATAAAGTGTAAATGTTATCCATATGAATCTTTTCTTTCGTATTTATGAAGTGTAAATGTTATCTATATGTTCTTCTATCTGGTATTTCTAAAGTGTAAAATGTTATCCGTTCTATTAAATATATCACAAGACTTATCATCTAATGACATGTTGTTGAGTAACGTACCATAACGAATAATAAACCAATTGATGAAAAATGGAAAATAAAAAACTAGTTGTATAGGAAATGATTTTATATTATAGGGCTTGTAACATAAGTTTATAGATGAGGTCAATCATTATGAACAACTATTAGTTTCCCCAAACTTGTGGCCATTGTTATGAGGATTACTTTTGAAAGCAACTGAATCATAATCGGTTCTTATTCAATCTCAGGCTTGAAAATAGATCAAATGTGCATGTGGTTCAAGGATTTGACGAAGTTAATAGAGAAGAATAAAAAACACAGTGAAAGGAAGAAGAAACAAGGATATGTAAAGGGATTCCCTTTATGCCACTAGAAGTTTTCCATGTTGTTAACTTTATGAACCTATGCGGTTAGTTTATGTGCACTCAAGTTGTTTTGGACATCCACAATTGTCACAAAAACAACAACATTGAGCATTAGGTTCACGAGAGATTGTTAATTTTCCCACATTACCTACTAGGTTAAAAATATTCTTAAAAGATATTTGGCTACATCTACACCATGCTTCTTGAGTCACTTCACTATTGTTGTTCTTTAAATGTGTTGTAAAATCATCGTTGTCTGTAGAGCTCATCTTTATTGGCCCATTGTTGTAGCTCTCTATAGCGACGACAAATTGTCGCAGTAGTTAAAAATTTGGAAATTTAAGATCTTCAAATACATGTAAAAAGCAATTTTAATACCTACAACAAAGATTTCCTAGTCGTCTATATAGCCTTTGTCGCAATAGAGATGATTTCTTGTAGTGAGCCGAAAGAAGATAATGCTAAGTCAATCCCAAATTAGAGAGTTTAACCAAAGTCAAAACAAGGGATAAGTTAGTGATCCCAATGAATATCTGGCTTGAATACTCAAGGGTGTTCTTAGTGTACAAGACAAAATTTCTAGAACATACAAAGATGATGATTCACCTACTAAACATGCATCCAACATAAAGTAAAGAGATGGAGTTAGAAAACAACACCATGGTTTACGTGGAAACCCAAATCAGGAGAAAACCACAAGAGACGATTGAGAGAAATCCACTAGTGAAATATGAAGATTGCAATGCTCTTGAAGGAGTAAAATCACAACTATGGTGCTCTATGTATTTGGGATAGAAATGATAAAATGAGTGATATCTAAACATGTTCTTCGGTTGAGAATTTATTCTGGGAGCTTTATCTATTTTAAGAAAGCACTCAAAAAGAGATAATTGAAGTGTAATATTGAAGAAGCCAAAATGGTGTAAATTGTAGATGTGAAAGGCGAGTCTTTCAAGCAAGGATGATAACATTTCCCCTCCCAAGAAAAGTGATTTCAAAATGGACACAATCATTTAAAATGGGGGGAAATCTGTTGAAAAGTATCTTTTTGAAGAGTTGTGAACAGTGCTCGCGCCTGCACCCTAAAAGTCTTGTTCCTGTGAGCACCTCTCCGAAAACCTTTTGCCAAAATCATGTTTGATGCGATCAAGAAGGAATAAGTTGAGCGACCGCGACCACACTCGGATTTAGTAGACCATCCAGAAAATCATAGGATATTGAGGCATCATTTAACAGTCTCCACCTTGACTTGAAGTTCACTTCCAAAGAACATAGCCTAATCAAATATCTTACTAGAATAAAGCTCCACCAAGCATAAACCATCATCACTAGCAAACGTATTAACTTCTTCGAAAAATATTCATCAAAATGTTTGTCTCCTCCACCATAGCCCCTTACTGGCTACTTCAAACCACAAACACCAACAAAGCTCGAAAATAAATTGAACTTAGTCGTAGAAAGAACCTTCGTCATCATATCCGGAGAATTATCATAATTTTTATTTGATTCTCAATATATCATAAATATGCACATCGAACAGAATTGTTAATCAATTAAACATTTCAATTGTTTGTAATCATCAAAACACACACACATAAAGAGGTGTGGCACACGAGTACCAATAAAACTTTTAAAAAATGGTTACTTACGTCCTTTTAACCCAAAAAAAAACTACATGTAACTGGCTAGAAAAATTATAAAGTGAAAAAAGAAAATTTAAATCAGTTTTACCATTTCCAAACCTACGTCATTCAAACTCTTCACACCCATTGACATCTCTTCCATTCGTTGCCCCATCGTCATATGTTCTCTAAACCAAGCATTGGCGTTGTTTAACCATATCATCTATCTTCCTCATTTTTATCTGTTTTTTTCTCTTTCGATTCTCTCTCTTTTTCAACATCTTAATGAAGTACGTATAGACAAATTAAAATGGAGAAAAACAAAAAAAAAATTACTGATAAAAAATAGATAGGTGGAAGCCTGGAAGGGTACCAATGACGTGATAGAGACTAGACGATGATGGGGCGACTGGGGGGAGGGGGTGGATAATGTTGGGTGCAAGGGGTATATATGATGTAAGATTTGGGAATGATAAAAATGATTTAAATTTTCTTTACTTCAAAACTTTTTAGCCGTTTACTGATAGTTTCTTTTTAGGTTAAAATAGAGTAACAAATTTCTTAAAAAAAACGATCGTTTATTTATTACAGAAAATGTTTAAAAACTTAATTGTACTTTATATATTTCTATAGTAACGAATAAAAACTATATATTATACTTATTTAAAAACTTAAACGAATAACTTATGTTTAAGTAAAGTGATGAAGAAACACCAACCAGTGGATGAAGCTCGGGTGATTTTTTAATTTTGAAATGCAGTCCAATGAAAGAAGTTTCTTTTTTCAATTGTATTATATATAAATGAATCCCACTTTTATTTTATTATTAAAAAAAGCAAATAAAAAAGATGCCATTTGCTACCAATACAAGGACATTTGTGTAATGCTAGGATGTTGCAACGCATAATCTTTAAAATATTTAAAGAAATAATAATATACCCCACTAAATCTTATAATTATATATATATATATATATATATTTGAATAATCAATCAACACCATTTAGATACAGATTTTTCCACTTATTATCTTTCTGTTTTCAGAACTTTTGGTTGTTTCCTATATAGTTCTCATCTCATGAGGACTATTATTTTATAATAATAATAATAATTAATTACAAAAAATAATTAATATATATAATATTTGTTTTTTTTTTTTAAATGAAAAATATAAAAATATAAGATAAAAGGAAGGAAGGAAGGAGTGTGGATGCTGGTATTGAACAAACCTGGGGCGGACTTGTCGGATTTGAGTTAAAAGTATATATATAGTTGCCAACACGACTCTCCTTCTGACACGTGTCTTGTCTCCATTGGTTGTCTTAACGCCGCCTTCTTCCACGCGGCGGTGTTTGAGAGAGCGTGCGTGCCGACAATATAACCACCCACCCTCTTTCTCGGAACTCCACTTCCAAATTTCACGCGCTTTTTGTTTTTTTTTCTTTTTCTTTTTCCACAAATACAGCCGCCAAACTATATATATAGTATATAATTACATAATTTATACTGTGATTGAAAAAAAAAAGTGTAATATCATATACATTTTCTTTAACTTTAATAAAAAGTAAAATATCTTTTGTAATAATTTTGATATTATTATATTATTCAAACAAAGTTATTTTAAGGGGGTGTTTGGATTAGCATATTTAAAACAACTTAATACTTTTTTATAAAAAGTGTTTATTAACTTATATGATACCACAGTAGAATTTAAAAAAAGTGTTTGGATTAGCTTATGGCGCTTCCATACCGGACTAAGTCAATAAGTTGTTTTTAGTGTTTGACAAAAAAAAGTGCTTATACATGTAAAATGGGCAAAAGGTGCTCATAAGTCATAACTTGTTTTTGATAAGTCACAACCTTTTAACTTATCAAAAATTCTTTTTTACAGGTGGGAAACCGGTATAAGCAGTTCTTATTTTCTTTCATCCAAACACTCAAATTTACTTTTCACCGGTTTTACACCGGTATAAGTTAATAAGTTGTTTTGATAAGCTAAAACAAACACCCCCTAAGTTTATTATTCAAGTAATTTTTTTCCTTTTGATACATAATTTTCGAATAGATTTGAGATCATATGAGACAAGACAGTTTTTATAAACTCCGTAAGATCATTTTTTATACTTGAAACTTCACAGTAAAACAGTGTAAAGATAACCTTCACAATGTTTTTGCTGTGAAGATTCAGAATTTTTACCTTCACAATAAAAATCAAGTCAAGGAATCCAAATGACAATAACTAGTACCGGGGAGAGACATATGTAGATTGGTACAATCGGGGGTATCACCATATTCAGGATTCAAAGAGATACCGTACTGGTCAAGCTTTTTTTTATTGTTCCTGGTCCATCAAATAGAACATTTAGTGGTATATCGTATAATAAGATCAAGGTTGCACGTGAATCTGACTCTAAATTTTTTAGGAGTTTATTGCTTTTGGTAAATTACCGGTGCTTAATGCAATAATTGGTGAGCAGACTTGCGACGTGCTTATGCCATCGCAGACGTTTGGGTATGGATTACTGAGTGAAGGGATTGGCGCGAACCAGAGTGTGCTTCAAGACCATCTTTATCTCAGGAAAAACAACGAAGGCAATGCCACGGGGAAGTGAAAGGTGGCATGAAAGTAGAATCATATTCTCCGAAGTAGACTGGCTTGAATTCATGTCATGCTTGAAGACTGCTTGAAAGCTAATCCTGCCTTCCTTCTTGCTTGACTGACTTTCAAAAAAACAATTTGTTATGAAATTGAAAATATAAAAATATGGTTTCACAGATCTCACGAAAACAGTCTGGTTTTACCCGAACCCAAGTACCCTACCCTTATTGAATACAGAAAAATGAGATAAATTTGTGTATTTTTTATTAATAATTATATAAATTTATTTACTTATTCATTTCTAAATTAAACGTATTAAAAAGATATATATATATATATATATATATTATATATGTGTGTGTGTGTGTATATATATAGGGGCGGGTTCAAATGAGAACTCAAATTTGGTTGTGAACGTGAGGACAAATGAGATCGCGACACGTGTCGAATAATCAAATAAATATTCATACTGAATAAAACCGAATATAGTGTTTATTCAGTCTGAATAATGCTTATTGAGACTGAATAAGCATTATTCAGACTGAATAAACACTATATTCAGTTTTATTCGGTCTATATATTTTTTTGATTATTCAGTCTGAATAATCTATATTCAGACACGTGTCGCGTTTTCATTTGTCTTCATGTTCACAACCAAATTTGAGTTCGCATTTGAACTTTCCTCTATATATATAGGGGGAGGCTAATGGCACCCCTAAGGATGAATGTCATCCTCACACAAATGCATTAAATTCCGTGCACACACCTATAAAATGCATTATATTCCGTGCCCACCCCTATATTAAGGGTGTCATTAGCACTCCCCTATATATAATCATACAAAAAAATTTACACACAGGTAGTTTGATGCGGAAAAGAACAGGCACACTATTCTATCAAACTAAACACACAGATAACAGTAATTAACTTATACACTAAGGAAGTTAAAACAATACTGTTATAGCACACAGCTTTGCCACAGTCACACAAATAATCACTTTGAAGATTTGTTGAAAGCGTAAGATTTCTGGGAAGGACTTCATCTCCTTTTATAGTGCCCATGCATGGGATGCATGTGGACAGCTGTCAAGGTTTCATTAGCTGGAAGTTTATCTGCTGGACAAAGGAAGAGACTACTTCCTTTGTACTAGAATAATGGATGAACTATTCCTTGTAGCACGTACTATCAGATAACTTTATCTTCTTTTCTTCATGCTCTGTGAAGTCCCATCAAACCTTTTAGCTAAAAGACAAATATTCCTTTTATAAGGATAAAAGAGAATGTCTTTATTTAAGGCTTGATGCCCAAGTTCTTGCTGGCTCACGTGTCTTGCAATTGATGTGAGTCAAGAACTTATCTCTTTGAAATTGCTAATTGATACATCACACTATGTATCACATCGGTGGATACCTTGTAAGGCTGGAATTGATAAGTGTACACTTTGCTTGATAAACTTCATCTTTCACTAAATGCCAAAAGTGTACACCCTTGAACTTGTGACTTGATATCACAGCCTTAGAAAATATACCTGCAATTTCGGTGACCAAGATTATAGTGTCGGTGACCATGACATCAAACTTGATGACCTCATCTTATTTGATGTCCTTAGTACTTTTGATGACTTTTGAGTGTACCATCGGTGACCCACTATATTGGTGACCCAATCTTGACTTGGCAAAATGATCTGAATATTGAAGTTGGTTGATACATCCAAAATTCCACTTTTTGATGTACAACCCTTTATTGAATAGTCTTTGACTCTTCAATACTTATTCAATACTTGAAGCATATTTCAGACCTTCAAAAGAACCTGTAAAAATTCATTCATACAAAAGGAAAGTGGTTCATCACCAAATCATCGGTGACCCAACAATCTCCCCCTATTTGATGATGATACCTGTAAGTTAGAAAAGAATTCTTTTCGACCCTTTCTATTTTTCTTTTGGGTTCTTTTGACTCAGATTTTTTTTTGTCTTTTTGTTTTTTTAACTGAGTATGTATAGTATAAGTATAAGAATAAATGTAAGTATAAGTATGTGCAAGAAAAAATAAAAATATTAACAAGAATTTTTAAGGAAGAAGAGTATGAACTTCTATTAATCAACACACAGCCTTGAAAAATAAAGTTCACACTATATGAAAACTATTCAAGGAGTGGGTTCTCTTCTTTTTAGCTCATCCAAGATAAGCCTAGTGATCCCATGGTCTTCAACCGGAGGTACTCCTAGAATAGCAGAGAGGAAGGAGCTGTGAGCCCTTGGGATGTCAGAAGCTCTGAAGAAACCGATGTTTCCAAAGATGTCTTCAAAGAAAACCCCAAGCTCAGGAGTAGTCAGCATGGTTTGCTCTGGGTAAGCAATAGGAGTAGGAATGGAAAGATCTATACCTGAAGCATTTATCTGGATGCCTCTTTCATGAAGCATAACAAAGTGTCCCTTCTTCTTGTTTTTAGGAGCTGCGATGACCTCTCCTTTAAGACCCTGTTGTATGAAGTACATTTGTTGTGCTTCAAGATATGTTACAAGAATATCATTCTCCTTTTGGATGTTGAGCATCTTGATGAAGAGTTTTCTGAGAATATTAAGTATCAGCTCCTTGTACTTGTTTTTGCTCTTGGAGATGCATTTACCAACTTCCATCCACTCAGTCATCCAAAGAACTTCCAACCATTCAGCTTCATATACCTTTGAGGGAGTGTCAGCTCTCTTAAGGGTGACAAGTAACTTTGGAGAATTTTTGGTTGGAGGTTGAATGGTGGCACTGATAATCTTGGAATCATCCTTCCTGTTCTTCAATCTCCTTTTAAACCACTCCACTTCCTTTGCCTTCTTGGCTTCATCAAGCATCTTTGCAGCTTCAGATTTCTTCTTTATATTTTCAAGCTCATCTTTTTGAGCTTGAATTGCATCGGTGACTTTGGCATGAACAGCTTCATCATGAGCTAGCTTGAGTACATTAGTCTGATCAAATTCAAGCTGAGCCCTGATTGCTTCTTCTTTTTCAGCTTCAGTTAGAATTACCCCAAGAGGGTCGGTCAGTGCGGGGGCAGGCTGAAGTCTGAGAGTATCTGCTTGAGGACTTCTCATCCTTTTCCTTCCTCTTTTCTCTTCCTGTTGATCTTCAAAGGAAACTGGTTTCTTTCCTTTGGCCTTCTCTTTTCTCTTCTTTTCTTCTTCAGTTTCAAGGGGTTGAGCACTGATACTCTCCCCCTCAACAGCTGCTCCAGTAGACTCGGTGACCACGTGAGGAGTCACCTTGGTGACAAGGGGAGGAGTCACCTCGGTGACCGTGATCACAGCACCACCATTGGTGGCTGGGAGAGGAGCCACGTCGGCGGCTGCTGTCTTGATGGCAGCGTCGACGGCTGCTGTCTTGGTGGCGTCGTTGGCGGCTGTGGAGGTGGTAGCAGTGATCTTCTTATTTTTCTCCCCCTCAGTGGTTGAACCCTTGAAACCCACTGAAGAGAGAAAAGTCTTGATCTTTTCTATATCAGAAGCCATGGTATTTATTTTTCTTTCAATTCTTTGAAGAACAAATCTGTCTTGTTCCTGAAAGAAGGATCCATCCACATCAAGCTCAATAGTTGGAGAAGAAATTGGAATCTTGTCAATTTTGGTGAGAATAGTGGCAAGAGACTCCATAATGTTCTCTTGAGTAGTAGAAAGAGAAGCCAGTCTTTCCAAGTCTTTGGCTGCTTGGTCTTCCAAAGTTTCCACCCGACGTATAGTGTCAAGCTGGTGAAAGCTTGGAGAATATCATCTCCTTGTTTGGAAGACATGGGAGCAGAAGGTTGAGGCTGTGGTGGTTGATCAGCATCATCATCACTAGAAGAATAATCTACCAAACCTGTAGGTTTTCTTGGGGGGGATTTAGGAGATGTGGGGGAGACACGTTTAGGAGAGTGTCTTTGAGGGGATTCCTCAGTAATGGGTTCCTCCACAACCTTGGTACGTACGGGAGACGTATGTGTCCAAGGTGTAGTGTCAGAAAATAGAAAATCAGTAAATTGGGATGCTCCATCAAATGCACCTGGTTGTAATGCACTCTCATGTGGAGTAAGGAAAGGGAGCTGTGAGAGTTCACGGGGTGGAGAAGAGGCAGCTTGGATGGAGAGTCCAAGTCTTCTTCATCAACCAAAGAGAAAGTTGATGAAGGAATAATAGGGATGTCCCTTTTTACAACCATGTCCTTTTGGGAGGGCATGGAGGAGCTAGGATGGGTTAACTGGTCCTTGGGTCGGGTAGGAATCTTTTCAACACTTACTAACTTTTGGGAGTTAGTAGGTGGCTTGTGAGGTGAGACCCTTTGGGTACCCTTAGACTTCTTTGAGGAAGTGTTTGGGGGGCTTTTGGAGTGTCTCCGCTTTTGGGACTTAGATGCTTGGGTAGAAGCCAAAGGTTCTTTTGGCTTCGTAGCATCGGTGGGTGCGGAGGTAGATGTGCCCGACGCTTTGGATCTCTTACGAGATTTGGGCACATCAGTTACTCTAGGTGCAGAAGGAGTAGAAGACATACCTGAGGTCCTTTGCAGACGGGGCTCATTTTCTCCCCAAGATAGAGTTGCATTCCTTGCAAACTCAACCATAGATGGTCGGAGAGGGTTGTCTGATGCTAAGACAGCCTTTTTCATAATCTGATTTCCCACTTGATGAAGAGGGAGATCATATATGATGTCATCTCTTTTCTCTAGTTTATCTGCCAACTTTGCATGAATAATAAGAGAGAAAAGTCGCTGAAATGGTACCTGAGGACGTCGGATGGTAGAGAAGGAGGAGATCATTTCATTAAAGAAATAGCTTGCAAAGTCTATCCTTCTTTGAAAAATTAAAGCATGTGCCAATTCTGTCACTTGGGAAGTTGACTGATCCGGGCCACCTGTCTTTTTGCTTAGGCACAGAATCAGATGAGCAAAAAGGAAGTTCCATATGTTTCCCATATTCTTGCGCAGTAAAGTACCTGGACCCTTTGACTTTGAGCCCTTCTTCTCTTCCAAATAGTTCAACACATCAACCACCATTTGGTGTTCATTTCCAATAGGAAAAGGTTCATAGGAATCATAAGCAGGAAGCTTGAGAATGCTTCTAACATCTTCCACATTGAAGATCACATCATGTTCATCATTACTTAGAACAGATGCAAGAATTTGATCCGATGAAGCATCAAATGTGCAAGTCAACCAAAAGTTTCCAAGAAGAAACTTACTCATTTTGGGTTTAAAGTGATTGCATATTGTAGAGGGCATCTCTGAAGAAACCAGCAAACATCATTGTACTCTGGATGAGCATTGTCAACTCCTATTCTTCCAAAGTAATTGCATGCAGGAAAGGAGAGAGATCCAAATGTCATTATTTGTTCTTCTGAAGTTCTTGAAGGAGAAGCCATTGAAGAGGATGGGAGTTGCAGGTTTGAAGTTTTTGCTTTTGAAGGAGAAGGAGAGTGGGTGCGAGAAAGGTGGTGAAGTAGTGGGGGAAGAGGTTATATATGAGAGGGAAATTTCAATTTTCAAAAATAATGATTACTTTTGGTGATTGAAAGGTCAGAATTCTAAGGGTTTTAAGGTTGAATTCGGCGCATGTACTGACATTGATGATGTCATTAGGGATAAGAACAAAGAATCTTGCTTATCAAGAGTGGTAAGTCAAGAGTTATCTTTAAGGGGTTAAGAAAGTGAATGGTTTGTAACGGTTACCTCAGTGAGTGGACAACGTCTGTGGATGTATCTGAGAGAGAGAGACGTCGGTGGCTAGGAGAGAGGGTAAACGTCGGTGGCTTGTTATGAGAGAGAGAGACGTCGGTGGCTTTGTGAAAGAATGCGACAACGTCGGTGGCTCGTAGGATGGACGTCATAAAGCTGACGTCAGCAAGACGTCGGTGGCTGAGGGCAGGGGCCGCCGTCGGTGGATGGGTTCACGGTGGTTTAATCGGTGGCTGATGTATGGTGGTTATCGGCGGTGACAAGGTTGTCGGAAAGTGAGGCGTCGGAGGGTGGACGGACGACCATCGGTGGTCGTCGGCATACGGACACGGCGACGTCGGTGGCTGGAAGTGGGGGTCGCCGTCGGTGGGTAGACGGATGACGTCGGAGGGCGACCGTCGGTGGTTGGTGGTTTGTCGGTGGCTTGTGGGTTGATGTCGGTGGCTTATCGGAAAGTGGATGGTGGCGCTGAATAGGGTTAGGGTTTTGAGACTTATAGAGAGGAGAGAGAGGAGAGACACTTTACACATATATATATATATATATATATATTTTCTTTTTATTTTTATATTATTTTCATATAAATATATAAATATAATATAATATATAAGTTATAAATATATATAATATATATAAAATATATATAAAAAACATATGACATATATAAGTTATAAATATATAAATGTATATAGTATATATATATATAGAATATATATATATATATAAAAACATTCATTATATATAAATATAAAATATATTAGTCTATGTTTATCATACCTAATTCACCAATGAGGAACTTGAACCTTGCTTCATCAAGGGGCTTTGTGAACAGATCAGCTAATTGATAATCAGTGGGAATGAAGTGAAGTTCCACATCTCCTTTAGAGACATGATCTCTTATAAAGTGATATCTGATATCAATGTGCTTAGATCTTGAATGAAGCACAGGATACTCAGCAACACCAGATGGCTGCCCCTGGGAGTACCTTGACTCATGCAGACTTAGGGAATTTAAAAGTCTTTGGATAGGTTTGGGAGAAGAAGAAGAGCTTGGAAGAGTTGAAACTTTTGAAGACTCATAAGAGATTTCTTTAGCTTTAACAAAGACTCCAAACTTCTTTGAACTGGATTCTACTTTGAGCATGTCAAGTAGATCTATAGAGTGAACGGAGGTAGAGTCCTCAGATGAGTAACCGAAGAGATCATCATCGTCATCGGAAAGGAAACCAGCAGGAAAACCTTGACACTCAGAAGAAGGAAGTGGAAGGTCAAAAGGTTGAGGAACATGTTTTCCATAACCAAGGCCAGACTTATCCTTGCTGGTGATTTGATCTTGAAGGATCCTTTCAAGATTCTTAGAGGATTTAGTCCATTTAGACAGAACCTCTTGTTCCTTTTCAAGAGTGGAAGGGATTTTTGATTTTTCCTCAGAAAGACTGCCGTTTAAGTACCGTAGGTTTTCCAGATCAGCTTTCATTTTATCAAAATCTTTTAGTTTTGAAAAGCAAGAGAGAAGTTGATCATTTAGACATTTTATGTGCATACCAGCCTTTTTCTTTTGAATCTTTAAGTCACAGAAGTCAACAGTTAAAGAATCAAAGGCATCAGCCTTTTGATCATCAGAGAGAAAGGTAAAAGGATGTACCTGAGGCTTTGTTCCTGAAGTGGATCCCTCAGCAGATACAAGGGTAGTGTAGAGTGACTTTTCCATGTCTTCCAGCTCATCGATTTTGGCCATGAGGCATTTAGTGACATACTCACTCTCACTCTCAGAGGTTTGCTCATCCTCCCAGCAATGAGCCTCAACAACCAAAGTTTTATTTTTACTTTGGTTTCTCTCTTTTTCTCTCTTGTATTTGGCTTTGTACTTCTTATACCTGCAGGTTTCTTTTGATTCAGAATTTTCTTTAGAGGATTGGCTATTTCTTTCTTCATGCTTCCTAGAAGCTGATTTTGAGAAGTCATGGTCATAAGAAGAAGAAGGTTTGACAGAAGAGGAAGCTTTTGATCTGCATTCAGAAGCAAAATGACCTTTCTTTCCACAATTGAAGCATTCTTCATTTGCTTTATCAGAAGAGGATTTTTGAGAAAAAGGTTTTCTATTAAATTTAGAGCGGTTTGAAGAAAATCTTTTATTCTTAAGGTTTCCAGCAAGCATTGCCATACTATCAGAAAGTATGTCAATGGATGATTCTTCTCCTTCATCATCATCAGCACTATAGTATGCATCTGACAGATGAGAAGAGTTTTCCTTAATATCTTTTTCAGAATCAGAAGAAGGATAGGTGATTCTAGGAATACAAGAAGAAGATTTTGAATCACCTATCAAAGCAATAGAAGAGGATTTGATATCCTTTATAAGAGATTTTCTCTGGTTCTTAGTTTGTTCATAGTGAAGAAGAGTTCCATAGAGAGCAGTTAAAGGCATTATTTCTAAGTCCTTGGTTTGCTTGATGCAAGTACAGATGGTTTCCCAGAAGTCTGGGAGACAATCCATGAATTTGCAGAGAACTTCTTCATTATCATAAACTCGTCCAAGAACTTTGAGATCATTGAGAAGACAGTTAAAGCGATTAAAGTAGGTAGAAAGAGATTCTCCTTTTTCATGGGAGAAGAGTTCATACTTTCTAACAAGACAGATCCTGTTAGATTTCTTGACTTCTTTGGTGCCTTCATATAAGACACTCAAAGTATCCCACATTTCTTTAGCAGTGGGAAGGTTAAGAAGAGAGTGATACACTTCATCAGGAAGGGATACAGCAAGAGCAGATTTGACTTTAGTGTCTAAAGCAACTAGGCGTTTATCATCTTCACTAAATTTGTTAGAAGGTTTGATGATATATCTACCAGTTTTCTCACTTCTTTCATCATCTGACTCTATGTCCTTTCCTTCAGCGTCCTTTTGAGGGCCAAAGCGAGCCCATATTTTAGGAACAATAGGTCCCTCACTGAGAATGTTGGGATACCTGCAATCGATCCCTTCCAAGAATAATAACATGCGATTTTTCCATAACCCAAAGTTATTTGGGTTGAACCTTGGAGGTTTGGCCAAGGATCCTAAATCATATGTATTACTGGAAGAGGTCTGCAAGGTACCATCAACATTTGAGGTAGTAGCCATCACAGATCTGGTTTATTGAATTAAACCAACTGCTCTGATACCACTTGTTAGTCCCCAAGGAGAGATGGCTAACTAAGAGAGGGTTTTGTAGAAGGGGGGTTGAATATAAAACACACAGAATATACTCTTTTTAAATTTTTTAATATAAATATTAAAAATTTACACACAGATAGTTTGATGCGGAAAAGAACAGGCACACTATTCTATCAAACTAAACACACAGATAACAGTAATTAACTTATACACTAAGGAAGTTAAAACAATACTGTTATAGCACACAGCTTTGCCATAGTCACACAAATAATCACTTTGAAGATTTGTTGAAAGCGTAAGATTTCTGGGAAGGACTTCATCTCCTTTTATAGTGCCCATGCATGGGATGCATGTGGACAGCTGTCAAGGTTTCATTAGCTGGAAGTTTATCTGCTGGACAAAGGAAGAGACTACTTCCTTTGTACTAGAATAATGGATGAACCATTCCTTGTAGCACGTAATGTCAGATAACTTTATCTTCTTTTCTTCATGCTCTGTGAAGTCCCATCAAACCTTTTAGCTAAAAGACAAATATTCCTTTTATAAGAATAAAAGAGAATGTCTTTATTTAAGGCTTGATGCTCAAGTTCTTGCTGGCTCACGTGTCTTGCAATTGATGTGAGTCAAGAACTTATCTCTTTGAAATTGCTAAGTGATACATCACACTATGTATCACATCGGTGGATACCTTGTAAGGCTGGAATTGATAAGTGTACACTTTGCTTGATAAATTTCATCTTTCACTAAATGCCAAAAGTGTACACCCTTGAACTTGTGACTTGATATCACAGCCTTAGAAAATAAATCTGCAATTTCAGTGACCAAGATTATAGTGTCGGTGACCATGACATCAAACTTGATGACCTCATCTTATTTGATGTCCTTAGTACTTTTGATGACTTTTGAGTGTACCATCGGTGACCCACTATATTGGTGACCCAATCTTGACTTGGCAAAATGATCTGAATATTGAAGTTGGTTGATACATCCAAAATTCCACTTTTTGATGTACAACCCTTTATTGAATAGTCTTTGACTCTTCAATATTTGAAGCATATTTCAGACCTTCAAAAGAACCTGTAAAAATTCATTCATACAAAAGGAAGGTGGTTCATCACCAAATCATCGGTGACCCAACAACAATTATTAATTTAACAAATATATTATTAATAATAATTTATACATCTTATAATTAAGTTTTATAAATTCATTAACACAAAACTAATAAAATGATCAAAACACAATAAAAAAATAATTAAATAAAAGACAATACAAGAAGTTAGGTTTTTATACAAGGAAAAGACCTGACTTGTAGACACAGAGAATTGTGTTAAATACTTATATTAAGAATGTTCTTGTCCTAAGCTCTCAACCTCTCAATAATATATACATTAAATTTGTAGTGTAATTGATAAGAGTTATTCCATGTATATTTAAAATAATAGAAAAGGAGATAATTACCATGTTTTAAATAAGTATGTTAGTAGTTTAGTTTGGAATTTGGACAACCTAACACTTTTTAATAGACCAACTTCTAGTTTAAGAAAAATTTCAAACTCTACGGTCAGGGACGGAGCCAGTAATTTCGTATAGGATGGTCCTCATTAATAAAACAGAAAAATAAATATAAAACGATAATGTATTGTTCAAAAAGCAAATGTGTATATTACAAAAGTTTAGCACTAACCTTGCCGATTCAACAATAACCCCGACGAGTTTTCATTTTCTGAAACATAGCAATGATATCTTCATTCTCTACATCCGCAAACACATCTTTTTTCAATATAAGTTACCAAATTATCGTTCATCCATTGATCTCTCATTCTATTGCGCAACTTGTTTTTTACAATATGCATAGCAGAAAATGCTCACTCAACTGTTGCCGTTGCAGCCGGTAATGTCAATGCTCTCCAAACTTCATCTCTGATATTAGGATGATAATCCAAAATCCCAGTCTGCATTCCAGGGTCTGATGGAAGATCTGCTAAGTTGACTTCCACACGACTTTGTTTAGAATTATCGGCATTAACCGGCTCTGAATCACCGGTAGGTTTTTTCTTTGTTAAAAACTTGTCCATAGTTTCAATAGAAAGTTGAGACTGCCAAATATCAACAAGTCAATAACATTGTTTCAATATTAAAGTTGAATTCTACCAAGTGCCAATTATCAACCATTCAATAAAAGAAAAAAGTAGTTACAATTAAGTAGCATGTCTTTAGTTTCAATTTTGTAATATTTATAATAAAAATGAGTTAACAAGTTTGAATTAATGGGGAAATTGATTTTGCACTAATAATCTTCCATTGTTGACTTACTGACTTGTTTGGAGAATTTTTATCAGATTCCAAACATCATCCATTGTTGACTATTATAAAATTCCAAACTTATTTCATCATAATTATAAAATTCCAATTTCCGAGCTAGCAACATCAAATATTCAAATTCCCACAAACAAACATCATCAAATCTCCAAACTTTTTCATCAGATTCACACAACACATGGTTATCCTCAACATTCTCTCGATTACCAACAATTTATATCAAATACCAAATAAATAAAAATTGCCAATTTATACCAAATACCAAGTAAATAACTAAATAAGAATGTATAATTTAATAAGTAAAGAAACAAAACAATACAAACATGATGAAGAATCAATAAACAATACAAAAAAAGAGATAAACCCTAATTCCCTAAACTTACAAATCAGT